>CM075857.1:45265671-45865671 GCA_037975125.1 Latrodectus hesperus
TTTTGTTACTATTTCCTAATAAATCTACATATAAATGATATATGAATATATCCATTGAGAATGATTTCATTCGATTAAAAGTTTTGCTCTAAATGTTAAATATTATTAAAAAAATTTTACCCATATGAAGCACATTAAAACTATCAACTTGGCTTGAAAGGCGCCTCCCATATGCACACTATTAATTGCTTCTTCAGCAGTAAATATCTCATCTGCAAAGAGAATACAACAAATGAAGAATGCATATTGAAACTATAAATAAACGAGGCGAGCATAAGAGAATAATTTTAACGGTAGTTAAAAAAACAAAAAACCATGGCTGAATAACAATTGGCAATAATAATTGAGTAAAAAAGTCTAACAGATAAATTTTCAAATATCTTCTCCCGTAGAGAGTTCAGAATTACATTAAAGATTACATAAAAGCCAGTGTTTCGAAATATATATGTTTACAAAATAAATACAAAAATTGTTTACGAAATATATATGTACATCTGTATTGAACATTTTCTATACAAATGATATTAATATTATAGATCAATCTAGAATCAATTATGTCAGCAATCTTATGTTCTGTGTCATTTATTTTTTTTTTTTTTTTTTTACCGAAGAAGTCTTGAGTAAGGTACATATGCTGCTCTTGTTTCTAAAATTTTTAAATTTGAATCGAAGAATTGTTTTAAAAAAGAAGAAATAGTGTAATTTTTATAGCAAAAAACAGCCAAATGTTATTGTAGCTTAAAAACTTTAAAATGTCATATTTTTTTTACACAAATACATTTTATATATTAGAAAGAACAAATAATTTTACAAGAAAAATGAAAATATGATAAAATTAAAAAAGATAGTACCTCAAATTTTTAATCCTTGAGATAAAAATTCTGTACTTGATTTTTCATGAAAAGGAAAAAGGTTTTAAACATCATGAAAAGCTAGTAAAGTTAATGCATCTAAATTATTATTTTTAAGGTAAAGAAAAGAATAAGAAAAATATTGAAACCAAATGAGAAAAAGAATATGTCTGGATTTTGAATCCCTTGGTTAAAAATAATATCAATAAAACTTTTTCGCATAAGAAATTATCATCTCAATATCATCAATAACTATCTTAAATAACTATTGGGGTAATCCTTTGAATTTTAAATATTATATTATTTAAAGTCTTTTTATTGTGCTTCATTTCTATACATTTTAAATTATACTTTTTATAAATTCCTACAATTTTTTTAAAGTACCAAAGTGTTTAGTTACTAAAGCATGTGTTTGTATTTATATATTTCTTTTTTAATTTAATCTAAATTCACTAAAATAATTACACATTCTAATGCTTCAGGTGTGATCAAAATTTATATATTTAAATTCCTTCATCATTTAGAAGTTAACATTTTTAAAAATCATTTTTCCCGCTCATAATCATTTTTAAAAATACTTTAATTCATTACCATAATTTTATTCTTCTTAAGACGTTATTAAATTCATCATCGAAAAATTTAACTTCCATCTGTACTTTACAAGCAGTTACTTTTAGCACAAAGTATGAAGATAGAATTTTTGATAATTATGAGTTTTCGATAATAAATAATATCTCCTAGTTTTTCAATTGCATTGTCCAACATACTTTGATATCTAGACACTGAAAATTATTTTCATTTAAAAAAAACGTCATCTACTATGCAGCTAAAAAATTAAAATATAATAGAAATAATGGCATGAATATTAATATTTAAGTTAAAATGTATAGCCTTCAAAATGCTTTCCTATGGCTTCATTGTAGTTTTTGTCAATGTATTCCCCTCTTCATCAAAATATGCTTTAAAATCGTTTTGGTGATTAACTTTCAAAGTCAGCAATGATTTTTTTCAATAGAATGAATGAACTGAAATCGAAGACCGCGAAAAGTTCATTGAAACCAAAGAAATTAGAAAAAAGTTTCACAATATCACACTAGAAGAATACGATGCTTGTGGGTCATTATTTGTTAAATGCTTTGCCAAAGATAGATGTATAACAACTACAACTTGAGTTGTGACTCGCTGCAATATTCTTTTTAAGTTGCTTGACAGGAATCAAATTATAGAAGCTTATTCAATAATGTTTCTGATGGTCAAACGATGATCACTAAATATTAATTCGCTTATGTGATTAATATGTTGATGATTAATCGAAATGATTGATGTACTAAATAGAGCTAATCATATTAAGCAATTTGAACTTTTTTCTGCATAATATTACTCAATTGATTTAAATTTTTTAATATCTAAATACTGTTTTTTTTAAGCTTTTATAACACTTTAAGTGTATTTACACCTGAAATTCAAACGCGAACACAAAATTTTATGTGTTCTCTTTGCTGATGAACATTTGCCATTTCTGATAATCGACGGAATGAAAATACTTTCCTCATTAAAGATGAAATAACTTCCTGAATTTTAAAAAAAATATATTAATGGAAGTGACAAAAATGTCTGCAGACGATATCTATTGCAGAGTAATTTTGAAGAAAATATTCCATGTACTTGTTGATACACATGTACACAATAATATAAGAATTATTGTGATCAACAAATACATGTTTGATATTTTGATACATAAGACCAGATTATTCTTCAACCAAGTTTTTTATTAACTTCTCAGACTAAGTTAGATGCTTTGTATCAGTATGAGAGGCATCCAGAAAGACCATTTCGTCTAAAAACATGAAATACATAATACTAATTGGATAAAAAAAATTGCATCCGTTGCATTAATGAAACTTCCTTCACTTCTCTATAATCATCTCCTAAAATTTAAACATTTGTAATGTATCTAGTTATGAGCTGCAGAATTAATCAGAAGTTATATTCTTATACTGGCAAATTATTAAACCCAAATGGTCATCGCATTCCCAAAAATTTCCTCACTGCCAAAATGTTTACAGTTCAAAAACTCTTTCATTATAAGTAGAAGATGGAAATAATTAGAAGAGATTACTTCAAAATATATCGGAAAATTTCCTTCTGAATTAATCCCAACAATTTTTTTGAACTGCAATAATAATATTATGGCTTGTAGAAGTTGTGAAAAAAAAAGCATTTTTCGCCTACAGTTTCGGATGCTGTTGGTGCTTCAAAAGCTTTCATATTCACATTTTTCTTTAAAAATTTCAATTATTCTAAAAAGATAAATCTTAAGGGTTTTATTCTTTAACTCTCAACCATTTAATTATTTAAGTATGTATAATTTTCACTGTTTAGTAATTCAAAACAAAATATAACTACTTAAATTTAAATATAATCTAGCATACAATCTGTTTCGTCATTTATATTATTCCTTTTTATTTCAACATCATATGAATCTGTAAGAACTTTTTATAAGAATTCATCAAACCAAAACATTAACTATTAACCAATATTCTGTCAAATCTAAATGATTAGATATTCACTTTTTCATCATATTGTAAATAATGTTAAAATTAAATCCTACTCATTTGCTATTCTAGCCAGATTTGCTCCAAATTTAGCTAGAATAGGATAGGACCAATAATGTAGGATTCTGCTGTTATAAAATACGACGATCTCTACTTTTTCGTATGAAAGCATCAGATAATTTTAATTCATTAAATGTTGCAGTTTCTGAATTTTAAATGTAACATAGCAATCAAAAAGATTGGCCAAGCTACAGCAGCTTTGAAATGAGGATTAATATCTGTTTTCGGCACATTTTTATTATTATTTCTTGAAATTTCTATTTCAGCCTGAAAATAAAGAATTACATTTATTTTATTAATTTGTATTCAGGAAAAACAATTTTTAGAGATGATCATGTTTATATCTATATACATGTATATCTTTTAGGTATATAAAAAACAAAAACATTATACTGCTAGGTTCAGTCACTACAAGTTCTAGCTATCGTAAATCTTAGTCTGAGTGCAAAAACTAAGCCATGCAAAACAATAAATACCGGATTTCACAGATGAAAAAATGCAAGCTGTTACGAATTTTTTTAATTACTTAGTTATATGAAATGACTGATGTTTCTTTGGGCGTCTAAAATTAAAATAATTTTAAGCAAATTCGAAAAAATTTTAGATAGTTTAGACCATAAAATTATTAAATAAGTAGGAGGTGATAAGATGAAAGGTTTTTACACCAAAAACAGTTTTACACTTTTTAAATTGTAAGAGAGGGAAGCTGAAACCATAGATTATGTTTGGTATTCTAATTGATTTAAGTATTTCATTTATTCTTTTTCATCTTGAATATTAATTATTTAAATATTGAATTACCCTTGTTACTTTTCATAACCTTTAATTCTTATAAAAATTCAAAAATGTAAAATCATAATTCTTAACTTACTCATAGGTTTAAAAATTCAATGTGTAAAATAGAAAGCACTAACTTTTTTTTGTTAAATCATTGTTTGCTAATATTGAATAAATATGAATCAAAACTATATTTTTAATTTTTTCTTTTGTTCTTTTTTTGTTGCGTAGCATTTGATGCTTTCGCCGAAAAAAATACAATATTATGATAATTTTAAAGTATACTTTTTCTTTCTGAAATTTAAAATTTATGGAGTTAGAACAGAATATATCTCAGATATTTATTTACAAATACTGACTAAAAGAATGAAATATGCGCTGCTTATATATTGAATCCGAGGAAATATTCAGAGCTGCATAACACTTGTGTTCAAACAATAGCTCAAAATTATAGATATTTTTATGGCCATTGAGGAAAAATTTAAGCTACAACTATTATTTAGCAGCAAATACAAACGAAAGAGGAAAATCACTAACTCGTCTAATTTTACAAATATTTATCAAAAATATTCCATTCTATTTTACAAATAAATTATATACTTCGAAGAATCAGCATATGACAACTACTAGGGATTAAAGCTTAACATTCATATATCTTACTTTATCTTGAAATATTCTGATGAACAAATTTTGTTCATTGTATCCTATCACAAATGTATACTCTCTATGGATTGCATTAATTAAATTTATGTATGTTCTGTTTCAAATGCTTCAAGCAGTTCTAAATTCCTCTGATAGAATAAAAACTGAAAACTTTTATAAATAAGTCTTACATTTTAAATATTGTTTTATATAAGATCTTAAATCTATAACCTCTACTTCAATGCACAGAAAATTTTAATCCTAAAAAAATGCCTAAAGTTGCGTTATTGAAATAAATTCCTTTTTCAGTTGTACATCTTCGGGTAAATTACAAGAGCTGATCAATAAAGTATTTCTTTTTGTTGCTTGTTGTTGTAATTAGAGTTTTCTATGTTGCACAGATTTATGGAATTACATCGCTTGATTTTGATCCAATTTACTTCCAAAATGTTATACCGATTGCTTTTAGATGAAAAAGTAAAAGCTTGCTTTAAGATTATATTGTTAGTTTAATAGATGCAACGTTAAGTTAGAAGATAATTTATTTTACCCTAATTTCATACGATAGTAGTATTTATATGAGAGGAATCAGAATTCGTAAATTATATTACTCTGAATATTGTGATAAACATTTTTGAAAGAATTCTACTGTACTCGTAAAAATCTTAGCGAAATTTTTTTCGTAATTATTTTCAATTTTTTTTAAACATAATGCATTTTTTACCGTAAAGATGAATCAATAAATCAGAAATTTTTTCAATGTATATTTTTAAACATTCCTTATTCAACTTGTTTCTTTTAACTTAAATAAGTGAAAGAGATTTTTAATGATATTAGTAGAAAAATTTAACTTTAAGCGCATTTGAAGTTATTTTAAATTGTATTTATCAATTACCAGAAATTATAAATGATTATTTTCTGATTAATCTACCTTAAAATTAAAAAATATGCCCTTCACTATCAGCAAATATTTTATTGTAATGGAACATTTGATATAAGTTTAATCAGATATATAGTTTTCTTCCTTTACATTATACATAAACAAAATCTATGGATTAAATTTGTCCAAAATTAAAGTGAAAAAAACTGCATAGCATTTTTTTTAAACAGAAAAGGATTTTGGATCCATAATTTCGTTGAAAATATACATGAAAAACTTTTTTTTTTTTCTTCTTAGAAAGTATAATTTATGCTGATGACTTTTAAATCAATTAAAATAAATTCTTAAAGATATATATATTTATACATACAAAATTTCTAAAATTTTTAGTTTTTGAAGGAAACATGGCTCAGTTGGCACCATAAAATACTCAGTAAGAGTTAAAATTGAAAGTAAAAAAGAAAAAATGCATTATGAAAAGTTAATAAGAATTAATTATATATTCTTAACCTACTCCACATTTTAAATTCTCTAACTGAGCTTTAATAAAAAGTTAACATTTACTATTTTTGTAATAAATTATTTAAAATTTATACAATAAAATGCGTTAAAGCATTCCACAAAAATGTCATTTATTTATGCAGTGCTGGTTGAGAAATATTCATTCATGAATGCTAACAAAAATTGATTTATGGATCATAAAAAGTAAAATTTTATTTAAATTCTTAGGGAAAAAAAAGAAATTTCCAAGCGTAATTTTAAAATCAACAAAAAAAGTTTTTTAAGTGAATTATTCTTGCTGTTCATTTTTTCTTTTTGAAAGACGGCAGTTTTTTTGTCAGATGTGAGTACTTATCTGCTATAGAGACTATATGTTCGTGACTTCGCAAGACGTACATTGATGATATTATCCAAAATGATGAATTCACTGAACGGTGATGAAAATAAAAATTTGAATACATTTATTTCGAAAAAAGTTAAAGTAATCTTACAATGAATCTTGTAACTGGAATTGAATACAGTCTCTTTAATATATGGAATAATCCTAGCACTTTAAACTCCAATTAACTTTCATTAATAAGTTATCGATATTTAACAGACAGAAGCACAACTAATTTTTAACATTAATAAATGCTATAAGCCATAATATGCAATAAATACTGTATAAAGTAAGCCAGAATCAGGCTAGATTTTCAATTAAGGGTAACTCTGACTTAGGCTTAATCAATATATATATATATATATATATATATATATATATATATATATATATATATATATATATATATATATATATATATATATATATATATATATATATATATATATATATATATATATATATATATATATAGTAGAATTACTTAAAATTTTTTATTTTGACTTCATGGTCCTCATATCCAATAAGGACTTCAGATATTAATTCCATCACAAGTCTATTCTCTGCTATTAAAATAAAATGTGTATGTGTAAATAAGCATATGAGTTCAGGGCTCAACTTAATAGAAATGGTAATCAGAGCAAAAACTTCTTTGGGAAGCTTCCTCTGACTCACAACGATAAATTTTTTGTTCGATTTGGCAAACGATTCTATTTAATTGACAACGTAAAATGAATTTTCTGTTTGATATGGGTTCCTCTCTGACCTGATGGCCCGGGGCAAATGCCGCGTTTGCCCCTGCTTTATTCAGGTTCTTTATGCGTTATTTTAAATATGAAAATTTATTTACTATATCCGATAACTATATTCTATATTGGTATAAATCTTATAAGTACTTCAAATGTTTATGCCATCATATGTCTATTATCTGCTATCAAAATAAAATATTATATGTATAGGAATAAACATTAAGTACTATTTTAATCAAGAAGCTTTATTTTTAAGTTTCTTTATCGACTTTAATCACTTTAATCCACAGAATTTAACAATTTTGGTATTTACAGTAATTCATGCTTAATATCATATGATAATGAAAGTGCACTGTTTTAAAAAAGATTAAAAAAATCGTTTGAAAAAAATTAATATTTTTAAATGCTTTTCTTCATATGGGTTTTTAAATAAAAGAAAATAGATTCAAAAGAAGAAACTTGAAATTTCCAAGTTTCTTTTGAATCGATTTTTCAATTTATTATTTGAATACAATTTCTAACATTTTAGTTAAAAAAGATGGAAATAACAGAGAGAAACAAAACTTTAAATCCTAATAAATAAATATTTTGAAACATAGTATAGATAATCTATGACAAAATTTAGCATATTAATTATATGCTACATACGAAATGATAATTTACTACTAAACTTTTAGATTGAATTTGAAACAACGTGACATATTTCAGCTGTTAGTTTTACTTTAAATACAAAATCAACAGAATTTCTGTAGAAAAGAAGATATTCGTAGATAACACTATATATGATATACCTTCCTAAATCAAGATGGAAAATAAATAAAATGTTAGAAATTGTACTGAATATATGGAATGACATTAGATTTATCATGCAAAATTTACATTTGCTTAAAATTTATGCACCATAACATTACATATCATAATTAAAATTTATAAAATAATAGTAAATTAGTTTAGAATTATTCTCTGCTTATCACATAGCAAAATTTATTGAAGAATAAATTATCGTCACTTTTGTGCGTGTGGTCTTCCATCTCGCCAACGCAAGTCTAGCCGATTCGACAATATAAGGAATAGAAAAAATAGCAACTTTTAGGTCTCTTTCACACTAGACGACTTAAAAATCATCCGAAATTTTGTGTGAGAAGTTATTAAAAAACCACACAATAGACTGGTCACACAATATCGTTTCCCGTTCAGTATGAAAAAGAGCAGTCTATTGTGTAGTTTTTTAATAACTTCTCACATAAAATTTCGGATGATTTTTTTATCGTACGATAAAAGTTGTCTAGTGTGAAAGAGGCCTTAGTATTATCGATTTTTCTTTATTCTCCGTTTATATTATATAAAAATTCTTTTTAATTTGTATGCTTATTTCTAAAATTCTTTGTAGCATTTAAAAAAATTTAGCTGTTAGTTTTATATTTTGCATTATAATTTTACCCAAACATGGGCAATACTCTAATTAATAATTTCCGTTAACTTATATAATATTAGCTAGTTTTTAGACCAGCATTTTGCTTCAGAATACGGTGAATCATATTATATCCAAAATGTTCTATTTTCTCTTGCATAAAAGAAAATAAAGCATTTTATTTTTGCGAGTAAAAATTTATATTTTTTGTTAAGCAAAAGAAAAAAAAGAACACTTATAACAATGGTGTGAAGTAGATGAAAGGTTAAGATTTCATATTGTTTTATCTGTGTGTCTGTCTCTATCTATGGAATAACAAACACATTCATATAATCTTTTTAATATGCTTATACTATTCGTATAGGTCAAGAAAAGTACAGCAATTTAAATTTTTAATAATTAAATTTTTCTCTTCCTCTGCATTGAATAACTTCGTACCACGAATATTAGGTATGAGAATAATCCTATGATATTTTAGTTTCATTAACAATGATAAGTTCCATCATTATCAAAGCCTTTCCATTATCAATGATAAATTTTTGCAATGCTTAAATCTAACAAGCAGTTTTCTGCTACATGTGGACTGAAACAGATGGATTGTGAAAAATATTTTTTGATCTTTATTTTTTTTAATGCCATAACAGAAGGTAATCTTATAAGGTGTTTTTTAAGGAATTTTTTTATATTTTTTTCAGTTATCTGAGGATTTTTCCATAAATAAATGAGAAACTGTTTAAAAAAGCATTTTTATCAATAATGGAATAAAATATTGGACGACTTTTTATCGCACGATAAAAGTCGTCTAGTGTGAAAGAGGCCTTAGATGCAACGGATTTTATTTTGATGTGTATGTATTTTGATATTGTTTTTAAAATTTTTATTGAAGGTAAAATGCTTAAAACGTGGTGAAAAATTGCTGTTATTAATATTTTGCTTGGAGCTTACCATCATTTGACGACTTCATTACTTGCACTGAAGAAATGGATTAGTACCATATATTTTTTATAGAAAAAGCAAAAATTGATTAATAAATCAAAATACGCGTTTTTCTATAGATTCCTTGCAAATAAAAATATTTGCCCATGATATCTTTTTTTGGTATCAAATTTAGCTAAATTTTATAACTTAAGGCAGGTACCAGTTTAGCCAAATCTGTAAATTACTGAGCCAGAATGAAGTGGGTGACATTCAGCGTAAATTATCTGCAATTCTGGGACAAATTCTGAAGTGCATAGAATTTTATTGAAGCTTTGCAAATCATTGAATTTTATTTAATATTCTTTTATTAATTCATGTAGAGTTATTTGTAAAAAAGTAATTAGTTTAAATTTGATTTTTCGCTTTTTCTTTTAAATTTGAAATTTAAAGTTAATTTTATTAGCGAATTATAATTATTTTTGTTTGAAAATTTACTTAAAATTCTGCTCTAAAATGTACTTCAAATTTTGTTTTGTAAAAATTTATTTCAGACATTTGCTAGAAAATTGACTTTAAAATTACCTTGGAAATACTTATTTGAAATGTGTGTTCGGAATTGCGAAAATTGTATTCTGGTTGAACTTAGGTTGTTGTTACTTAGGTATCGTGAAAAATCCACTCCTGGCTGTAGGATTTTACGTAAGAATGACAAAGATGTGCGGTTGGATCCTAGCAAAGCCCACACTCTTGGCGCAAATGATTTTGACTGGCGATAATTATGGCCAGTGACAATCTTGATAACCCTATTTTGATGCACTAGATATAGTAAACAAAACTATTTCTGGAATTTCGTTCTGGCCTGGAACTTTTTTCAGTTAGTCGTCAAAGGTGTTGGCTTTCCTAGGATTTTATCGGATGGGAAATTAAAATTATATATTAAGTGGACTTGTATGTTTTTTATTATTATTAATAATATCGTCTTCAACCCTAAGATAAAATGTAAAAGTTTCGCATAGTATCATTTTAATAATAGTTAAATAAATGTTAGATACGACAATAAATGAAAACCATTTTTGCCTTTCATATACTTTATTCACTATCACACTTAATTTATATAGTTACATTTAATAATATGCACAAATCTTATTTCATTTCATTTTTACAATAACAACATAACTGATGCCACTCAAAACAAACTAAACTGAAATCGAAAATACAAAATAGGTTGGCTGAATTTAATCAGCCATACTTGACAGTAATGCTACCTCTCAACATTCATCGCATGTTACGTAGGACTAATATAGTCCTACATAACATTGCCTAAGCGATTTTATATGCAAAAATTACTTTGGCTCATATTAAAGATTGTTTTAACAACATAAATTCATTGCAATTTTATTAATGAAAATTATTATTTTATTCCTTATATTATTTGCAATAGTTATTTTATTCCTAATATGATTTACTACAAGACATTTTTCACGTCAAAAGTAACTATTTTTCAGCCTAAAACTAATTTAACATAAATTGGTTCTGTTTTTAATTATTTTTAATTCAAGTAAAATTTTCTCACAAGTTTCATCAATATTGGAAGAAGTACAAGTACATTCTAGAGTAATGATTCTCAGCCTTTTTTTATAGTGGCACATTTTTAAAGATATCAAAATTTGGCAGCACACACAAAGAAAAAGATGTCTACTTACCTATAATACATTGTTTAAAACAGTTAATGATGATAATTTTCAATGGAAAATAATACATATGATATAATATGTACTACAAAAAACATGATATTTATTACTTTACTCGTAATAAAAAAGTATAGTACTTTTCCCTTTTACTCCTTTTTATGATCCTAAAGAAATAGCATGCTCTTATGGAGAAGCAAAAATAATATAGTATAGATACGGTGGTTTTGATGTCTCAGAATTTTATTTTAAATAAATATATTTCAATCAGTTTTTTTTTTTCCAAAAATTGACTAAAGAGTGATAAACAATGCTAAACAAAGCTAAAGTTAGTTGGTACAAAAGATCTCTTAGTGATAATTTAGTCGGTTAAAAAGAGTATTACGGTCACAAATCACACAATGAAAAAAAGAAAAAGAATACAGCAGAATTTAATTTTAATTCATTAAAAAAGTTACTATTACATTACACTTACGCAATCGATCGCCAATGCAATTGCTAGAGTTTGTGCCAGAAATAAACATTGGCGTTCAAATAATTTTGTCATTAAGTGATAATTATTTTGTGAATATAAAATGTGTAGTTTTTTAGTATAAAAACGTAAACCTTTTAAAGAATACATGATGCATGCAAAGGAAATATTTATGACAATAATTTACGCTAGTTTTCTTTCCCGCTATGATGGTTATCGTACGAAGGCATAATGGAAAAGACCAAAAACATGATAATTTTTATTATACACATTTCTAAAATGTAAAAGCACATTTTAAGAATTCGACGTCATACAAAAGTGCCGCAATGTAGTAGTTGAGAATCACTATTCTAGAGGCTACATATTTATAAATGAAACAGAAAGAAATTTCCATAAATTAAGAACGTCGACAAAAAAATAAAGTTCGAATATAATTTTAAGTTTTGCCCATGCAAACTAGGTTGATTTTGTCTCAAGTGAATGTAATATATGTTTTTTAGAAGATGTGAGCTCATAAGAAAGATTAAATATTTTATTGTGAATAACATTAACATAATTCCATTTCGCTGACTAGTTATTTGTAAAAAAGTAGTTAGTTTAAATTTGAGTTTTCGCTTTTTCTTTTAAATTTGAAGTTTAAAGTTATTTTTACTAACGAATTATAATTTTTTTTAATTTACTTAAAATTCTGCTCTAAAATGTACTTCAAAATTTGTTTTGTAAAAATTTATTTCAGACATTTGCTCAAAAATTGACTTTTAAAATTACCTTGGAAATATTTATTTGAAATGTGTGTTCGGAATTGAGAAAATTGTATTCTGGTTGACAATTACTTAAGTATCGTGAAAAATCCACTCCAGGCTGTAAGGTTTTACGTAAGAATGACAAAGATGTGCGGTTGGATCCTAGCAGAGCCCACACTCTTGGCGCAAATGATTTTGACTGGCGATAATTATGGCCAGTGACAATCTTGATAACCCTATTTTGATGCACTAGATATAGTAAACAAAACTATTTCTGGAATTTCGTTCTGGCCTGGAACTTTTTTTCAGTTAGTCGCCAAAGGTGTGAACTTTCCTAGGATTTTACCGGATTGGAAATTAAAATTATATATTAAATGGACGTGTATGTTTTTTATTATTATTAATAATATCGTCTTCAACCCTAAGATAAAATGTAAAAATTTCGCATAGTATCATTTTAATAATAGCTAAATAAATGTTAGATACGACAATAAATGAAAACCATTTTTGCCTTTCATATACTTTATTCACTATCACACTTAATTTATATAGTTACATTTAATAATATGCACAAATCTTATTTCATTTCATTTTTACAATAACAACATAACTGATGCCACTCAAAACAAACTAAACTGAAATCGAAAATACAAAATAGGTTGGCTGAATTTAATCAGCCATACTTGACAGTAATGCTACCTCTCAACATTCATCGCATGTTACGTAGGACTAATATAGTCCTACATAACATTGCCTAAGCGATTTTATATGCAAAAATTACTTTGGCTCATATTAAAGATTGTTTTAACAACATAAATTCATTGCAATTTTATTAATGAAAATTATTATTTTATTCCTTATATTATTTGCAATAGTTATTTTATTCCTAATATGATTTACTACAAGACATTTTTCACGTCAAAAGTAACTATTTTTCAGCCTAAAACTAATTTAACATAAATTGGTTCTGTTTTTAATTATTTTTAATTCAAGTAAAATTTTCTCACAAGTTTCATCAATATTGGAAGAAGTACAAGTACATTCTAGAGTAATGATTCTCAGCCTTTTTTTTATAGTGGCACATTTTTAAAGATATCAAAATTTGGCAGCACACACAAAGAAAAAGATGTCTACTTACCTATAATACATTGTTTAAAACAGTTAATGATGATAATTTTCAATGGAAAATAATACATATGATATAATATGTACTACAAAAAACATGATATTTATTACTTTACTCGTAATAAAAAAGTATAGTACTTTTCCCTTTTACTCCTTTTTATGATCCTAAAGAAATAGCATGCTCTTATGGAGAAGCAAAAATAATATAGTATAGATACGGTGGTTTTGATGTCTCAGAATTTTATTTTAAATAAATATATTTCAATCAGTTTTTTTTTTTCCAAAAATTGACTAAAGAGTGATAAACAATGCTAAACAAAGCTAAAGTTAGTTGGTACAAAAGATCTCTTAGTGATAATTTAGTCGGTTAAAAAGAGTATTACGGTCACAAATCACACAATGAAAAAAAGAAAAAGAATACAGCAGAATTTAATTTTAATTCATTAAAAAAAGTTACTATTACATTACACTTACGCAATCGATCGCCAATGCAATTGCTAGAGTTTGTGCCAGAAATAAACATTGGCGTTCAAATAATTTTGTCATTAAGTGATAATTATTTTGTGAATATAAAATGTGTAGTTTTTTAGTATAAAAACGTAAACCTTTTTAAAGAATACATGATGCATGCAAAGGAAATATTTATGACAATAATTTACGCTAGTTTTCTTTCCCGCTATGATGGTTATCGTACGAAGGCATAATGGAAAAGACCAAAAACATGATAATTTTTATTATACACATTTCTAAAATGTAAAAGCACATTTTAAGAATTCGACGTCATACAAAAGTGCCGCAATGTAGTAGTTGAGAATCACTATTCTAGAGGCTACATATTTATAAATGAAACAGAAAGAAATTTCCATAAATTAAGAACGTCGACAAAAAATAAAGTTCGAATATAATTTTAAGTTTTGCCCATGCAAACTAGGTTGATTTTGTCTCAAGTGAATGTAATATATGTTTTTTAGAAGATGTGAGCTCATAAGAAAGATTAAATATTTTATTGTGAATAACATTAACATAATTCCATTTCGCTGACTAGTTATTTGTAAAAAAGTAGTTAGTTTAAATTTGAGTTTTCGCTTTTTCTTTTAAATTTGAAGTTTAAAGTTATTTTTACTAACGAATTATAATTTTTTTTTAATTTACTTAAAATTCTGCTCTAAAATGTACTTCAAAATTTGTTTTGTAAAAATTTATTTCAGACATTTGCTCAAAAATTGACTTTTAAAATTACCTTGGAAATATTTATTTGAAATGTGTGTTCGGAATTGAGAAAATTGTATTCTGGTTGACAATTACTTAAGTATCGTGAAAAATCCACTCCAGGCTGTAAGGTTTTACGTAAGAATGACAAAGATGTGCGGTTGGATCCTAGCAGAGCCCACACTCTTGGCGCAAATGATTTTGACTGGCGATAATTATGGCCAGTGACAATCTTGATAACCCTATTTTGATGCACTAGATATAGTAAACAAAACTATTTCTGGAATTTCGTTCTGGCCTGGAACTTTTTTTCAGTTAGTCGCCAAAGGTGTGAACTTTCCTAGGATTTTACCGGATTGGAAATTAAAATTATATATTAAATGGACGTGTATGTTTTTTATTATTATTAATAATATCGTCTTCAACCCTAAGATAAAATGTAAAAATTTCGCATAGTATCATTTTAATAATAGCTAAATAAATGTTAGATACGACAATAAATGAAAACCATTTTTGCCTTTCATATACTTTATTCACTATCACACTTAATTTATATAGTTACATTTAATAATATGCACAAATCTTATTTCATTTCATTTTTACAATAACAACATAACTGATGCCACTCAAAACAAACTAAACTGAAATCGAAAATACAAAATAGGTTGGCTGAATTTAATCAGCCATACTTGACAGTAATGCTACCTCTCAACATTCATCGCATGTTACGTAGGACTAATATAGTCCTACATAACATTGCCTAAGCGATTTTATATGCAAAAATTACTTTGGCTCATATTAAAGATTGTTTTAACAACATAAATTCATTGCAATTTTATTAATGAAAATTATTATTTTATTCCTTATATTATTTGCAATAGTTATTTTATTCCTAATATGATTTACTACAAGACATTTTTCACGTCAAAAGTAACTATTTTTCAGCCTAAAACTAATTTAACATAAATTGGTTCTGTTTTTAATTATTTTTAATTCAAGTAAAATTTTCTCACAAGTTTCATCAATATTGGAAGAAGTACAAGTACATTCTAGAGTAATGATTCTCAGCCTTTTTTTATAGTGGCACATTTTTAAAGATATCAAAATTTGGCAGCACACACAAAGAAAAAGATGTCTACTTACCTATAATACATTGTTTAAAACAGTTAATGATGATAATTTTCAATGGAAAATAATACATATGATATAATATGTACTACAAAAAACATGATATTTATTACTTTACTCGTAATAAAAAAGTATAGTACTTTTCCCTTTTACTCCTTTTTATGATCCTAAAGAAATAGCATGCTCTTATGGAGAAGCAAAAATAATATAGTATAGATACGGTGGTTTTGATGTCTCAGAATTTTATTTTAAATAAATATATTTCAATCAGTTTTTTTTTTCCAAAAATTGACTAAAGAGTGATAAACAATGCTAAACAAAGCTAAAGTTAGTTGGTACAAAAGATCTCTTAGTGATAATTTAGTCGGTTAAAAAGAGTATTACGGTCACAAATCACACAATGAAAAAAAGAAAAAGAATACAGCAGAATTTAATTTTAATTCATTAAAAAAGTTACTATTACATTACACTTACGCAATCGATCGCCAATGCAATTGCTAGAGTTTGTGCCAGAAATAAACATTGGCGTTCAAATAATTTTGTCATTAAGTGATAATTATTTTGTGAATATAAAATGTGTAGTTTTTTAGTATAAAAACGTAAACCTTTTTAAAGAATACATGATGCATGCAAAGGAAATATTTATGACAATAATTTACGCTAGTTTTCTTTCCCGCTATGATGGTTATCGTACGAAGGCATAATGGAAAAGACCAAAAACATGATAATTTTTATTATACACATTTCTAAAATGTAAAAGCACATTTTAAGAATTCGACGTCATACAAAAGTGCCGCAACGTAGTAGTTGAGAATCACTATTCTAGAGGCTACATATTTATAAATGAAACAGAAAGAAATTTCCATAAATTAAGAACGTCGACAAAAAAATAAAGTTCGAATATAATTTTAAGTTTTGCCCATGCAAACTAGGTTGATTTTGTCTCAAGTGAATGTAATATATGTTTTTTAGAAGATGTGAGCTCATAAGAAAGATTAAATATTTTATTGTGAATAACATTAACATAATTCCATTTCGCTGACTCAAAACTCGCCATTTTTAACATTTTTGGTAACAGTTAGCAGAAAACAGACTAAGAAATAGCAATTTCTGGTTGAAAAAATTTTATTATGAAGGTTAACTATTTTCTCATTTTAAAATGTTAGTAAAAATTTTACCTTTTAATAATTATAGTTAAAAATAATAATGATAAAGGCGGCAATTTGTGACATATTTGTTTTACTAAGCAATAACATTTGGTGATATAATTATCAGCTAGAGCAAAATAGAAAAATACTGACTAATATTCACTGATATATTTATAGTTTTCTTGATTGAAAATGTTTAAATAAATATTTGTAGCAATTCCGAAAATTCTATCAAATATTTGCTTATTAACTCAATCAGTATGTATAATTTGAAAATATTTTTAATATACAAATACCTAAAAAATAAAGATACAAATAATTATTTCTTATGATACGAACGTCTGAGCTTTAACCCAAGTTATTAGACAATCAAATTTAGTAAATTGCTGTTTGACTTTTTTACTACTAAAGGAGGTAGCACTATTACATAACTAAAGATCAAGCAAAACCATGGCTATGTTACATTTATCAACATTTTTTACCTAAAGCCTTTTTACCTTTTAAGGGATTTCTTTTTTATAAATAGTAATTAAATTCACATGTCCCAAGAACAAGTGCGAGGAATTCACAAAATATATAATAAGTCGCCAATTATTTCGTCTCAGACTTTTAGAAACCACCACTATATTTCTATTCTAAATCCACACATCCTAAATATATTGCACACAAGTTGGAAGCTTTAAGCAGCTTGAAAATAAAATTCCTTGCATGTCTTAAAACTGAAAAATATTTAGATCTACCTTTTGATGTTAAATATAGCAACGCAAATGATACTAAGCTTTCAAGTTTAGATTAATTTGTCGCCTTATGTTAACATTTTATACATACAAAGATTAGTTCGTCCGAGAAAACTACAGATTAAAGTATATTCTGAACCACAACAGGATCCATACTTGTTGAAGTAATAGTTAAATCTACAAACTGCTGCTCTAAAAATCAGAACGCTGGTTATTTAGACAACATTTTAAACATATGATTTAAATAAAATTAAAACACACACAACTACACTTAATTTAAATTATAAACTTTCATAAAAGATTGGCGAAAAATACTTAAAATAACAATGTCTTGTATCCAAGTGATTTTGATATTTTAAAATCATACAAAAAAGCTTAAAAGTAAAAAAAATGCAAAATTAATTAGATCTGAAATTACATACCATCTGCAGCATCACTGGCATTTCCATTTTCAGAACGATAAATGACACTTCGGCTGGGTGAATCAATATTTTTCCTGTTTTGTTTCTCCATCGTAAATAAGTAAATCCATCAGTATAAAAAACTCAATAGTTCAGCGAAATGTCGTTTAAGTTTCGTAAATGTTAGACGGAGTTTTGAATATCAAACAACTTAAGAATAATTATTCAAATTCTACATGGCGCATACCTATACAGTGCATTGTCTCGAATTCAAAACAAAAGCGGTCATTCTTTAAGAAACACGATTTATGTAGTTATAGAAACAAAGCAGATAAATATAAAAGATTATGCTACAAGCCATCTTCATTTCCATTCACTTAATAATGAAAGTTTTATTCAACAAGCGTTTTGTATAATAAACTTTTTATGTTAGATCCTCCAAAATGCTTTCGGAAAAGCATATTCAGGTTGATGCATTAAGTTATAAAGTGATAATTTAAATCACTTCTAAAATAAAAATAAAAATTATTACTAGAAATTCAGGATTTAAAAACAAAAATTAAAATGCGTAAACGTTATCATAGATTTTGATAATATTACAATAGGCTTTTTCTGAAGTATATCAAAAATAATTTTTAAATTTTATCAATGTGCAATAAACACATGCATGCACACTATAATAAAAATTCATTTTAATAATTGTCTTTGAAGAAAGTAATTATTTGGTTAGACTATATTATTTGACTGATTTCCTGTATTATATCTTAAAATTTTTAATGAATAAAACTCGCTAATATTCCCTCTTAAGTAGCGTTATAAACAATCTCAAAAGTAAAAAAAAAAATTTACAGTTGAAATTTTCCAAAATAATTAATTTTCTTCATCAAATGACTTTCGCTTTCATATTCTGAAAAATCATTTTACTCTTAATAACACGAATAAAAGTTGTTTAAAATAATTATCGTTATTTCATGCAATAAATATATGTCAGTGAATAATCATTGACATAAATATATATTAAAGAACATTTGTCACAAAGGATATATATTTATTATTATATTTATAATAAAAGAGATGTCATTGCATATAGTAACTTAAATATATAAAACAAAGGCTGTTTTTCTTTAGATATAAAATCTATCTTATTGCATGAAAATCTCATTTTCAATTTGAAAAATATAATACGTATATTCATATTAATTAAATACCATATTATTTTTTCATAATATTCTTAATTCTTAAGTTTTTTTTATAAAAAAAAGCTAATATAAAATTTATATTTAAATGTTAAGCATCTATCCCTCCACAATACTTAAAATTTTTTTGAACCAAATAAATTCAGTTTATACTTTTTACATGAAATATTTTTATATAAATTTATCATAATTTTTTAAACTATTATTTTTATGAATTCAATTTATATTTTATATATAAATAATTTTTATATAAATTATATTTTTTAAATAAAAAATTAAATCTTTTTTCCATGACAGTTTTGTTATTATTTTTTTTCTTATTTATTTATTTACGAACAATTGATAGTGATATTTTGTGTGAAGCCTTTCACTTTAAAGCAATAAATTATTAATATATTATTTATTTTTCTGAACAAATTTTTAGTATCGTTATTTTAAATTTAACATATTATTTTTATTTTAGTTAAAACTTAATTATGATAGAAATAATTTGTTTCGAGAATTCTGACAGGTGTTAATATTCACGCAAATATTGGCTACTTTTTCAAATGCAATCTAAGAATCTTAATGAAGTAATAATCTAAGTTAATGAAGCTATCTAAATTAGATTAGCAACAAGCTTTTTTAAAAAAATTAAAATTGCGCTATAAATAGAAACACATATGCTATATTTTAAAATTCGGTACTTATATTTCACTTAATCATAAAATAATGGAGGCTTTTAATAAAAAAACACTAAAAATGTTATACGTTAAAGAAAAATAATAATTTCAAACAAATTTTTTTTAATCATGAGATAAAATAGTTTTATTTGCATAACAGTTGTTTTACTCGTCATTATTTAAAATTTATATCGAAAAATATGCAAAAATAAATTTCAACAGGAAAACTTCTTTGGCTTTTATTATTAAATGATACAAATCTGTATATAAATACAATACTCCAAGTTTATCATTAATTTAAAACAAATTAAAAGATAACCAATTTGACATGTTGGTATTTCGATTATTTACAGAATTCATTTTCTCGTGACTTACCGCTAGTGTTTTGAATTTTGTTGTTTCATGACTGGTTCATGACATATTGGCGTTGATATTTGCTGCTTGCAAAACATTTTCCTATTAGAGAATCGCCATTTAGGGCACAGATGCCGTATAATCCAGGATGACAAATCCAAAGTTTGGTGATACTTTGGCGGATTTTCTTATGTATTTGGTAACCTGTCTTTTCTTACGTCATAGATATGGAGACCTATAAGAAATTTTTTCAGATCTTGTCATCCTGGATTATACGACATATGTGCCCCATTGAGAAGTCCGCAGAAATTTATTCCCAACAAGAGGAATTTTATGAATAAAAATTATAACTTATTTTTGTTAAGTGATGTCACGAAAATAATTTTGACAAATGGCCATGGAACAAAAAGTTTAAGAGAATTGAGATGAAATAAGTATTTTAACTTCTTATCCATTCAAACGAAGATTCTGTTTTGATCTTATACGAGATCCAAAATCATTATAAGTGGCACAGTTTTTACTTCTTCATACGATGAAGCTTATGTGAAAAAGCTTCGAAAATAGTGTGAAATAGTATACTCGAGTCCATATATTAAGGATAATTCAAGTTCAGGCAAAGAAAGAGACAGAAGCAAAACAAATGAGACTTATTTGTAAAGTCTATTTATTAAACAAAAGGTAAAGAGCAAAAAATATGCAATATGTTTGACATCATTAATAAAAATTGCGATTTTTACTCCCTGGAGAAAATTTCAAAAAAGAATCTATTTACAAAAACCAATATAACATGGTTGGTATGATGGTTAATACATAATATGCCCCCCAGACGATGCAACGCCTAGGTATGCTGAGTATCAAATTATCGATCTGATCTTGGGGAATATTACACCACTCATCAAGCAATGCTATCCGAAGTTCCGGTAGATATGTGGGAGGGGGTTGATGGGCTGCAATTCGTCGGCCAAGCATGTCCCACAGATGCTCTATTGGATTCAAGTCCGGTGAGTATGCTGGCCAGTCCATACGGGTGATTTCCTCCGATTGAAGGCATTCGTCTACAATGTTTGCACGGTGAAGACGGGCGTTGTCATCCATAACCAGAAATTCTGCACTCACGGCGCCCTGAAACTAACGTATAAGTGTTCCAGGATGACATCCTGATAGATGTGGCCTGTCATGGTTACATTCTGAATATGCAGGTTAGTTCTGGAACCCAGAATAATCCCTCGCCAAACGCAAGCAATCCTAAACCACCGTAACGGTGTCGTTCAATGGTGTTCTCTAGGTGGTAACGGATACCTGGCACTCTCCATATGAAAGTCCGGCGAGAATCAGATTGAAAGTTAAACCTAGACTCGTCGGAAAATATCACACAAGACCACTATTGCGGTGTCCCCAATGCATGCTCTCTACACCAGGCTAACCGCAGGCAACAGTGAGTTGTGTTAAGTAGAATACATCTGACATGTCTACGAGCATATAGACCAATGTGCCCTAAGCGTCTGTATGAGGTCTGCCTTGAAACTATCGCACCGGTAGTATTGTAAAGAAAGGAAAAAACAGGGTTTATTTTCGGGAATAAACCCGGTTTATTCCTTTGGGAATTTTAAGTTCCCGGTAATTTTAAGAGATCTTGAGAGTTTTGAAATTTTTCAGCTGATTTAGAATTTTTTTATTAGATATTTCTTAAAATAAATAAAAGTCTACTTATTTTATAATTTCTACTACTAATTACGGTAATAGAAAGTTTTCTAAGAAAATAAAATAATTTTGTGTTAATGACCAATTTAGAATAACTACCAAAATTAATGTTAAGAAAACATTATATTTTTCTTTCTTTCTCTGTACGACTTTAGGAATTTATAACGACAGAAACATGGGAATGTCATATTTTTCATTATTGACAAATAAGTATTATCTTGATATTTTTTATTAAATATTAATTTATAATTTTAACAAGTATTTTTATCTTTCTCAATGCGCGAAACTAATTAACTTCTTTACTAGAATACAGAACTCTTCATTTATATAAGACAAAACAATAAACGAAAGATGACTGGTTGAGTTTATTTCCTCAAAAAATTCCCAAAAATTCTCGGTTTATTCCTGTGAATTTTTCATCTCCACGTACCGGTAGCTGAAGAGAGCTAACGAGACAGGTCTCATGCTGTGCTTTGTTTCTTCTGGGAATAACTGCCAAATACCGGTCCTCATTCGGCGTTGCAACTCGGGGGCGACCTATGCTGTAACGTCTACTCACATTACCATCATCTTGGAACTGTTGCCAAAGTCTGGGCGATTCCAAGTTTTTCGGATACTTCCAGCTGGGTACGTCCACACTCCAGAAAACCCATAATTCTACCACGTAAAGCATTATCCAAATGCTTCCTTTGTGCCATAACTATGCAGTTATTGCACTGAAAGGCTTTTTAAGCGCTTGTGAACATTTTACTTCTTTGCAACCATTCCTTATATACCCCTCTCTTACTCTCGTCATTATGACGTACTATCGGCGACATCTCGTGTTTTTTTGTAATTTGCATATTATTTTTAAAGATGTGTGATAATTCTACATGAGAAATTTTTATTTTAGAGTTCAATTTCTGTGTGATTCTGAATTATCCTTAATTTATGGACGTGAGTGTAGTAGATGGGCGAGAGGTTCGTGTTTGCAATGGAAAATGAAGATATTGATTAGCGTGTGAGATTCAAATCACAGGGAAAATGCAGAAAGCTAAAATTAAAATAGCTACAAAAAAATCAGAATTTTTGATTTTAAATATAAAAAAGAATTATTTTTGGATTTATCAAGATTGATATAAATTTTACATCCGCGAACTCAAAAATGAGAATCTATATAATTTTACGTAGATTTAAAAATAAATCCCGGATAAAAAAATATACACTGCATATTAATAAAAATAAATAAAATCATTTAAAAGATTAGATTCTTAAAGCCTTGGATGAATGTTATTAACTATGGGAACGAAAACAAAAGTATGATTTTCAAGAAAACAGGTTGTAATTACTTAAATTCACCAGTCGCTATTTGACACCTTATAACGATTTTATAATTACATAATTTTATAAAATTTTCTTAGTAGATAATGATAAAATAAGTTTCATTGTTAATTAGTTTTATTCAAAATATATATTAATTTTAATCAGATTTTAGAGAATTTTTCAGGAAGCTTACGGAATACAATCTACAAATCTAAAAAAAGCAAGGTGCAACATTGGCTTTTGTTTCCTAAGACAAACTTGATGTTACAGGTTTAAATTTTAAACGCTCTGAAATTTAATATCTTATTTTTAAAAGCTAAAAATTGCTTTATCATTTGCTGTAAGCAAATATGACAATTTTGATTATGAATTAAAACGAACGTTTTCTTAAATAAATATGTGCATTTATTTTTTTTTAATTTATTTTGAAGCGGTAAAAATTACATTAGATTGTTTCCAACCTTTTCAACTACAAACATAAATTTTAAAAATTTCAAAAAATGAATAAAAATATTTTGCACATCACAATTATTTATTCTCTGTTAAATAAACTATTTGAAGGCCATTTTAGTATAAAAATGCTAAACTGTCATTACTCTATTTTCAGATGCTCTAAATGCATTTAGTTCTATAAAAAAGAGAGTGATCAATGAATTTTTATATCTATTAGAGATATTAGAATCTATATGGAGAGGATGTTGTAACCAATATGCAAGGAAGTAGTACTTCATCTTCTAAACAGGATATAAAGTCATCTTTTCTGTTGCCATTTATCGTTTCATTAGTGAATTACCTCACAGTAATCATTTTGCATTTACAATGGCTGCTACACAAAATGCAGCATCTTGAAGGAATACTGTAAATCATAAAATTTACATATTTGCAGTACTAAGGTATGCAAATCTTTTCATGGTATCGCATATGTACACCACAATCAATTGTTGTGCTACTTGCAAACGCTATGTAAAGGGAAAAGAGAATCGATTTTAAGAAAGCGTTTTCCTCATTAAGCTGTTTACGACTCATACAAGACATTGAACATGTTTCTTAACCTCAGACACATAGTAACTTATAAGGATTATGAATTATTCTTCAGAAAAATAAATGATTGTATTGAACAAAATCAAGCAACTATGATGTGGTTCTGTAATCACGATTCAGGAAGGAGATTTATACTGATGGGACCAATCAAATCCCCCTTAATGCACTACACATCAATTACATAGTTCCCATGGCAGTGACAAATGGCTCAGCTACATCATTAATCACAGTACAAGAAATTCAGGTTATGCATCATTAAATGTCCACTCGCACAATTCATTGTCATTTACGGCTGAGTGTAATGTTCAAAAAGTATCAATTTCATTGTTTACTTCGGTTTATAACCACTGGCATTTGTGTTGCAAATGGTGCTATGAACATCAAACAATGGAATGAAATGACATGTCATTACTGAAGAAAAATTCTTGTAAACATAAATGTCAGATTACCAGGGGTGTTTGTGGGACCTCAAAAAATCCCCGGAAACTTTTACGGACTTACTACCGATATTTTGGAGTTTCGAGAAGGGGGGGGAGAAATGAAAAATTACAATTATGAAGTATTGAATGACGTAATTATTGCGTTTTCTGCTTTCAAAGCAAACAAAATTACCCAGATCAAAATAAATAATTCATTATTAGTCCTACTTCCTTTTGAACGACGATCCCCGGAATTTCCGGGTATCGAAGTTCAAAATCTTCGGAATTCCGGGTTTTCCCCGGAGCACAAACATTCCTGGATTACTCTGGAGAGACCATGGTGAGGGTGCCAAACAGCTGCTTATGCAACACCACACCATTCCTGCAGCCAGTATCATGGTTTGGTGTAGTAGTCACACAAAATTTCTCTTCCAAATCCCTTTAACACGCATTGACCTTACACTAGTCAGCGTTCCATTATCAGATGTTATAGCTCGTGGTCGTCCCATACCTGTAGAGCAGCCATACTCAAATAGGATAACATGACGATATGATTTAAGAACTCTTAATCCATCTAATTAAATTGTTTCCTTTGCACTTTCTATAGCCAATCAAAAATGTGAGAATCATGATTGCAAATTTCATCAGGGATCTAACACCAACTACTGCACCAATTAAACTTAAGCAATATGTAGAAGCCACATGAACAGTTATAACCCAAGGAAACATTTAAAACCCTATTTTGGGCTTACAGCATACAGTGGTAACTATATTACCTATCCAGGGCATAGTGGCTTGATTGGTTAAGGCGTCGCTCTCATTATCAAAATATGCATTTGAATCCTTGCTTAACCGAAGAACTGTCATATTTGCTAAAGGCCAATGGGGCACATTAAATTGATCATGGTCATGTTTTCCAAATGAAATGATACCTCTGGGGATGGCAGGCCAAGTATTGAGGGTCTTCTCCTTGGTACCTGCTTCAAAATCACAAAGATTCCACACAACTGTTTCTATATAACTGATAGAGCCCAACTCAGGGCTAGACACAATAAAGCATGCTGGTGTAACGGCATCAATTATTAATTTTGCCATCACCCACGATTTGTAAAAAGTATAATTTCAATCATTTGATCTGTGTGTTATCTGCTAAATAAATTTTGCTGTGATATCTCTCTTTCTCCGCATCACATTTTTGGTGTCCAGTAAAGTGTTTTCATTTAATTTACCATCTTTTGCATGCTTCATATGTATGCATACATGTGTGTATTGTCTACTAATTGATAATAGCAATGATTTTTCATTAAATGATATACACATGATACTAAAATACATTGCAAGGCAAAATATTTTACTGCCTAAAAACTATTTGACACCATTTGTTATAAACTTCATATATTTATGCAAAGATCTCTGAAATTTATCAAATAAATAATTAATTTACAATGTTTTCTTGTATGCATCTTAAATTGGTACACATAATTCCCACAGAGAAGTTAATATTGCAATAAATTCAGAAAAGAAACTTATTTACAACAGGCTGTAAATAATAAAAATATTAAAGAAAAATTAAATTTAACTTTTTAAACTCAATTTCATTGTTAATAAAATTGCTTTTTCATTGGCAATTAAATCAATGAAATTACCATAAAACCACAATTTATCTTTAAAAATTAGACTTAATAAATATTATATAAGGTTTAAAATCCTAATGAAAGGTTTGTCATAAACATACAAAAAATAACACTTTTTTTACAAATATTTATTAATAATGATCTACAAAAAACTTACACATGATAAAATTTAAAGAAACAATAACAAATTCCAAGTACATATTAAATAGTTCATACTGAGTATTTGAAAACATAGAAATACAGAAATATAATATATTCCAGTGAGTACATATTAATAATTGACCTTTTTTAAAATTATAAACAAACATTTTTTTTTTAATTTCTAAAAAATATAAAAATGCAATTTTAATGTAAAAACCAACTTAAACAAATGGAAATTCATTTTTAAAGTACTCATTCTCACAACTACAATAAACAAGAATAAATATAAATTAGTTATAATTATCTTCATTACATATTTCTTTTGAATTAGTTTTTATATTTTTTAAGAAATCATCATTATGAGATAAAATATTTTTGAAAAATAATTTAGCCCCCAGGACCGGAAAGACTTTTGTCCATAAATTTCCTTTTGGCAAAACATAACCACCACTGAAAAAAAAATATATTCCATGAAAAAACATCTAAAATAGGTATTAAAAAAAATCATTCAAATTAACAAAGCAATACATAAAAATGTATTTAAAGTAAATAAATATATTAAACAATGAAAGTCATAAAATCTCAGAAAAATTATAAAAAAAGAGCATAGATGATAAATCCAACCAATAATTATTCTGAGTAATTGTACTATTAAAAGTATACTTAAAATACCAAAATTTTTTTTTCATTTTTTAATCAAACTTCAGAAATTAAATGGTTTTAAGAACTGTATGAAAAGAAACTTGAACTTGATAAAAAAAAAATTTAAGTAGTTAATATCAGCATTTTTTTAAAATCTATGTAATTAATTTTATTTGTGTATACTCTTATTTATTGATTTGAAAAACTTTATCAATATAGAATAGATGACCAAATAGTATAGTCAGATAACTGTGGCAACTAAATTAAATGTTCATCAATATAATGTATTACAAAAATAAATATGAATATAGTAGTAAGAGAATTGGGGACCTCAATTTGTTTGATAAATTTAAATTTCATGATGCTTTATTTGCAAGCATAATGTTACATGCAAAAATCAAAAATATTATCTGAATATTATCAAAACATCATAATTTTGAAAAATAGAAATTAAAGGTTAGATTCTTTTAATTTTTTTTTAAGAAATACAATTAATTTTTTCTCTAAATAAGAATAAGCTAATTTAACAATGTAGTTTAATTTTAATTAGAAAATTCATATCAGTAACTTTTGTCTCATTCCAAATTACATTAATGGAAATCCCTTAAAGTCTTTAATTATACGAATTTTATTAATGATTTTAATTAAATTGCATTTCAATGAAAGAATTTTGGAAGTAATTTAATTATACTAAATCTATAAAGCAAAATTTTAAATTCTGAATTTTTTTTAGAAGTTGGCTTGTTTGTTGGTCACTTTTTGCACAAAAAGTCTAATTACAGAGAAACCTACCATTTAAAGTGTATTCCGAACCACTTAAAACATAACCCAATTTGAGATTTAAACCCATGAACTGCTGAACTAAATGATAGAATAATAACCATTTTTCTGCTACTCATTTTTTTTTTATTCCTCGCGACGATGTTTCTGTCTTGTGGCTTGCGAGCACCAATGACCCGGAGGACTATGCCAGCAGTAGCTCATTACTGGTAGGATCTCCCAAGCCTTAATACTTTCATTTGTATAAAATATTACCTTTCTCAGAGACATTTAGAATTTTAAACATTTGCAGAAGTCACAATTTAAGTATGCTGCAAAATCAATTCTTATTTCTCATCCATGATTTTGGTTTCATAAGTTATCTTTAGGAGTCCTACATGTACACTGGTACTTAAAATAAAAATATTCTAGAAAGTAAACCTACTTTCTCTCCATTTATTGATTTTTTTTTCCATACCAAACTATTCTGCATTCAGTTAAAAAATAAAAAATACTTTGAAAATCTGATATATTATTGTGACTTTTCAATACTATTATTCTATATATATATAATCAATTATTATTAGTTCATTTTTTATTTTTTGCCAATTTATGTAAATTAATATATTTGTATGATAATATAAAACCACTGGATGTTTTACACAAGTAGTAGTATAATACTTGAAAATTATTTCCCATGGCAACCTATAAAAGTTAAAGGAAATTTTTCCCAGATTATTGCAGATTATCATCAATGTAAAATGAGAATTATTTACATGCAATAAATGCTTCAGGAATCTTTAGTTCCACATACTTTTGATTAAACAGAGTCTCATTATCACATTCTCATTTGTTTTTAAAAATTTTTACTTACCTTACTGGGCTTTCCAGTTTCAGGGTCAAAAACTTTTTCACACAATCTAGCACCACATTCCTGACGCAGTTGTACAAGATACTGCCTCATCAAATCTGCAAAGGATAGATAATAAAAAAAAACTACGTCTGACAGAAAAGTTACAGTTTAAAAAATCGAAGACCTCTTATAATAAGTGAAAATACAAAAAGAAATGACTATTATACTTAAATATTATAAAAGACAAATTCCTGTAAACAATAAAACATAAAAATATTGATTAAATAATAAATATTAACTTATCAGGATTAACACATACTGTTTCGAGATGAAAAGCATTTAATATGCAAAATGAAATCAGTTTAAAAAATGTAACTGCTAACATGAAACTTTAAATTAGTACATAATGTTATATTATTAAAACAGTATTTATTAGCAAAACATTTTTCTTTTTTGAAGAATCCATATTACTAATAATGACCAAATAATCTTCATTTTATAACTATATTAATATATGCAACACTTTTAAACAAATATAAAATAACACTATATATTGATAAAAACAGATGGGTTAGCATGAAATGTTAAATGTTTTGAGCAACTGCACACATTCAAATGATGTTAACTGAACAAATAGGCAGCATCTCAGCCTAAATGTTATAAAAAATATATAATAGACATATAATAAGATTTAAGATGCTTCACAGGGAGTAACAAGAATATCTGTGTAACAGTTACATATTTTCAATAATGTTGAAAGGCTGCTTTTTATATAGATAAGTGAAAAGCAATTGCAAAGGTAACACTATTAACATCATTTGTGTTGTTGTTACTTATGACTCTAGGACAAGCAGAAAGCTATGCAAAATTAAGTCAGAAGGGTGTGTCTTTCGTTTTAATCAGAACGCCATGAAGATACATCACTTGTAAGAAGGCGAAAATGATTTTCAGTAACCTTGTTAAGAAAATGGCAGGATGAATAGCCAAAGAAATATTTAAGGGCCAGAAGTTCAGGAGGATAACAGGCATCCACAGCATTAAAAGGCACTGAAAAGCAGCGAGTTCCAACACAAGCACAGCAGAAAACTTCATATAAGATTTCAAGAAACTTGTAGACTATGAAGGTTACTTGCCACTACAGGTTTTTTATCGTGACAAAACTGGTCTCTTATGGAAAAAGATACTGAAGCAAAGGCATATAATAGTAGTGGAGAATACATTATCCTGCCATAAGCCACTGAAAAATCATCTATTTTATGTAAACACATATGGTGACTTTAAAATCAAGCAACTTTTTGTTTACCGTTGGGGACGACAATGAACATCTAATGAAAGCAAAATCCAGAAGAGCTAGCTAAATGTGATTTGGAGGTCTGACAGAAAGGTTTGAGTGACACATAACCTTTTCTTATTGAGTGCATAAAGGAAGCATTTGGTCCTTCTGTGACAAAATATTTGTTTTAGGTAAATCTACCATTTTATGTCTTACTTTTTATGGATAATGCTCCTGCCCATCCTTCAAACCCACAAGATTACCTCTCTGAAGAATTTAAATTCATTAAAATCCAGTTTTCATCTCTCAATACCAGTTCATGAACCCTCATCAAGTTATTTCTAATTTTAAGAAGCACTATACCAAAGCACTCTTCATGCATTGTTTTCTGGTGATTGAAAAAGCCAACGTCACTCTCAGAGTTTTCTCAAAAAACATCATTCTCAAAATCATTTCTATATCATTGCCCATCTCAAGATAGGCGACAAGGCATAAAAAGAGGTTACCAAGATAACCATATCTTCTGCTTGGAAGAGGCTTTGGATAGAGAGCATTGTCGAACAGAACTTTTAGGGGTTCAAGACAGTACCTGTGGAATTTTCAGTCAATGAGAATGTCTTTGTCATGGGATTGGAGATGGATAAGTGTTATCAAAGAGCTTGTGGAAAAGCACAACCAAGAGTTGAACACTGAAGTGTTATGGTGTTACATTGTTTTCACAGCAAGAAGTTTTGAAGGAAAGTTTTTTTAGATGAAGTGGTAAAAGAAATGCAATTATTTTCTGGCAAAATAAGAGAAATTTTGAAAGATAGGAAATTGTTTTAGCTTATATTAAGAAGCATTACCCTAATAAGGAAAGAGCTATGCACACTAGAATTTTTTTTAATTGATAGCATTATTTTAATTGACAGCATTGAAAATGTTGTATCACATTTTTGTCTTTACTTTAGCCAAAAGTCAAAAATAAATAAGATAGTCAAGAGTTTAAAAACTCACAGTATCTCTCAACTTCTTCCCAGTTTCTGAGCTCTGTAATTTCCTTGACTATTCAGCTGTTCACTTAGCATCCATAAACCCAAATTTTGTTACATGTATAGATGATTTGGTGGCAAAAATATATGCCACTTCAGATTAGAGATTCTTACTACATCACTGAGCTAATTCTCCAGTCAATCTATTGCCTCAGTAATATACTTCATGCATCAGCACATCTTGCTGAATGAAGATGCAAGACGAAGATAGTATTTTTGGACTACGATGGCAACACAAAAATGTGTTTCTTTTGTCATAGGCAAATGAATATGGTGCGCTTAATGCAGAGGTGTCTTCTGCATCACTAATTGTAAGTTCATAAAGTATGAGATGTATCAATATGGTTTTTTTTTATTGTCACTTAATGGTAATTTTTTTCACATGAGGGCAGGAACATATGATTTAAAGTGGATTCTGAAGGACTACAAACAATCATACCCAAGGTGGAATTCGACTCCACAAACTGTATAGCTGAAGGTCATAGCATTAATCATTCTGCAACCAGTTCAGCTGTACAATATCAGGAACTGGCATATAAACATACACCTAATTTTGCTAATATTATTCTTTGGTACATAACATTTTGTGAGCATTTTTTGATATAGATGACAATGAGGCTTTTTACATTTATTTTTAAGAGAAAAGCTGTTTCACATAATGAGTGTTTCGTTTTAAGAGTATGATTTTTGATCACATCATGCTTTTTAAGCAAGGTTCCACTAATGAGAAAACAAAGTAACAAAAATTTAACTTCTGCTAAAGTAGATTTATGAAATGAAGCACATTAAGTATAGTTAAAATAGTTCTATATTGATAATTTTAAAACTAAAAACTAAATCACTGGCACAACAGCCCATATGTAGGCACATATCTTGGACAAAATCTGTTCTACTGATCAAGGAAAACTAGGGTGTGAAACATATGTCCCAGTTAGGTGGTCAGCCTAACATGAAGCCTCTAATATCTAGTTCCCAGAGCATGCTTGCTACTCAGTTTATTGCCTCGAAAGGATGAAAGGCTGAGTCGACCTTGCCCAACCTGAGGATCAAAGCTCAAATGCATACCATGGTAGCAGGAAGCATTACCACTACACCACTGAGTTTACACTGATAATTTTTGTAATAATATAGAAGTACGGAAAATTCCATATAAAATTATAAATATAAATTTAAGACAAAAGCAAAATTTTCTTTACAAGACAAAATATGAAAGAACGATACCTGTACTGAAATCATTAACAAATAAAGTATTATTCTGCATATAATTATTATAATTTGTATTCTTCAGTCATCTTATGTGATGGATTTAACAAAAGGAACCATTTACAAATATTAATAGAAAAGTAATTAGAAAATACGTTGAAAAAATATAAGTATACAATACAAGTCATCTTCTAGGCAATTTTTATGTACTATAAGGCATATGGATTAAACTATTTTTCAAATGTCTTACTCTTAAAATCCTAGCTGTTTATATACATTTATAACACATATAATCAATTTCCTTAACAATCAAAAGCCTATATATTTAAAAATATATAAAGTTTGATATTTATAAATTATAATAAAGAAAAGGTAAGGAGATATTATTTAATTAAAGGGAGTTAATTTTGCTACAAGCAAATGTTTACAATGCATATAGTATTTTCTATACTCAGAAATCACATGTACAGCAGTGTAAATTGCACAAGAGCTTTTCTAAGCAATTTTGTAAAATTGACTGAAAGACTTAATATCAGTATCAAATTTTCATCAAAATAAAATTAAACTTCGATGTCAACACTTAATATCAAAATATAAACAGAAAAGCAATTTGAAATAAATTGTAAAAAAAGCAAATAAAGTACCAAAAAATGATGATTTTTCAAATTTTACACCAGATCATAAAGAGGCACTAGTTTGCTAAGTCTTATATTTAAAGTCTACTATTAGTTGCTATGATTTAATATGTGACAAAACCAACCAAAGCCATTCTAAACAATATAGATCAAAACTTCAAATTAAATTATGAACAAAAAATTATTAAAAATAAACTCTTTCTCAATATCTTAAGCCTTTTACAATTCAATACATGTTCTATCTGTAAAATAAAGTAATTTTTAAAAAAAATCAAATGTTTTTGCTTTAACAACTTCATTGTAACTATCCCAAAGTTGGGCTTTATCAAACAAGTGTAGAAAAATTAAAGGTAACACATTTATTTACTTTCAATTTTTAAATTTTAAGACACTATGATAAATCTTACCAGCTTCACTTGGCGAAGATGGTTTTGCATAAACAGCATTTAAAGGAAATCCAGGCTCACCAGGAATGTCAAATCGTGCGATGGCTAAACTGTACATTTCTTGAGACCCTTGGCTTTTATTTGAGCACTAAAAGAACATTGAAATTTTATATTTTCAATTCCAAAATAATGGCAAAAATTAAAATTTTGAAATATAGCGAAAATATATTAAAATGAAAGCTAAAAATTAGCACTGTTAACTATTAATAACAAAAAATAAAACAATAAAAAAATTTCAATGTTAAAATAATTAGGAAAGAAATTTTATTAAACATACAATAATTACATATTTAATGATAACATAATAATTAATAACATCAGTTTTGAAAACTATTCTTATATACAATATAAGATTGATTGATTGATTAATTGATTTTGTGAGGTTTACTGATGCAAGGTCCAATATTGGACATTTCTGCACCGTACAATATTTAAAACTGTAGGTAAAAGTTCTGTGTTAAAATACTAGTCCGATGTATGCAATGGAATGTATTAAAAGTTCAAGAAAAGCATATGTAAAAGGTTATTTTGGCTAAAAATCTTAAATAGAATTCAAGAAACCTATTGCACGTAAAAATGCAAACAAATTTCTATGTGGTTTAAACCCAAGCAAGTCTGATAAAATTAAATTTGTAGTATTAAAAAACACTATGCGTAAATCATTGAAATTAGGACAGACAATTAAAATGTGATGTACTGTATATGGTACATTACACATGCCACAAACTGGAGCACTACGAGACAAGAATAAGTGCTTGTGTGTAAATCTAGTATGTCCAATACGAAGCCGTGTGAGTTTTACATCTACTCTTCGCATGGGAGCAACTGGGAATGGAAGAATGTGGGAGGATATACTATATAATTTATTGTTCTTCTGCAAATCCCATGTTTTTTGCCAGTGGGATGAAATGAAATCTTTGATAATTTGTTTAATGTCAAAAAAAGTTAATGCTTTATGCAAAATGTCAGAGGCATTTTTAGCAGCATTATCTGCAAGTTCATTCCCAGCTATGCCAACATGACTTGGAACCCAACAAAACAAGATGTCAAATCCTTTATTCTTCAGTATATTTAAAATATCCAATATTTCCACTATAATTGGATGACATTTATCTTTAAAATTGTCTAATTGCATGAGCACACTCATGCTATCTGTATATATACAGTACTTTCGATAAGAGCTGGATTGTATTATTTCTAGAGCACGTTTAATAGCAACAGCTTCAGCTGTATACACAGAATATGATGCATGCAGTTTATAGCTGTAAACTGTATTTCCAACAACAATACCACAACCAACATGACCACTTGATTTTGAGCCATCAGTATATACAGAGATATGGGAGGAATAATGAGAATGAATGTGTGAAAACATTTGTTGCAAAATAAGGGAAGATGTAACTGATTTATTGTATCCAGTAAAGGGTTGGATTATATTGACAACAGGAATATTCCAAGGAGGAAATCTTAGAGCATCTGTGATTTGAATATGTAAATCAGGGAACTCGGATGAAGACAGGAATGAATTTGTACGCTCATAAAATGGTAATATGTTATGTGGCCGTGCATTATATAGCCTTCTTAAAGAGGGACAAATAATCATCGATTTCAAAGGGTGTTGTGATACTGATAGCATTTTAAAATAATAATGTAGAGAGAGTTTTTTACGCCTCAGATCTAGAGGTAACTGGTTGCAAATTACATAAAGGCTCTGGACAGGAGAAGTCCGGAATGCTCCAGAACAGATTCGTAAAGCTGAGTGATGAACAGGGTCTAGTTTGCGCAAAACTGATGATCTGGCTGATCCATAAACTACGCTACCATAGTCAATTCGGGATAGAATAACTGACTGATACACTCGGAGTAATGCTTGACGATTTGCACCCCAAGAGGTGTTAGAGAGAACTTTCAGAATATTAATTGATTTTTTGCATCTTTTGCGCAAATCTAAGATATGTGGTAGGAAGGTTAACTTTTTATCAAATATAAGCCCAAGAAATGATATCTGGTTAACTACGGGAATAGTTGTACCTGATATCTTAATTTCTGGATCAGGATGAAGCCTAGTTTTTCTGCAAAAATGGATATAATTGCTTTTACAAGGGGACAAAGTATGCCCATTTTCATTACACTAAGCAACTAGATTATTGACAGCAGTTTGTAATTGCCGTTCAATCAGTCGTATGTTTGAACCTTGGCAAGAAATTTGGAGATCGTCAACATATAATGTTCCATGGACAGATGGTTGCAATACATGAAGAATGTTGCTGATGCAAATATTAAAAACAGTAACACTTAAGACACTTCCCTGAGGAACCCCCTCACATTGGATAAATGGATTAGATAAAACAGATCCTATACGGACATTAAAAATGCGAGAACTTAAAAACTCTGAATAAAAATAGGTAAATTTCCTCTGAAATTAAAATTATACAAAGTTCGAAGAATTCCGTAATGCCATGTCTTATCATAAGCTTTTTCTATGTCAAAAAATATAGACACCAAATGATGTCTCCGTACAAAAGCATTCCTAATTTGTGTTTCTAGGTATGCAATATTGTCCAGAGTAGATCGACTTTTCCGGAATCCACTTTGATAAAGGGATATGTACTGATTGTCTTCAAGTACATAAACAAGACGGGCATTGACCGTACGCTCCAAAGTTTTAGCAAGGCAACTTGTGAGAGCAATTGGACGATAGTTTTGAGGATTAGTTGGATCTTTCCCAGGTTTAAGAATTGGAATAATAACTGCTTTGCTCCAAAGACTGGGATAGTCATGTTCATTCCATATTCTATTGAATAGAAGAAGAATGTTTATTAAAGATTCATGATTAAGATGGCAAATCATCTTATATGAGATACCATCTGGTCCTGGACTAGTATTTTTAGTTTGGGACAGGGCTCTCTGCAGTTCCAGCAAAGAGAAATTGCAATTATATGGATGTATGGCTTTTTCATGAAACTTTATAGGTTTCTTTTCAGCTTGCTCTTTGGTTCTGAGAAATTTAGGATCATAAGAGGCTGGACTAGATACCCTTGCAAAAGTTTCACCTAAAAGATTGGCAATATCATATTGAGAAGAAATTGTGTCAGCTCCTGTGCGTAGTATTGGGATAGAGAAGTCCCGATATAAACCACTGGAAGCTTTAACTTTCTTCCACAACTCTTTGCTGGAAGTTGATGATGTGATGGAGGAAACATATCTTATCCAAGATTCTTTTTGACTATTTCTCCGTACTCAATGAGCAAAAGCTTTAGCTTTTTTGAAAGCCATGAGGTTTTCCGTGGTAGGGCACCTGCGAAAAACAGTCCACAACTTTTTTTGTTTTTGAATGACATTTGGCACTCATGGTTCCACCATGGTTTATGATATTTGCGGGGAATTGGGGAGTGCTTGGGAATTGTGTTTTTGGCAGCATCTAGAAGTGTATCAGTCACTTTTTGCACAGCATCATTGATATTATCAATTCTAACCATGCGGTCAGTAATCGCAGCTAATTGAGTGTAGAGAGATCAGTCTGTACGATGATAAGAATAAGAGGAGAGAAAGACTTGTGATCTGCTTATACCAGTTTGATTTATAATTAAAGGAAAATGATCGCTGTTATATAAGTCCTTATCAACATTAAGATTTAATGAAGGTAGAATTGATGGAAAGCAAATAGCTAAATCTATTGAGTGAAAAGTTCTTGATGGCTGATGGAAATAGGTTATTTCCGTGGAATTTAGAAGGCAGATATTGTTATTAGAAATGAACTGTTCAATTGTCTTGCCTCGAGGATTCATATTATCACTACCCCATAAGGTGTTATGACCATTGAAATCACCAAGTAAAATGAAGGGTGTAGGTAGTTGGTCCAGCAAACTGTTTAAATCGCTTTCATGGATGATCGCATGGGGAAGTAAGTAAAGGCTACAAATAGTAATGAGAGATGTTGTGTGTATGCGTACTGCAACAGCCTGCAATGAAGTGTTAAGAGATTGTATAGTGCTAGGAATATTACAAGACACAAGAATGCATACACCTCCAGAAACTGAATCATGACTAACATCTTTCTTAACCCAATTATATCCACACAATTTTAAACTGTACTGAGGTTTCAAGAATGTTTCTTGGATGGCAAAACAAACTGGATTATGCAGGTTTATGATTGTTTTTATATCTTCTATATGAGTGCGGAAACCTCGACAATTCCAAGAAACGAAGGTTCCCATTAAGCAAAGCTGAATGCTCTGGCATTGGAGCAAGCCATCTGGAATTCAGATGAATCTCCACTTAGGAGTGTTTCATCATCTGATGGGTCTGCATTTTTTATACCTGTCTTAGAGGCAGTTGAGCTTCTTTTACTCTTTAAGTATGATTTATGGAACCCTTCTTTTGCATTCTTTAATTTTAGGGATCTTTGGGATTTAGATTTTGCAGAAGACAGTGGAGAAATTCCTTTCGGAATAGGTGGGACATTTATACTAGGAATATTTGAGGATAAGTTTGGAAATTTTAAGAAATCTGTTTGAGTACTACAAGATTTCATGACTTTTTTAATTGCTTGTGAATAGCTAACACCTTGATTAGGGGTACGAGATGATACTGTATGCCTGGCTTCAGGGTAAGATAAGTTTTGTTTTATTTTCACAGTAATAATCTCTTTTTCTAATATTCAGGTTGGGCATGACCGGGAGTATGATGGATGTTCACCACTGCAGTTTACACATTTTTCTTGTAATTGACATTCACTACTATCATGTCCAACAGATGCACATCGAGCACAAGTCAAATGTCCCCTACAAGTAGTTTTTGCATGGCCGAAACGCTGACACTTAAAGCATCGTAATGGATTTGGAATATAGGGCGAACATTACAATTTAGGTAACCAGCTTTAATAGATTGAGGTAGTATAGGAGTAGCAAATGTGAGTATAAGGTGCTTAGTTCTTATAATTTTGCCCTCTCTCCTGATTGTAATACACTGCACATGTTGTACTTTTTGGTCAACGAGATTATTCAAAATTTCCTCCTCTGAAACATTAAATAGATCATCTGCTGAAATTACTCCCCGTGTAGAATTTAACCTACTATGCGGAGATACTATAACATCTATATTACCAAGGCATTTTAGTTTTAGGGTGGCTTTGGCCTGTTCAATTGATAAGACTTCAACTAAGAGATCACCAGATTTCATCTTGCGAACATTTTTGACATTTCCAACTGTACCAATAAGACTCTTATTAATTAAGAAAGGAGAAACATTATCGAAATTGCCCTCAGTTCTTTTAATAACAAAATATCTCTGATCCTGTATCATTTGTTGCTCCATAGGGAGTAAAGAATTAGAAGTACATTCCATAGAAAAAAGTTAATTACTTCAAGGCCCGACTGCACCACCCACCATCGAGCCCAACAAGGGGATGCAGTATAACTGCATCAGTGCTAGCCAGACCTTATACGCTTTCAATATATCTCTGACGTGGCCTCCACCCTTATCGAGTCACACAGCAGATATATGATTGCTTGATCCATGGAAGCTGATTGGTATGCTGAGGACCACAACACACCTCCCGTTTACCTGAAGCAGAGGCCAAAGTAATGTGTTGGTCTCTGAGAGCCTCAATCACCAGGATCCTCCTTTCCAGGGACACGGGTATCCACGCACGGCAAACACGCGGGTGATTTAGTCCCCAAGAGAAGCTAATAGTAACAGGGCGACAATAGCTACTCAAGGGGAGCCCTCAACCTCTTACAAGGCAACCACAATGAGGGAGAAGAGGAAGAAAAAGCAGAAGAGGAGAGGAGAAAATAAAGAGGAGAAACAGATCACTAGGGTACCTCGGGATTGTGACACCCGTGTTTACCTAAAGAAGGTAAACCCCCTGAGGGGATATACAATATAAGACATTTGGTCATAATACTAGGTTCTTTGTAATAAACTTGCTTTCAAGTCATCAGTTTACATACATTTATTATTCAGTCAGCAGTAGCTATTTTGCAAGAAATAAATAATAAAAAACTTAGCTTAATGCTGCATTAAAGTTTATCAAAATGCAACAAAATGTTTTCTTGACTTTAAATAACAGAAGATTTTATAATTTAAAATCTGAATTTCTTCTATACAGCATCATTCTACTTAGTAAAATTATTTTTTTAAGATAAAGGAAACATACATTTAATCATTAGTATTTGCAATAGCAAATTTTACTACATTTACAAATTAAAGCAATACTGTCTATATTGACTTGTGTTTAGTATGGTTAATAAAAAATTTCTTAAGGTTTCAAAATTTCAAAAACTTGTCTACTTATGACTGTAGAAAAAAATCGTCTTGCTAGCTTTATAATATATAAAAATAGAAATTTTTAAAAACTAAATACCTTATATAGCACTATTAGATGTGAGATATAATTTTCTTTAATCAAAGCACTCATGGAAAAATCTTAAAAAACATTCTTAGTAGACATGATTAAATTGTTTAACTTTCCCAGTATATAAAATATAGTACATAGATATATATTAAACAAATATAAGTACATTTCGACAAATTATGTTTCATTATCTGCATTAAAATTCATTCAGTAGTAAATTAAAATGTTTCATAATTAGTTCTTAAGATCTAGAACTAAATGAGTATTACACAATATCAGATAAAATGCAATTTACTGCATACAAATATTAACTTTTTGCCACATTAAATATCAGTTATTTTAGTAAAAATTTAATGAAATAATTTATAATAAGATTTTAAAAAATTTCACTACGTAAAATACCAATTAGTCAATGATCACAACAAAGACATGAAAAAGTGGAAACACTGAATACACACACCAAGTTGATATGACAATTTAAACTTTAGATTCTGATCCATTAAATATTTATTTTAAAATAAAAACATCTCAAAGATTTGTTATTAATCACATACACATATAAAAAATGCACTTGCAAAATTTATTTCCTATTAAAGTGAAAAAGTAAACTTCTAATAGTTGATTACAAAAATCAGTATAATATCTGCAAACAATTACAATTATTTTCCCAATACAGGAAAGAAAACAAACCACTCATCCAGGAATTATTCAGGTAAGATAGAATAGTTAACAAATAAGGACATCACATAATGTAGATCTTAGGACAAATAGTCATTACAAATCCTGATTGGACAATAAAAGCAAAATCAAATTAACAAAAAGCAATAATACATCTGTAACATTTGATATTTCAGTGATGGAACAAATACTATTACTTATTAAATAATCGGAAACAGGACACAAAAATAATTGTAATTTCATTTATACTTTGCTAAACCATCTCTTTCTGCACATTAAGCTAACTTAACAAGAATTCAAGTGGTTTCTGAACCACTACAAATATCCACTCCTTAAGTGGAAATTGAACCCACAAACTGTTAAAGTGAGGAGTAGAGAACAAACCATTCACTTGAATGCAGTCAAGCAACACAAGAAAAATTTTCCTATAAGTATTGTAATAAAAAACATTCTTTACATATATAAAAAAATATTTTATTTTCAAGTTTCATATAAAAAGAATATTCTCTGTGGTATGAATCTGATGCAAAATAAAGAGAATGAAAGTAGATAAAGATACCAGAATGTTTAATATAACAATAATAAATTGATTCTAAATAATTTGAAACATAACAGAGCAATTTATCATTGGCACTTCAAAATAAATAACATTAAAATAGTAAGATATTAATAGGCATGAGGTTAAGTCTATTTTCATGCTAAATTGATTACTCAGCATTACATATATGCTTTCAAATTTTGTTATTATGTTGTGTGTGATTCTTATTAAAGCATAAAATCTTACTAAGAAATTCATCAACAATAATGACAATGAAACTATTTTAAACTGGTTATAAAAAATCTCCAGTTATAAAATGCTCAACTTGTATTATGCTCAGCAATTAAATTATTTATTGCATGTAAACTTTAAATGTTTCACAATATTTAAATGAACATAATTCTTAAACAGCATAATTCGAACATACACTTAAAGAATTTTTTAGCAATTAAAAAGCAAATATTAACAATACAATCACACAAGACAAGGTGGGCCAAAAATGTAAAATAGAAACATTAGGATATGAAAGTGATTTTAACAATTAAATATTTAAAAATAATTACACACACAATATAACTTAATATTTTGAATTTTCTAAAAAATTTAATATGCCATATTTTAATATTTTTATATCATATTTTGAACGATAAATAAAACTTTAAATAATGAATATTTAAAAAAAAATTTCTATTTAAAATGACAAAAGCAATGAATTTGTGCATTTGATTCCTATTAATTATTCTATTTGATTACATTTTATAACTCTTTAAAAAAATTTCAAATATTTGCATTTGCTTTAATGAAAAACTTCAAAAAGTTAACAAATTTTAAAAGAAATGAATAATTATGAATGTAACAATATATAAATTTCTTTAAATTAGATTAATTCTTTCACTAATATATGAATACATTAAACATATTTTCAAAGCATTACAAATGTTAGTAAAAAAACAATTATTTTAAAAACAAAATTGTAATGATAAAAAAATAATGCATGGTGAAAGTAATTTTTATAAGAGAATTACTAATTTTAACATATTCATTAATAAATTAAGCTTCAATTCAATTGCTGTGTTTGTGTGTGTATTTATATTTCATTATGTTTGAAAAATATACTTACTCGCTGTAGTCTTTTTAAACATTCAGTAATATATAAAGTTAAGTATATCAAAACTCGATCAGCTTCACTCTGAAAAAAAATGGATATATCAGAGTAACTAACATACATTTATGAATAAACTATTATAAAGTTTATAAACTATATTAGCATATTAATGTCCTTTTCAAAGTTATTAATAATGCAAAAAAATCTCTTTTAAATAAATCACAGTATGTAATTACATATGTAAGAACCAAAATTATTTTGCAAAATATTTCTATAAGCTATTGAAAATGTTTATAAATATGTGTTATTTATGTACAGTTGTAACAAAATCATAAAAGTCAAGATATCTGTTCCAAGAAAATAGGTTAATCTTTTCAGAGAAAATTTTATATATGGCATAGGTGTTTACAAGTAAGAATCAACTATCATTTAAATAAAATTAAAGATGTAAATATTAGTTATTTTAAAAATTCTTAGTTCTAAAAAAATAAATAAATGTAAAAAGATTTTATTTTTCACTTTATTTGTAAATTAAATGCAATTTTAGATTATCTAATAATGGTATGAACAAATTCAAATTTTAAAACATAAATGAATTTTAAAATATAAAATATATAAAGTTGCAATTTATTGAAAATTAAATACTTTTCAATCAGTTATAAGTACAAGAATAAGAAAAAAACTCTTTTCATACATTTTGTCAACAGTTCAGATTATTAATAAGGGAGAGATAACATACCAGCTGTTATAGACAATAGCAACAACATTTAACAAATAACACAAATAGAAAACAATTAAACATTAATGCAAGAATTTTAATATAATATTGTGGGTGTTACAGATATTACCAGAGTTAATTACCCACATCCTTCCTGCTTGGCATTCAAGTGCTGCCTGAACGTTGAGCTCAGGCACAGTTGATGCGCATGCGCCAACACATTTGTTATTTTATTTAGATAAAATAGAATTTTCACAAAAAGTATGTCAGCTCTAAAGAAAAATTTATTTACTAACTCTGACAATAAAATCAGGGTTAATGAAAAATGTTTGCCAATGCTTCTTATTTGACAATTTATTTGCAGTTAGATATAACTGACAAATATAAATTTAAGTAATCTAATACAATAAATAAAATATCCAGAATTATTGAATCAAAATTTTCAATGCATTTAGTGTTAAATCAAAACATGCAAGACATAATTTAATCAATACAAAGAGATATAAAAAATACGGACATAAAATCTCATCTACATCCAATAAAAATATAATTTTTAATTTAAAAAAAAACAGATAAATAATATGCATGAAAAAAATAAGCATAATTATAAATTTTAGTCAGTTTGATATCCAATATGATAGAATAATATGCATAATATTTTATGCTAAGAAATTTGAAGAAGCATATATAATTTATTATATTAATGAAATGGCAATTTAACTGTTTTAAATGTTGAAATAATTGTATTCAACATGATTTTATCATTGCATTTAATATGAATTATATGAAGTGTAACAGTAAATTTTGCATGCAGATATTTTAATTAATAATTGTGTCGTCTTTTTGAAATTAAACATGATACAGAACCAATTCAGTAACAAAAAATGAAAATAAAAAACCATTAGTCAAATTGTATGAAAATAAGAGCTGTGCTACAGAATTCTGTTTTCTATTATATTTTATATAAAAATAAGAACAAGTTAACAGTGTGCTTACAGGCAATATCAAAACTAAGTTTAACAAATAATCAATTTCAATTTAAAAGAATAACAATAGGTGATTGAATTAGTAAAATAAATTGTAAAAAATATGGTTAAATATAAATGAAATGATTGATATATATATGTAATAAAGAAAGAACATAATATAAATCTAAGAAAATTGCTTTTTTATTTACCAATTATAGTAAACAAAGTTTGTATGGGTTCTTTAGAAATCATGAAATTTTTCTAAATGGTGGTTACAATCACACACATTAGATAATTATTTTTAACAAAATATATCTGTAATTATATAAACGTCATACTTTTAATTATGCTTTTATATGATAGATATATTCATAAAAATTAATGTTTATTTAAATTACACTTTAAAACTGACAATTATTTCACAAGCATTATCAAGTCTTATTATAATAGAAAGGATTTTATATAAATACCTAACATATTAGAGTATATTTTTAAAATTTATAAGTTTGTTTACATAGCTTCTTCCTATTAATTTATTGTGCACTTAAAAAAACTATAAAAACAATTTCTATTAAAATAGAAATATTCAAATAAAACAGATAAAAATCAAAACAGTTTAACTAAGATTTAATTTTAATAATTCTTTTCTAATCATTGCTAGTTAAAAATATAAAAAGAAATTTCTTTGGTTTGTTTTCTAAAATTTTAAAATATTTTTCTATTACATGTCTACACATTTCAGATTTATCTATTTATTTAATGTGTCTAATATCTTCAGTATATGCTCATTTAAAGTGCTCAGTGACATATTTAGCAAAATACTTTCAAATTCAAGACCTTTTAATTTATAAGTGTTTCTTCTACTTCACAATGACATGTTTAATTTTGCATTTAATTTTAATTTGACCATTTTATCGATTTCTTTGGCATAATTTATTGTAGACTTAAGATTTCTCGTCATCTAAGCTTTCTTTTTTAATTTTTAATTCTACAATTTCATTAAATAGAGCATTGAATTTTTCCATGATACATGCAAAGAATTTTATGGACAAAAGAAAAAATAGCATCGAGTAACATGATTTTTCACCAACAATAGAAAAACTGCTTGACAAATACACGATTATTACTCTGAAAAACCACTTCTATTTCTTGAAAAAAGAATTCAGTTCTCATAGTTATTTTTCTGTTTTTACACCACCAAATGATTAAAAAATTCAAACCTTCTATAAAACAGAAATCTAAAAAATGTAAAAAATGCTCCAATGAAATTGATATATCAATTTGATGATATTTGTATGAACTTTCCTGGTAGAGATTATAGAAAACTACTCTGTATCACAAATACTATTTCATTAAGCAAAAATTTGAATTTTTCTAAAAATTACATACTGGTTTTTTTTATTTATCTAAGTATACCTGACAATTTTATCAGTAGGAGACATCAGAACTATGGCGACACCTTGCTAATTATAATAATAGAAATCTTATATTAATGACACCACAGTCAATTTATTAAAAATTTTTGAACATTACTTACAGAAAATTAATGTTTAACAGAGGCTAACATACGAGAAAGTAGTGAAGACAAATTAATTCCTGTTAATAATTGTCAACTACACCATAAATTAACGAATATTTTGTCTCTATTAAGTCAAATTAGTCTTTAATACAATCTCAAAATTATACAACCAATAAATATTCTGACAATATAAACTCTTATAAGGATTTCATTGTTTCTTGAAAACACATACTGAGACATCAGATCATAAAAGATATTTCTGCATTTTACTCAAATTACTTGACTTAGTGTTAATCCCAATTTTTTATTTCTAAATGAGAAATAATTTATCTAATAGTATATTTACTGTTTACAAAACTTTCTTTATGTTTTTACTCAATCTTTATTATATTTAGTAACACTACAAAAGCAATATTGTAAAATTTGTTCAATCAATTTCATTCATAATTTCAAATATAAGATGAAAATGTCACAAAATTGAATACTGATTTATAAAACTCTTAGAAATCAATGACAAAAACAAAGGAAAAAATAATTTTCCAGTAAATTAAACAAGCAAATTAACTTATTGATTTTGTTATTTGTATTTCTATATTTATTAGTTATTATAAAACATTTTTTGAATTGGAATTTAATAAATTAGAGAACAGAGGCAAGATAAGAGAGTTTTTGGTATAAGTATGTTACCCCCCTACCAAGTGATTTCTAGCCAAATCTTCTACTTCACAATGATTCTACTTCACAACGATTCTTTGTTTTGATTGTCTTGCCAATTTAAATTTTTGTTACTTTTCAGATTTTTTGTTGTTGCCAGATTTGGTTTTTCTTGTGTTTTACATCATATATATGGTTCTTTTCAGTGGCAACAGCCATTTGAAATTTTTTACTTTCAATTAGAACTTTTGGTTCTACATTTTTTTTATTTTTATTTATTTATTTATTTTTTTTTTTTTTTTTTTTTTTTTTTGAAGTTTTTGTTCTAAGTTTGAATTCAAAACCATTTGACCCCTGTTTGTTGTTGTGTTTCGTTGTCATGAGCATCCAACATCGTCAACTGTTCTTTTTCACAGTTTCTTTTTGTTTATTTATTAGTATCTTTTTTATTTTGTTTATTTATTAAATTCTTTTCTAAATTTATAATTATAGCTTATTTTTATATCTTAACATCATAAACTGTTCTTTCCTTCCAATTTCTTTTTGTTTATTTATTATCTTTTTCTTAATTTATTATTAAACTTTTCTTATATATTTTTCCATAATATCACCAAGCATATTCGACATGTGAGCTTGAAATCATATCAAGTCCAGTATTGTTATTTATCTATCTCTTTTACCGGTTGTTTTGAAGAGAAGGCAAATCCAATAAAAAAGTTTTTATTCATTTTCCAGTAATACTCTTTTAGATTTTTTTATACTATTTTGCAATTTTAAACTTTCTAAAATGCGTGTTTTTAGAACTTTGGGAAAAAATTCCCGCATTAAAAAACAAGCACTTAACTTGCAACAAAAAAAGTTGCAATGGTCGCCAATGAAGGAGGGGGTATCCTACTAGTGCTGGGTTTTTTCGATAAAAATAAGTAATTACATATTTTCATGAGTAATAAATTTATTTTTGAATAAAGACTTAGTTTTTTATAATATACATAATTAAAAGTACCTAATATGTTTAAAGACCAATAAAACATAAGTAGATATTTTATTTAATGAAGCCTAATGGTAGAGCATATTCCCAAGGCACAGGTCTGAGGTTAGATCTTCAGCTGGGCAAGGTATACTCAGCATTTCATCCCTTAAATGGGTCAATGAAATGAGTACAATGCATGCTTGGGAATAAAACATGGAAGATTTTGCATTAGATTGATCACCTTACCAGGACACATGTTTTGCAGCACAATCAGAAAAACAGATATGGGCACTGTAGGTCTTGGCCACATGGGCTGTCGATACACAAGATTAAGATTATATTTATTTAGTATTTGAATAAAGAATACAATTTATTCTAAAAAATATTTTGAGTTTTAAATTTTCATATAAAAAAATTAAGAATGCAGACATAATTGACAAACCTTAATTTCATATGTTCTAAAGAAAACATTAGCTTTAAAAAAGTAAATCGCTTCATCAATGATGTCTTCTTGATCGGATTCTGAAAATTTTCATATTTTCCATTTAGATGCAATTCAAAAATAAGATTTTAAAGATAGAAGTTTTACTAAATATAATAAGAAGTTATATAATATTTCTATAATACATATTATAAGTATTTACACTAAAATTTCCATTATAAGAACAATATTTAAATATAAATATGAAAAAGTTTAAGTTACAAGGAAATTTATCAAATTCGATCACATAACATTAGAAAATTTTAATTAAATATAAATTTTTTACAACACCATCTGAATTAAAATACAAAATAATTAAGATTTTAAATATTATATATAATTTAAAAATTTAATGCTAAAACTTGTAAAAAATATTTTCTTAAAAATAACTTGATCAATGTCAGATACTAATTTTATGATAAATAATATCAAATATTTGGTTTTGAAACAACACATTTTTTGACAAATAATTTTTTCAGATATATAAGCAATACTTTATTTTATTTGATTAAACTTTATCACTTTAGAAGCCTTCTTTACTTATACAACATATTTGAAAATATTTAAATAAACCATTCCATGTTTTTAAAATAAAAATTTGTTAAATTTATATTTATCAAAAATTAATTTTTAAATATTTTAAAATATAAAATTGAAACTCTATAAAGAAAATACAAATAGCTAATAATCAGAAAAATCATGAACACCAGGTATAAACCAATACTTTTAACTTTGGAAATTAATCCTTGACTGTTATTGATAATTGAATAGGCATGAATACGAGAATTAATGTGTTAGTATAATATAATATTAATAAATTACCGATTTAAATATTACTTACTGTATGTTATGTTATGATATGCATTGCAATCAATTTACTTACATTAACAGTAGGCTTCCTTATTTAAACAAAAATAAAAATAAAAAACAAGACATACATCTCTTAAACAGATATATAAAAATATACAATGAAAAAGAAAATTATTTATGAAAATATATTTGACGTTGAGAATTATGATCAAAATCCAAGAAGTGAATATGTGCAGAAACATGTATTGAAAATAAACCAGATATAAAATAAAATTTAAGTACCGTATTTTCCTGTATATAATCCGCAAGCCCCTTCATTCGAGCAAAATAAAAATAAGCATCGTATTATCCACGGCAATTTTTAAAACGAATAGTCGAAAATTTATACTGCTGGTAATTTGGTGCCAAATAAAATAAAGAGAATACATTCATTATAATTAAAAATATAATAAATTCTACAGGAAAAAACATTTATAAAGATCTGTTTGAATCCACCTCAACGCAAAGTGCGATTAACTGAGATGAAAGCTCTCTATCGATCTATATCTGAGAAGATTCTAGTAAAACTTAATTGATTTTTAGATTTTAATAGCTTTCAAAATGTGGTTTAGAAATATTTTTTAAAATAAACTATATTTTTTTCATTAATAGTTAAATGAAAAAAATGGATAACTGCATATGGAATACATTTTTTTCTATTGTACCGTGCAGGTTTTGTTCTTCACCTTACATTACACGTTTGTTGACATTTTTTCATTTGCCTTCCATATAGCTTTCAATTTAAAATTTACTCTGTGAATTAACAATTTGCACTTCACTTTGACAATATATTAATTTGAATTATTTTCAGAGCGAAACAGATCATGTCAAAACAGAATGTGAAATGACGTTAACGAATTGCAACTTTAATAACTGTTCAGAAGAACTGAATTCATTCTTGAACGTAATCGGACAAAGCTGATTATAGTTCAAATAAATCAACTGACTATTTGTGCCATCTGTTATTTATTTTATGAAACATAAACAGGGTTTTTTTTCAAAACTTTATGGTAAACTTTTCTGATGAAAAATATTTTTTGTCAGATTATCTGTGGCGGCGTATAATACGCAAAACAAAATTCGGAACTTTTTTAAATAATCCGCAGATTACATACAGAAAAATACGGTAAGTAAAAAGGTGAGAAAAAATTATGATGAATATAGTTGCATATTATACTGATACATAAAAGCATGAGTAAATGAAATTTTATTGGCATTGCGATAGACTTGTTAATACAATGTGGATACCACTATTTTCATCATTCCATAACATACAGTAAGGTGTTAAGTAAAATTTATAAATGAAACTCTTATTACACTAAGCAATTATATACTTCATATAATATACAAATACCATAAAAACGTTGATAGATATTTGCAATCTTCAAAACAAATAAATCTGATACATGCCTTTCTGTATTTAAGGTATTTTTGCAATCAAAATTGAATCTCTCGAATAATTTTAAGAGATTTAAATTATAAAGGATTAATATTAAGAATAAAAATACTTAGCACAATACTAAGAAAACAAAAGAAACATTTATTTCAAATACATTTTTCCTGCATCTTCGTTGTTTTCTTTTGTTAACACAATTTCAGAAGAAAATAAGAGAAAAAAAACATACCCTCTTTAGGTGCAGGTCCCCTGAATTGAGTTTTTATAGGTAATAATGCCATATTACCTACTAAAGTATTAGATTTTAGTTGAGAATGATAAGCCTGAAATAAATAAGGAAATTGCTTAAATGTTAGACAATAGGAAATAAGAGCTTAGATGTAATAAGTAAAAAAATGAAAACATAAAGGAATTTCAATATTTTTATTTTTGCAAAAACAATAATCAATTCTAAAGATTAAAGAAAGATTATTAGTCTTAAAAAACAATGCTATATTCAGTGATGATAATTAATATCTAAATTATTACAAACCGGCATCTTTTTTTAAATAATTATAATTCCTCTACAAGAAAATCTTTTTCGTGAAACCCCTCCTGTCAATATTATCATTATCAAATAGCCTTCTGCAGTTTTATCCGGATACGGAAATTGACGTTGCCACGAAGAAAATTATAGTAATCATAGATTTTTTTAATTTTTTTTTTAATAAAAGCCACTGCTCAGTTATTAAAACTGGACGAATGTGTGCTGCTGTTCAAAGATTCTCAATATTTTTAAGGCTTTTATTTTAACAAGAACGATTTATACTATTGTTTTAAGAGAAAAGAAATTTCTAGCTTAAGCATAATATTTCAAAGTTACCTGTACAAGGTGGATGTTGCTGCGGTCCAGGAGATGAGGTGATAGGGTTCCCTAGACAAGAGAACTCATCTATTATTTTATAGCTGCCACGACAAAAAGCACATAGAGGGAACTGGTTTCTTAGTTAATAAGAGGTTGAAACATCTAATTATGGATTTTAGAGCTATTACGTAAAGATTATGCAAGTTACGTTTGAGGAGGAGGCTTGCAAATTATAGTATTATTAATATACATGCCCCTACAGAGGACAAAGGGGATGAAGAAAAGGAAATATATTATGAAAAGCTCTCTGAGTGTTTAAGGAGCTGCCCACATAATGACATAAAACTTGTTTTGGGTGATTTAAACGCTAAAATAGGTAAAGAGAAAGAGTTCAGACCCATTATTGGTGGCCATAGTGCTCATGAAGAATCAAATGATAATGGTATACGCATCATTGAATTTGCTATTGCACTTGACCTAGTGGTTGGTAGTACCTACTTTGAACGTAAAAACATTCATAAATATACCTGGAAATCACCGGATGGGGTAACACTTAACCAGATTGATCATGTCCTTGTTGATGCTAGGCATTTTACAAGCTTGATTAATGTTAGAACCTTTAGAGGAGCTAATATTGACAGTGATCACTATTTCGTGTTAGCTAGGCTAAGAGGTAATGTCTCCAATGCCAATAAAGGACAAAGTAAAAAGATAAAAAGGTTTGATTGTAACAAACTTAAAGAGGATACAGTGATCAATAACTATAGTGAGACTTTAGAAGGGAGAATTTGGAAGTGAAATTGGATATCTCCAATGTGGCCAATCTTGAAGAACTATGGTGCCAATTTAAGAGGGCCATTTCTGATACAGCAGCTGAAATTTTGGGCCACAAGACTAAGGAGAAAAGTAAGGATTTGTTTGATGACGAATGTAAAGATGCAAATGAGCAAAAACTTATTGCATATAAAAGATCTCTGCAGCATGGTACTAGGGGTTTGTTGGAGGATTACCATAAGGCACGAAGATATGAGAAGAAGGTTTTCAGGGCTAAGAAAAAGGTGTTTGAGGAAGATAGATTCAAGGCTGTGGAACACCTCAAGAAGACCAATGAATGATGTGCATTTTTTCAAGAGGTCAGTTATTGTCAAAGAGACTTTAAACCTCAAATCAACTATTGTAGAAATAAGGCTGGTGTTATCCTTAGTGAAGGCTCTGAAATTTTGGAGAGATGGGTTGAGCATTTTGAAGACCTGCTAAAGATTAATGATTATACTGTTGATTCTGCGATTACACAGGAAGAATTCATAGATGGACCTTTGGAGCTGGATCTTCCAACTCTGCAGAAAACATTGCTTGCTATAATAGAGCTCAAAAACAACATGCCTGGAATAGATCTCATACAGGCCGAACTTATGAAAAAAGGAGTGCCAAAGATGTTAGAGCTCTTACATGGAATGATCCAGTATGTTTGGATATTCGAGAAGATGCCAGAGGATTGGCTTACAAGCTTGCTTTGTCCAATTTTCAAAAAGGGCGATCCATTAGTATGTGAAAACTATAGAGGAATAAGCTTATTGTGCATTTGCTACAAAGTTCTTTCCAAGATATTCTACAAGAGACTTGTCCCGTATGTAGATAATATTTTTGGTGACTGTCAATGTGGATTCTGTACTGGCAAATCCACAGTGGACCATATCTTTGGTCTCAGACAAATTATGGAGAAGTGTCATGAATTTGATATTGATTTACATATTTTGTTCATTGACTACAAGGCGGCATACGATTCTATAGACCGCAATGTATTATTTAAGGCTATGCTTGTTTTTGGTATTCCATTAAAGTTAGTTAATTTGCTAAAAATGACCCTCAACTCGACTTCCTGTAAGGTCGTGATCCAGGGACAACTCTCTAGTGACATTCTTGTTGATAAGGGAGTAAGACAGGGGGATGTTCTTTCTTGCCTTTTATTTAAAATCGTTCTTGAAAGAGTCATCAGGAAATCTGGTATCAATACCAAAGGCAGTATCTTCGGAAAATCTGTTCAAGTGTTGGCATTTGCAGATGACATTGCACTGGTAGCCAGAAGTAAAAAATACTTAATAGAAGCCTTTGAGGCTATTGAGAGGGAGGCCAGGCCGGCAGGGCTTATTGTTAATCAAGTTAAAACTAAATATTTCTCTGTAACTAGAACCCAATTTACCCAAACTCATCTACTCATTGGTGATTATAAATTTGAAACAGTTGATGAATTTATCTATCTTGGCTCAATGGTTAACAAAAATAATGACATTCTCCCAGAGGTAAGAAGACGTTTAACTGCAGCTAACAAAGCCTTTTTTGGCCTAAGACATTTATTAAAAACTAAATTTTTATCACGAAAAACTAAGTTACAGATCTATAGAACGCTTATCCGTCCCGTTTTGACTTATGCCTCGGAAACTTGGACTTTGACTGTAAGAGAGGAGAGGCTGTTGGGCCTATTTGAACGCAGGATTTTAAGAAGTATCTTTGGAAGTACGAAGGAAAACGGTGTCTGGCCCAGAAGATACAATACAGAAATCTATCGAATGTACAAGAAGACAGACGTTTTACATCACATTAAAGTAAGCCGTCTCAATTGGATTGGACATGTTATTAGAATGAAGGACAATAAAACACTAAGGGAAATTTTTTTTCAAAACCCATCAGCGTAAGAAGAAGAGGAAGACCAAAGCTGAGATGGGTGGATGCAGTCAAAGAAGACTGTAGGGTCCTTGGAACAAAAAATTGGAGGAGTTTGGCTGCCAGTAGAGGTGGCTGGAAGAAACTTGTTCAGAAGGCCTTGGCCCATCCTGGGCTGACGCGCCATGAATGATGATGATGATAAAATTTCAACTGTAATCGTGTAGTTTTCTTCACTTTATTATCCTGAGTAGTATTATTTCCATCATTTGAATTTAAAAGAAGAAATACGTCTTGTGCGGCTTATAGATGCACAACCAGATACTTGCATATGACGTCATGAGATCCTTGTGAACGAAAGTGTCCTTTTATTTTCTAGAGGGAAATTGGAAGTAAACGCGAGTTACGATTCATCTTGTGAAATGTACTTAATAATCTTTGAGGAATTAGTGTCAATCTTTTGCATACTGAAGTCAAGAGAAAAAGAAATTGGAGTTTCACATAAGTGTAGATTTAAAGTTAAAAACATTTATATTTATACATTCAGTTTTTATGGGTCTTAAAAAGTCTGCCGGAACATATAAAAAAATATAAGCAATCATCACGTTTCCCACCCGCAGCTGTCTTCTCGAAGTGAAAGTATCTAATTGCACAGGCTGCCGAAGACACAGAGCATTAATAATATTTGCAAACCCCCCGATGGTGTTACCACCTTGAAGCGGTGGGTGGGCTTGCGTGTGTCAAAGACCTACTGAGCTATGCCGGCAGTAGCTTGCTACTGGTAGGGCCTCCCAAGCCGGACAGGTCAGTAGTGAGGCACCTGACGAAGAGTAACTGGTCCTCCAGGTTGGGGGTTGGGCGTGGGGCTAACAACCCCACTCCGGAAAAAAAACTGTTGCGAAACCAATACAACTGAATAAAACTATGGACTGCTGCAAACGGAAATCGGACCGGAAGAGAAAACTGGACATGCATCTGGGAACATGGAATGTAAGGACAATGCTTAAACCTGGCAAAATGCAGGAGATAGCTGATGAAAAGATAAAAGGTGGAATTGATTTGATCGCCCTACAAGAAATTAGATGGAAGGGAAATGGAGTTATTGAAAGGAAGGATTATTCACTATTATATAGTGGTGATCATGAAAAAACTGGATTGAATGGAACTGAATTTATTGTAAGCCGGAAAATAAAAAAATCTATACTACAATTTGAATCGCTGAACGCCAGAATGTGTAAAATAAGAAATGGAGGAAAGTTTAGAAATATTTCAATATTTTCGATATATGCCCCGACAGAAGAGAAGGAAGATGAATACAAAGAGGATTTCTATGATGAACTTGAAATGGCCATCAGTGAATGCGTTAAATATGATATGGTGATGGTTCTTGGAGACTTTAACGCCAAAGTCGGAAAGGAGGATTGGTTGAAAGAGGTGGCTGGTAAACACACTTTACATGAAGTATGCAATTGAAACGGTAGGCTGCTGGTTCAGTTTGCCGAAAGAAATAAAATGAAAATCCAAAGCACTTGTTTCCCACACAAGCAAATACATCTGGGAACTTGGAAGCCGCCTGACTCTAAAACGGTCAACCAAATTGACCATGTGTTGATCAATAGACGCTTTGCATCATCAATTTTGGATGTAAGGGCCTTAAGAGGACCAAACTGTGACTCTGACCATTATCTCATAAGAGTTAAAATGCGACAAAGAATTGTGAGCAACAGCAAATCAAAGATTTGTAAATGAAGGAAATGGAACATTGAAAAACTGAAAGAACAAGAGATTGAAAAGAAGTACCAAGAAACAATTGAAGAGTTGATTGCAGACCAAACAGATTCAGAAGATATTTACTGTTAATGGAAAAACATAGAAAGGGTCATCATTGAATCGTCGGAAAAGATTATAGGTGTGAAGGAAAAGAGGAAAAATGAGGGATGGTTTGATGAGGAATGCCGTATGGTAATTGCAGAAAAAAATGAAGCAAGGAAAAAGATGTTACAAAAAGAAACAAGAAGTAGTGTTGAAAAGTACAAAGAGCTAAGACGAAAAGTAAACCATGTATGTAAAAGAAAGAAAATTGAAATGTTCGAAAAACAATTCAAAGAAATCGAGAAACTTGCACATAGCAGTGAGACAAGAAAATTCTATAACTCAGTTAAGAGAATAAGTACAAATATATCAACAAGAACAATTGGATGCAAAAGTAAGAGTAGAGTACAGAAGTACTAGGGAAAGAAAATGAAGTGTTGGACAAGTGGAGAGAGCACTTCAGGGAGTTACATAGTGAAAAACATGAGCATGATCTAAACTTTATTGACGGAGCGTGTATTGAAGATCAACGGGATACAGGAATTGAACATGATATCCCTACATTGGAGGAGGTGGAAAGGGTCATGAAAAAAAATGGAAATTAACAGAGCTTCTGGAAGCGACCAAATCCACATAGAAATGATAAAGAAAGGCGGCAAGAAACTTTTACAAAAAATTCATAACTAATTGTTAAAATTTGTAATGAGGAATGCATGCCTAATAAATGGGAACTATATGTCCAATTTTTAAAAAAAGGTGATAAAATGAGTTGTGATAATTACAGAGGGATAACACTTCTAAATGTTACATATAAAATACTATCTGGAATAATTTTGGAAAACTTAGAATTTATTCTGAGCCTATACTAGGTGAATACCAGTGCTGGTTCCGACCCGAAAGAAGCACAGTTGACCAACTTTTCGTCTTGAGGCAAATTACTGAATCCTTTTACGCACAAAATATTGATTTACATTTACTGTTTATTGACTTTCGTCAAGCATTTGACAGTATAAATAGGAAAAAAGGCTACTTGAAGAACTTTCAGGAATGAATATACCAAAGAAATTAACCAGATTGATAAGGATGACGATGGAAAACTCGAAAGCCAAGGTTAAGGTCAACGGCAAAATGAGTGATACCTTTGCATTTAACAAAGGTGTGAGACAAAGTGATGGACTTTCGGCTACACACTATTCAATCTAGCTCTACATACTGCTATTGAGCCAATTGCACACACAAAGAGGTACAATCTACCATAAATCCAGCCAAATTTGTGCAGATGCTGATGACACACACATTATGATTATCTCAAGAAATGAGAGGACTTTAAAGGAATGTTATAGAAAGCTGGAAAATATAGAGCCAACAATGTTGGTTAACAAATCAACGAAAGTAAGACCAAATATTTGATAATATCGCCCAACGAATCTAGAAGGGAACCAAGAAGTATTGAAATCGAGGGTAAAAATTTTGAAAGAGTGTCACAATTCAAGTATCTTGGAACTTTTATTTGCAACGACAACAGCCTACAAAAGGAAATATGAGAGAAAGTGCAAGCTGGTAATAGAGCTCTTTCTACGCAAATAAAAAGTCAATAAGAGATTGATATCACGAAAAACAAAACTGAAAATCTATAAAACCCTCGAAATTTTAGGATCACCTTTCACGAGTATTTTGCTCATAACTCTATATATATGCACTAACAAAGTTTAATTCGGATAATATATATTATAATTAATTTTTTCATAATTTTAATACTAATGTTGGTAATTTGATATTTTGTATACTTCCATATTGAAATGATGAAATTAGAATAATTTTTTCAGTAATTATAAATGTAGCCACATCTAAATACTGTTGAAAAATTTATGTATTTCCAAAGTAAAACAATGATTTTTCTCATGTAAAGATTTTTAAAGAAATCTTTTTTTACATATTGTACCGAGCTCCACGGGTTCGTGTTGATTGAGAGTTGAATAAAGCAACCACTTAATGAACACAAGACTTTTATTCGTAAAAACTTCACTAGATAAACGAAATTCCCGCTGTAACAATCACAATTATACAGCTACAATTCGTCAGATACAATAAGAAATAGCTTCCAATCACAGGTCTCAAATACCTCAGACAGAGAACAACTAGCAGTCACAACTAATCGTCTTCACTCACTGACTGTCTTCACAAAACTGACTCTTCCATGTCGGGCTGCGGTATTTATACCTGACTTGGCGGAGAAATCTACCAATTTCGCCAAGGTTCTGGAAGCTTCTAGGCTATCTCGAAAAATATTGGTCCTAGAGCTTAGGTGATGGATGTTTCCAGAAGTATCGATTTCTCGCCAAGTCGCCAAAAATCTCGCCAAAAGTCGCCAAGTCGCCAAGAATCTCGCCAACTGTCGCCAAGTCGCCAAATCATTAGGAAATCCGCTTTTAAACTACAACACGTCTAAATACCGCAATTTTTGCCCAAAATGTGAGAATTTCTGATCTGTCTGAGATATTTTAAGACAAATATAATCATTATTTATAAATTTGTAACATTGCCCCCCTCTCAAGGACTGCACGTCCCGGGCAGTACAATCCCCTGATAGGAGGCCAAATTAATTATAAGAGAATTTACATTTCAAGAGGATACATTACATACACAAGCAACTAAAAATACAAAAAAATAGAAAAGATAAAAAAAATTATCTATACTATTTACAAAGAGACCATGGTCTACTAATTTTTACTCTACATTACGATAAGGAGCTAATCTATCATAATGTACTACCTTTGGTTTTGAAGAAGATGATTTTCTTATACGAACCACGACGTCGTTCAGTCTTTTTAGGACTGTGTAGGGACCTTCCCAGTTGGCTTGCAACTTTGGAGAAAGTCCTTTACGTCGAATCGGGTTCCACAACCAAACTTTGTCACCTTCTTGAAATTCATGTCCCGTCGCTCTTGTGTCATACCTTGTCTTCATTCTTTCGGTCGTCAGGTTGATTCGGTCTCGAGCGAAGTTATGGACATCTTCAAGACGTGCCTGAAGGTCTCGAAGGTATTCCTCTGGCGATGAAGATGTATCCGGTGGACGACCAAACTGAAGATCACAAGGGAGACGAAGTTCGCGACCAAAGAGCATCTGTGAAGGAGTATATCCGGTAGTCTCATGGACAGCACTGCGATATGCAAGCAGAAACAGCGGTAGCTTCAAATCCCAATCTTGCTGATTTCTGGAAACCATAAGGGAGAGGTTATTCAAGATGGTTCTGTTAAACCTCTCTACCATGCCGTCCGATTGTGGGTGTAGTGGCGTGGTCTGCGTCTTGTCTATTCCGAGAATTTGACACATTCCTTTAAACACAACAGAGGTGAAATTTGTTCCTTGATCAGAATGAATTTGTAAGGGAGTGCCGAATCTGGAAACCCATTGCTGCACTAGAACCTCAGCTACTGTAGTCGCCTCTTGATCGGGGATTGCAAACGCTTCAGGCCACTTAGTAAAGTAGTCCATGACAACTAGTATGTATTTGTTGCCATTTGAAGATCGTGGTAAAGGACCCAAAATGTCCAATGCTATCCGCTCAAAAGGTGCTCCTACGTTGTACCGCTGCAACCTTCCTCGGTTACGTTTCTTCGGTCCTTTACGTGCCGCACAGTCATCACAAGATTGGCACCATTTCTCTACATCTTGTCTCGTTTTGCTCCAATAGAAGCGTTCTCGAACTTTCTGTAGAGTTTTCATTACTCCGAAGTGGCCTCCAGTTGAGCTACTATGCAATTCTTTCAAAACATCTGAAATTCTTGATTTTGGAAGAACAAGCTGCCATTTGAAATTACGTCCATCATCGGACTCCCATTTCCTGTATAAGACACCATTTCTTATATGGAGTGAGTCCCAAAGAGCCCAATATTGTTTAGTAGCAGGACTGTAGGTGGAGATATCCTGCCAACTTGGTTTCATACTGGAAGATTCTTTTAATTCTAAAATTGGATTTATATCTGGGTCTTCTTTTTGGGCTTCTCTAAGTTCTTTATCACTCCATGGGTCTGGTTTCGATGGAGGTGAAGCAGTAACTTGGCGTACAGAAGGATTTACTAACTGATAGTTCTTCTCTACTCTAGAACAATATCGGCAGCTTTCATTACACGGTTTCCTTGATAGTGCATCAGCATTTCCATGCAGAGTTCCTTTGCGATGACGTATTTCAAAGTCAAACTCCTGGAGTCGTTGAATCCATCTGGCTACCTGTCCTTCTGGATTTTTAAAATTTAAAAGCCAGGTTAAGGATGCGTGATCTGTTCGGAGCAAGAACTTTCTTCCATAGAGATAATGGTGGAAATGTTCTATGGCTTTGACGATTGCCAGCAATTCCTTCCTGGTTGTACAATAATTCCGCTCTGGTTTCGAAAGACATTTACTCCAATAAGCAATGACATATTCTTTATCATCAATTTCTTGCGACAAAACAGCTCCGATATTTTCGTTGCTGGCATCCGTATCTAAAATGAATAATTTTTCGGGCTGGGGATATGCAAGAACGGGCGAAGATGTCAACGCCTCCTTCAGTTGTTTAAAAGCTTTCTCACATTCATCTGTCCATAGAAATCTCTGTTTAACTTCTGTCAACTTGTGAAGAGGTCTGGCAATACTTGAAAAACCCTTAACAAATTTCCTGTAATATGTGCATAGTCCAAGAAAACTTCTTAATTGGTGGACATCTTTTGGACGACTCCAGTCCTTAACTGCAGAGATCTTTTCAGGATCTGTTCTTACACCTTCAGCAGAGATAATGTGTCCCAGATAGCTTACTTCACGTCGGAATAAATTACATTTGCAAGGATTCAGCTTCAGGTTGGCCATTTTTAATTTTTCCAGCACCTTTCGGATGTTTCTTAAATGGTCTTCGAATGTGCGCCCTACAATAATGATATCGTCCAAATATACCAAACAGGCTTCGTAGGAAAGTCCTCGTAATACTGTCTCCATCAGGCGCTCAAACGTTGCAGGTGCATTGCAAAGCCCAAATGGCATAACCTTGAACTGCCAAAGTCCTTGTCCTGTGGTGAATGCAGTCTTTTCTCGATCCTCAGGATGTATCTCTACTTGCCAATAACCACTCTTGAGATCCAAAGTCGAAAACCATTGTTTTCCAGATAAAGCATCAAGTGTATCGTCAATCCTAGGAAGAGGGTAACTATCTTTTTTAGTGATGTTGTTTAACCGACGATAGTCAACGCAGAATCGGGTAGAACCATCTTTCTTCCGAACTAAAACAATAGGCGAAGCCCAAGGACTCTCTGATGGCTCAATAATGTCATTCTGCTGCATTTCCATCAGAAGATTATCCACCTCTTCCTGCTTAGCGAATGGCAATCTTCTCGGATGTTGTTTAATGGGTGGATGATTTCCTGTATTGATTCGGTGCTGCGTCAATTTGGTTCGCCCAACATCATCTGATTTCTTGGAAAAGAGATCTCCGAATTCTAATAATAAATTTCTTGCAGCATTCCTCTGTTTATCATCTAACTCTGCTCTCTGAAGGAGTTCATTAATTAGAGTGTCAGGAGGCTCAGATAGTGTGGCTTGACAATTTCGGTTAATACAGGTCACTGGAGTGCAAGTCGCTAGCACTTCTCCTTCTTTTATAAGTTTTACCTTATTACTTAGATTAGCAACTCTTACCGGGATTACATTTCGTGAAAGGTCGACGAGTGAAGAAGCCACTAGTACTCCTTTAACGCTATTGTCGGAATCTGGATATTCAGTCAATCCATAATGAAAATTATTATCTTCTGAAAGAGCTCCGCAAACTATTGTCTCAGTTCTTGGTGGTAATGTTGTTTCACTCTTCGCAGTTATATGATGGACTGTTTTAATATCTGAATATTTCGTCTTAAAAATCGCTATGTCTTCAGAACATGAGTGTAGTTCATTATTTTTAAAATCTAACTTGAAATGGTTTTCTTTGAGAAAGTCCAATCCGAGAATAAATTCGTCATTTATATCAGCGACATATGCCATATGATGGTACACGGCATTACCAAATGCAATGTTTAGATTTATTTTTCCATGCACTTTAATCTTGTCACCTGTCACAGTTTGGAGGGTAATGCAGGGCGGCGTCCAGATGAGTTTGTCACCAAGTTTGCGAGCCAAATCTGTCCTAATGATAGTTACGTTGGCTCCAGTATCGATTATCATTCTGCAGGGAACTTCGTTGACATGTCCCATAACGAAAAGTCCGTTGTCGCCGCTACTTACGGAAGAAATGTGAAACAATTTGAAATGGGGCTTCTGACTCTCTGGACATCTCCGCCCCGCGAGATGGCCACATATTAGTTTCCCTGCTGTGGTGGAAGATCATTTCCACCATTTTTTCGTTTCGGGCAGTCTCTCTGAACGTGTCCGACTGCACCGCAAGTCCAACACTGAATTTTCGTGTTTCTGCCACCTTTATTCAATTCTAAGTTACGGAATTTTCGCCGCAGATCTTCGATTTGCTTTCTGAGATCATAGTCCGTATCAGTAGTAGAGACGGCTCTGATTGAGTGCCGGTCTTTACGCGCGGCCTGCTGGGCAGCCTCTATCTTATGTGCGTAGACTAGGGCAGATCCAATATCTTTGACATCGGCGAGTCTAAGTGTTTTCTGTATCTCCGGATCCCTCACACTATCGATGAAGTGATGGAGAGCCAGATCCTGACGTGTCTCAGCTGGGCAGTCCGAAAATGCTAGATGGGAAAGTCGCTGAATATCGGCAGCCAATTCTTGAAGACTTTCACCCGCTTTTTGATAGCGTGACTTTAACTGTAGTCTGCTATATTCTTTAGTGCACTTATCTCCAAACCGCAGCTCAAGCGCACTCGATAGGGCTTGGAAATCGTGCCTCTGCTCCTCCGGAAGCGTCTCGAGGATGTCAGCCGCGTCTCCTCTTAAAGAAGCCGCCAGGTGAAAAGCTTGGGCTCGGGGATTCCATCCATTAGCTTCCGCTACCATCATAAACTGGGTCTTGTATACTTGCCAGGATGATTTCCCATCAAATGTTGAGAGTTTAATATTGGCTAGGGAAGGCACAAATGTCACGTTGGGTTCCTCATGTTTGTTTGACATTTGCTTCTTCAAGCTTTCAATCTCCTTATTGATATTGTCTAATGCTTCTTCCACGTTTTCTTCTATCTCTAGAACTTTAGTTTCTACTGAAGTTACCTTATCCTCCATTGCATTCATCTTCTCCTGAATGATGTTGGAGAATTCTTCTTTAACACTTACAATGTCCTTCTTGAGCTCATCCTGTCCAGATTTTATCTCTTTCATCATCTCGGTGTTAATCTCTTCTTGTCTAGCTTTCATCTCCTCTTGTCCAGCTTTCATCTCTTTCTTCATCTCGGTTTTAATCTCTTCTTGTCCAGCTTTCATCTCTTTCATCATCTCGGTTTTAATCTCTTCTTGTCCAGCTTTCATCTCGGTTTTCATATCTTCTTGTCCAGCTTTCATCTCAGCCATCTGCTCCGCTAATTTTTCGAGAAGACTTTTCATTAAATCCATATCCATTTTTCTGGTGACACGCTGCATCAACTCTTCAATCCCGATTCTGACACCAGTTGTACCGAGCTCCACGGGTTCGTGTTGATTGAGAGTTGAATAAAGCAACCACTTAATGAACACAAGACTTTTATTCGTAAAAACTTCACTAGATAAACGAAATTCCCGCTGTAACAATCACAATTATACAGCTACAATTCGTCAGATACAATAAGAAATAGCTTCCAATCAGAGGTCTCAAATACCTCAGACAGAGAACAACTAGCAGTCACAACTAATCGTCTTCACACACTGACTGTCTTCACAAAACTGACTCTTCCATGTCGGGCTGCGGTATTTATACCTGACTTGGCGGAGAAATCTACCAATTTCGCCAAGGTTCTGGAAGCTTCTAGGCTATCTCGAAAAATATTGGTCCTAGAGCTTAGGTGATGGATGTTTCCAGAAGTATCGATTTCTCGCCAAGTCGCCAAAAATCTCGCCAAAAGTCGCCAAGAATCTCGCCAATTGTCGCCAAATCATTAGGAAATCCGCTTTTAAACTACAACACGTCTAAATACCGCAATTTTTTGCCCAAAATGTGAGAATTTCTGATCTGTCTGAGATATTTTAAGACGAATATAATCATTATTTATAAATTTGTAACAATATTTATTAATAATACTGCTGCATCGAAATTATTATTTTTTGTAAATTTTTAAATGAGTAATTTTGAATGTCTGACATATGCACGAGTTTTAACATTACGTAACCTTGATTTCCTGTAAACCATTCATATATTCATTATTAGAAACATTTGCACTAGATGTCATTATGAATTAATTAGGTTATGAGGAACTTTTTTTATTTTAATCGATACTAATTTACTATGGATATTTGTAATAATATTCTTAATTTTAAAACATAATTTGTAAATATAAAAAGAATTTCATTGGGACATTAAGTCAATTATTAGGAAGATAAAAAATTTAAACATCATTACTATTGAGAATTAGTGAATTTTTATCAGCGAATTAAAAGAAATTTGTCGATTTTTAACTTATTTCATAATGAAAAGATTTGAAAAAAGCTTGTGATACTTTGTATTATAATAATATATGCAATTTCATAGCATGGAATTTTATTTTTGTTGTATGATATTCTTTATTACTAACCGAAGTTTGATATAAATATTTTGCTAGTTGCATTTATCCATATTTACAGTTAGCATAAGTATTAGCCATGCATTAGAAATAGATATTCTTATCGAAACTTAACATTCATATAAAATATTGAAATGCCAAAAATTTAGATTAAGCAAAATATTTTACGTAAGCAAATATAACTTACTTCTGAATTAAAGATCAGCTGGAGTGGAAAATCAATCAATAAGCAGTTTATAAATAATTAATATTGTATTCAATAACTTTTAGTTTAATTGTAATAAAACTAAACAATGTAATCGTTTCGCCTATAAAATATTTTTTTAAAATTTACTTTAGAAAAAAAATGTAGGTTTTCTTCAGCTATAAAGGAATTTATAATTGTCCAAAAACAGATATTTAATGATGCTTCCTAGAAGAACATCTATGATTTTTATATCTACTTCACAAAAATACATTTTATAATAAATAAATGACCCATGTTTATGGCTGGGGGAAAAATGCAAACCTATTAAATAAATAAATAAGGAAAAATTTTGACTAGTAAATACAGATATGACCTTAACTTATTATTTCTGAGATCTTCCACTCAGCTGATAAGTAAGAATATATTCTGGAATAAAATCAGCTTTATAATATTTCTTCGTCAAAAAGAGTTCCATATTTATGTGCATGATATTTTGCAACTGTAACACTATAAATTATATTAGCTTTCACTTGAATATAACAAATGCTTAAAATATATGCTGATAATAATATCATTGGACAATTATAATTAATCAATATTATTTTAATAGTAATCACTACAAAAGTTGATCAAATAATGTTAAGATAATTAATAATCAGTACAGAAGATTTTTTTATCAGAATTTCAAGCTTAATGTCTACTTTAAAAAATCAACATACAATAGAATTATGGAGTCACACATGTATAACAAAATTCAATATACGTTATACTTATTTTTTCCAATGAATTTACTCAATAAACTTATCATTAAGTATCATGTAAATTCTGATTTAATATAAATATCATTTTTCAGAAAAATAAAACTCATTGATCAAATTACATATAAATTGAAGTATCCAAGTTTTAAATAAAAGTCAATACTTATAAAGATATTTCTTGTATCAAGACAGAGTAAAAATCAGAATAAATTTATTTCTAAATGATTACATCAATAAATTATTAATGAAAAATATAATGAAATAAAGTGATAAAATTACATCATGAAAGTTATTATATACAATGACTAGAATAATTTTCTCTTTTTAAAAATATTTACAAACATTGGGAAGTAATAAATATATCTTTATGACACATTTTCACAACTTTCATATCACAGACATATTTTAATTAGATTTGTCATAAGTGCTAAAACCATAACCAAAATAAAAATATAAAAACGTACATAATGTAAAATTACAGAAAAGCTTATTAAATACCATATTTTCCTGTACATAATTTGAAGATTATGTTAAAAATGTTTTGAATTTTGTTGTGTTTATTATATGTCACCACGGATAATTTGTTAAAAAAATGTTTCTCATCAGAAAAGCTTACAATAGTTTTGAAAGAAATGCTGTTTATATAATTTATAAATAACAAATGGTGTCATGACTTGGCTGACTTTCCAGAAATAATCAGTTTCACCCAATTTTATTCAAGAAAGAATTCCATTCCTTCGGAAGATATAATTGCTATTGCAATGTCTTCATCTGAGCTGTTTTGTTATGAAAAAATTCAAGTTTTTATATCAACATGTAGAAGAGAAAGCATCTAAGATATGCAGCAGATTTTACAATATACTAAAAGCTATAGAGAAGGAAAATAAAAAAAGTGGTGACAAACGTATTAATTTCCGGTAAAAACAAAGCAAGTGCAAAAGAAAAATGTATCCAATGGGTAGTTTGGGGGGAAAAAACATTTCTCACATTTAATTATGAACAAAACATATTTGCCGTAGTTTTAAAAGTTATTAAAAATTAAAAATCTCGATAAGTTGCACAAGAATCTTTGAAACTATCACCCTGGGCGATCGATTTGGTGCTTTTATCCCAGATTATCACATTTTGCAATGAATTGGATCCAAATATGATCCAATCATATGATTTTCATAATGCATGTTTATCTTTGTGTATTTTATTAATTACATCATGTATTTTCTTATGAGATATTCCACATTATCATTGTATATTTTCGACTATTTTCCAAAAAATTGCCGCAGTTTATGCAATGTCTTTTTTCTTTTACTTGAAAAAATAGATTTGGAAAATATGAAACTGCAGATTACATACAAGAAAATACGGTCAATAAAATAATTATAACTTATTTCCATTCATATATTTACTGTTGTGTGATTATTTTACATATACTGTTTTTGAATAGATTTTAATGCAATTAATTTAATAAATAAAAACTAGGATATTCAATATATTTTAAGATATACACATTTAAGAGATTTTAAGTTTAGTCAAAACATTAAATTTGAAAAAAATGCACATTACAAGGTAAGTTACACTTATTACATACCATGTATCATTTTAATAATAATTTCTCACTATACATAAATACCTTTCATTGTATCATTCTTAGTTACATCAATTTTTATATATTTCAAACAAACATATAGAAAAAAAAGTTATATATCTTATGCATTCACATGTACAAAAGAAAATTTTAGTCAAGTGTCTGCTTCTTTATTTTTACATATTCCTTTCAAATAAAATAACCTCTCACTTTCTATCTTTACTATATTTTATTACATTAAGAGTACATAAATAATTATAAAGGCGTTTGAAAATTTATTAATAATCAATATTAATGAGAAAAACTAAGAAAACATTTTATGTAGATTAATAAGCTTCAGTAATTTGTAAGGATTGATAATAATAAAAAAAAAAAAAAAAGCAAGAGCCAAAAGTTTCATAGAAAATTATCAATTTAATATTACTGTGATGAATAGTTTAATTTGATAGTCTACAATAGAACCACTATTATTTTACAGATAAATATTTTTAATTATTCATAATCATAGAAAAGAAATTATTCACATAATTATATAATTTAAAGACACATTTTTATTAAATTATATTTATTTCTTTAAAATGTAACTTTCAAATGAATTTATTAGGGTCAAATAAGTAACACTTTGATATTGTTTTAAGTTACTTCTGGATTTTTAACTATAATAAAACATGAAAAAATGCTAAAATTTTCTTATATTATTTAATCTTTGATAAATAATTGCTTTTATGTGTAAATTAGAGATTATTATTTCAATTATTTAATTCCAAAGTAGATAATTCTAATAAAAGCTTATATATGCAATGATATAAACACTTCTTAAATTATTAAATTACATATTTTTAAGTCTTAAAAAAAAACCTATTTATGAAAATATAAAGCCAATACATTTGCAAAAATTGCAAATTGAAGAGAAATTAAAAATGTTATTAATAATTTTATAAAATAAAAATATTCTAATGATAATTATGATATAAGGCTTAGGAATAATGAATTTGTTTCTTGAATTAGTTTTAAATTCAAAATATATTTTATAGAGAACATATGAAAAAATTTCAAAAAAATAAGGAACAAAATCGAACATAATTTAAAAAATATATAAGCAATATTCTTTCTTATTTTTCTTAAAGATATAGCTTGTCAATAGTGAATGGAGAAAAGTTTTGGTTCCATACAAATAAATAAAAAAAAAATGTCAATCAGATATTAAAATTTTGATTTACAAAATGATTCATTAATCTACCTAAACAAACTTATTAATAATTAAATACTATACTCTTTAAATTGCTTAAAAAATTTGTGCTACATTGAACTGAACACCAATTTTAATAAGTGCAAGAGTAATTTAATACTCAGATTTTCTAATCACTAATATGTTGAAGAAATAAAAAATAAAATAATTTTTTAACTTTTATTTAATTATTTCAAAGCAAATAATTTATTAATTCTAAGTATTTTAGATAAATATAAACCTAAAGTATGAGTTAAAACAATTATCTTGTAAGCTTTACTTTTTCTTAAAAATTGTCACTCAAGTTAAAACCAAAAAGCACACATGTGTATGTATGTATCACACATACACACAATTAAAAATAGAAATTAAAAAATATAACCAAACAGATATAAGAATTTAAAAATATATTAATAAAAAAGATGAAATAAATAATAAAATGTATGTATTAATCATACACACACACACACACATATATATATAATCTTCCTTATATGTACAATATTTCATATTAAAAAAAAATTATTTCTAGCTTTGTACTTCTGGATCTTCATTTGAATAATGAATGCATGAGCTTAAACTAGCTTTTCTTTTTTGAGAACTGGCACCATCACTGTTTATTTCACTAACATTTGAATTAGTATTGGGTTGTAAGATCTCAGTCCCAGAATGTTTCCGTTTAATAGCTTGTTTCAAATTACAGAGCTGATTTAGAGTCACTTTTAAATTTTGGGGATCAAAAATAGGCTTAATATCACTAAAAGGCTTCATACAAGTACATGGAATTTCTTCATCACAAGTATCTCTTTCAAAACCCATTTCTTCTGAATGAATGGACCCAAAACAGGATTTATTTCTCAAAAAGTATTCACTGCTTTCTTCATCTGAAAATGAATCTCCTTCATCTAAGGAAGAAAGTCCAGTTTCAAAATTTGGATAGGGAAAAGGATCACTCATTCGACGATAGCTGACTACTTTACTCCAAGTAGCTAATGTAGAAAGGCTAGTACGACCACTTGGATTTTTACTCCAACGAGCAATTGAACTTGGACTATTTTCAATACCTTCAGCATCTAATTTTTTGGGTGATTTACAAAAATATTCTGGAAGAAAGTTGGAACATGATTGCAAGGGACTATTAGCATGCCCTTCAGAATTATTATTAGAACTTAACTTATTCTCAATGAAATCAATTGAAGAATGTAACTTTAGGTCATTCTCATCTTCACTTGAAAATGAGTTACAACCTGTAAAAAGAGGAGAATTCATTACCATTTTAAACATAAAATCAGTGAAAAAAGGTATTGTTTTATATTATATCAAGTAAATAATACACTGTACAAAATCTTATATAAAATTTACCACCATATTAGAATTTCAATTTAACACTTTAAAAAAATATAACTACTTTATTTATGAGTGCCAATAGAAAAGTTTTAATACATATTTTGTATTTTATATGATTATTACAATAGAAAATTTTATGGTACAGATAAACTACAGGAGAATTCTGAATTGTATTTCTACTACAGGAAAATTCTGATTTGCCACTTCAAAGTTTTTTTTTTCTTTGGTGCTTTACAGTTAATTAGGGCAAGATCTACTGTTTAAGGTGAATTCCAAACCACATAAACATTCAAGACAAGAGATAAGATTCAAAATTGTTAAGCCAAAAGTAAAAGTAATTTTTTGCTTTTCATAAATTAATTTGTATTTCATATTTTGTTTGATATTGCAAATAAGAGTTCATAATCAATAAATTACATGCTTACTCAATTTTAAGTTAAGATTAATTTTAAAAGCACTTAACAAATTTAAACAAAAAAATTTTTGCAAGAATTTATTAATTTTCTGCATTTTATACAAAAATTTTTTCTAATAATTTTGAATTTTATTTCAATTGCAGTGATTTTTTTGATAATTATGATGTGTATCAGGATATAAAAATGTTTAAAAGATTTAAATACTTTTCCCACCAAAAGGTATTTACATTTGATATATATAAGATAATTAATGTAAATTTGTATGTTTCATGTTTTAAAAATTAGTTAAATTATTACATTTCCTAAATTTATAACATTTTATATTATATATATTTTAATTATTTACATTTGTTAAGTTCTAAAATAAATTTTATAAATATATTTATAACTTAATACATTTTTTATTAAGTCAAGTATTTAGGAAAAGACGATTTATCATATGCTAATAAACTACAAAAATAAGTCTTATTTTTAATGTTCATTAGCAGTCTTTAAAAATTTAAAAGATGTAAGTGACTAATATTTACACGTGTTTTTTAATATCACACAAACAAAAAACCATCATAGAAGAATGCCCAAATTTTATTTAACAAATTAAAAGATCAAATAAAATGTATGAAAAATAGTTATAAGACAAAACCAATCAACATACATCTAAAATCTCTTATACAGCAAATAAGCTCTCATAGTAAAATTTGTATTACAGGGAGATTTATAATAATTTTATATGAAATGGAAAAAATATATATTTTTTCACTAATAAAACCTTTATAAAGGAACAAGATGGCCAATAAAAGTTTTTACATTTATTTTATTCTATTTAGGTTTTCAACTTAAATAAATTTCGGTTTACAAAAGTGAAACAAATACCCGAAATTTAAGCCATGAAAAACCCTAAGCTATTCTTAAGAAATTAGATAAGTTAAAATGTCATTGAAAACTTACCTAATATTTCATTACCTTCTGTTACAGCTACATTTTCAGTATTCACTTTACTTTCCAATTCATTGCTGTAATTAGGAAGCTCAGCTGTCACACTTTTTGAGCGTAGTCCTACATCCCACACTTGTAAACTTCCAGGATAATTCATTTTTAATATAAGTTGCTCTTTTAGTACTTCATCTTCAGAAGATTTTGTCTGATCCAGCATTATAGTGACAACACTTACATTATCTGCTCGGGTCTGTAGCTGATTCCATCGTTCAAGAGCACAATCAACAAGAACTTTTGATGGATTACATAATGTTAAATGCTAGAAAAATGAAGAATTTATGTTAGATTTCAAAGCAAATTAATAACAAAACAATTTTTTTTAATAAAAACCAAATGTATATGCTTTTTTCTTATAATCAAATTTTTCAACAAGAATTAAAAGAACAGAAATAAACATCAATCTATTGCATGGCTCGAATAATATATATTATAAGAGAAGTTAAAAAAGGAATATAGCACTTCACAAGGGTTTAATAGATGAAATTTAGGCATTTTCATATTTTTGACAGGAAAAGTCAGAAAACTTAAGATATTTTAGAAAATCAAAATTAGTAATCAAAGTACTAAAATATTTAATATACAAAATTTGTGTGAGCTAGTCATATAATAAACTAACCTCTTGGGTAAATTTGTAGTATTTTATAAATTTAAATTCTTCTAATAAAATAAAATTGTTTCACAAATGCAACAGAAAGAACATTTTTAGGAAAATTTGCTTTCTGCTATCTTAAAGATATTGTAATATTCAAGACAAGCTTCAATTGAAATTTTATTGAACAATAGAATTGAAGACATTAAATATTAAACTTCTTAAGCATAACTTTTAAATTCATTTGTGCAGGAATTTAAGGGGAAGAAATTTATTAATATTTAATATTCTACCTTTCTTATAATACAATGAATAATAATTTTATTCACTAAGGCATTGAAGAAATGTCATTCATATATAAAGTTGGTCATGGTAAATCTTTATCAAAAAGAAAAGATAATTGAAAATAAATCCTTAATAAACAATAACGTAAATGTTATTAAATTTAAAGAAATTTAATACTATAACTAAATATAAATGCCAAACTTATAATTGGGAAGTATCTAGTTTCTAAAACTCTTACATATCATAGAAATAAAATATAATATATTGTATAATTCATATCAAAAAAACTTATCATTCTGAAAGTTTTTTACTGGTCATTTTAACTGCTCAAGTCTACAATTTCTAATACATATATACCTCAACAATATCAGAAAAGAAATAATTATATTTAACAATATATCAATAAATTTATTATAATCAAAGTATGATGCAAATTCACAAGCCAATTTCAGTACAAAATGCAGAGTGGGAATAGTGTTTCTAATAAAGAAGTTTAAAAATAAACAGGAGCATTATATATAACCATTCCTGAGATTGGTATAAAATCCATGAATACTAATATTTCAGCTACAAACTCAATGGCAAATTATAGGTGAAATTAATCATTCCAAATGTGAAATTTAGTAATTTTAATTTAACTAACTAATGAAAGGAGTTTCCTTGAACTGCCATGAACAAAAAATAAATCTATTCATTTAGTTTTCTGAATTATAAAATTTTAAAACATATTGAACTTTGAAAATTTGTTTTTCAGATGAAAAATTACATGAAATAGATACTGCAGAATTTTATTCATAAAAACTAAGTTTATTAACTAGGTATAACCTCATTACAAATAAGAAATAAAAATGAATACATATTTTTGCAAATGTTTCTAAGTTTTATAATAATTGCAGTAAAGAAAATTTTTTATTATGGATATTCAAATGTTAAACAATTTTTTCCACCCCCTTTTCATTTAGACACCTGTATAATTATTATTAATTTCTTTTTATGATTAAGGCAATTTTAAATAGAATTCAACAATACTGTATCAACAAATTATTAATCCATCATCAATATGAGCCTAAGTATATATATATAGCCAATATGAGGAAATAATTAAAATATTTTCTTGCATTTGACTTAACTTTTTTAATTAAAAACACTTAAATCCATTTAAAAAATGACATACAGAAGAAATTATAGAATTAAATCTATCTTTCTTACTTACAAAATTATTTCCCATACAAAAAAGAAATTTTAATTTTAGTGCTATTCTTTTAAAACTGAACAGAATTTTTTGTTTTAATATATTTAATTCTCATAATCTTGTTTCATTACTTTATGCTGCAAAAAATTAATATATATATATACATCGTTATTTCATTTACATTATCTTATTTCACTCAATTTTTCTCCTGTTTTAGAAAAATGAAGTTTAACATCAGGAATTTTAATAACTGTTTATAATAATGCTATGATAAAAAATTAGTTATACCCAATTTTTTCAAAATTAATAACTTTTCAAAATGGTCTAAAATGTGCATTCAAATTGAAACAAATTATCTGGTCAGATTAATAATAATAACAAATCACACATTATTTCATATAGAAGAAGCATTACGATCACAAGTCGCCAAGGGTAAAAAAGTTAAATACAGCAAAATTTAATTTTGTTTGAAAAAAAGGCACTATATATGCACACAATCAATCATTGAAGCTATTAAGCACAGTTTCCACCAGAAAACATTGGGGTTTAAATAGGTTTTGTGAATAAGTGATAATTATTCAATTTATAAAATGTAAATAACATATTTGTATTATTTTAGTAGTTTCTAAAAATGTAAACCCTTTTAAAAGGTTTACATTTTTAGAATTCAGTTAGATTATCTACAACACACACAGTTAATTTTTTTCTTCTTTTCATTTACGGTGATTATTATGCAGGGGTATAATGGAAAAGTACTGTCAATCCCAAAGAATTGTTATACCATCAAGCTAAAAACATCATAAATATCGAATATGTCAGATACATATGAAGTACTTTCCCAGTCTCACTGGATAAATGCTATCAGCTTCCCAAATAAGGGCAGATATTAGAGAGTTGCCAATGAAAGACTTGCAAAGTATGGTGTTGAAATTCAATATCAGATCACATATGAAATAATCAAATGCACACTACCTAACAGAAGCAAATATTTGACAGTATAATTATATGCATGTGTGTATGAGTTGTTAACATTGAAACATTGTTATAAATAAAAATGGTATAAATCTATTAGTCTTTTAAAAATAAATGATTCATTGTATTAAGCAATAAATTAAAAAACCTTCAAGCAACTTACAACATTCTTAGAAATTCCAAATTTAGCAATAAGTTTCCTGTTTTCATTTTCTACATCTTGTACTAAATGAACAGCAGCTTGAGGAGACATAATATTCCATAGCCCATCTGATGCAAGAATCAAGCATTTATCTTTTAAGAGATCAAGATTCATAACACCGAGGTCAGGCTCAGGACTAACCGCAAACTCTTGCTGAAAGTAATCATAACTCCACAAATCACCTGTACAAATATACGTACAGCATTTTATAAATTAATTTTATCAATATTCACAAAAGTCATTTTTTAAAATGAATGAATTATATAAAGATTAACTGTACTAGTTAAAATATGTATTAAACATTTCACTCAATACTTGAGAAGTTAAATATTATTTCACTACAATATTTGAATATTTCTTTTGAAATCTTTTGCTTAATTCGCATAGTAAAGAATGCGTATTACACTTGCATACAACTAAATTAAATATGAACAATTGATCTTTTGTAAGGGATTGTTGAACTTGCTGACAAAGGAAAAAATCTTATTCTTACGTTATAAATGCATTCTAATTAATTTTATGCTTTGATTTGGCAGAAAAAGTGAAACAAAAACCTTAATACTAAAGAAAGCCTTGATAAATCAATATTTTAAGAATTAAAGCTACTGAACAAATATAATTAAAATTTTTGGCTTAATTTCAAAACAATATCTTAATTAAGAGAGTGGAAATCACATTGTTTAAAAGTTAGCATCAAAAGAATTTCACAGAAAATAAGTTTAAAGAAAATAGAATGATTTAGCAAGCATTAGTCTATTGATAACCAGAATAGACAAACTGCTATTTTAAAAAAAATTTTAAACACAGATAAATATATATGGTTACAAACACATTTTTTGTAAACATTAAAGACATAGAGAAAATTAACAAACCTAATGAACGTGCAACAGCAAGAAAGGGAATTTTTTCAAAATCTGTACTACGCAGAATTGGTCCTTCATGGCCAGGTTTTGGCCTTTTCCAAACAACTCTTTCAACTCCAGATTTATTCATCACCAATCCTCCAGATTCTAAAATACGCTGTTTCTCCTGAGGAGACTCTGGTTTATGGTCTATTGTAAGACTTTCTGCTTGCCAAGCATCTATGTCTAAAAATTTGGGATAGTTAAAAATATGTAAATATATGTAAGAATTATTAACATTTTCCTTACAAATTTTCATAATATTAGGTTTCTTTTCAAAACCCACTTCTTCATCAACTTTTAGAGCATTATGTCTGATGAAAATATAAAATTATAAAAAAAATAATCTTGAGAACTTTAATAGATAATTTTCTATTGTTGCGCATGTTTATTGTCATTAACCTTAAATAATATAAGACAAATTACACAATATATAAAGTTTGAATTCAGAGCTTTCAGTTTTAATTAACCCTTTGATGGTTATGAACAGCTGAGCTAGCAATTGAATCGTGCTTCATAATGCGCGCAAACGAGTTCCGCTCGGCAGCGTGTTTTCGACCGAAAAGGTTAGAAACGAGTTCTGCTCGCGTAGTTAAAATTTCCCCCAATGCGCGCTGACGAGCTGAGCTCGTTCGTCAATATTATTTTGCATTGATAATGTTACAAACGAATCCTACTCGCAAATTTAGTTATTTTTACTGTCTACAGATGGCAGTACGGGTTCCATGAATTTCTTTTCATAATGATTGAAGTTGTTTATATTTTTACCTTGTTGTTTATAAAGCCATTTTGGCGTGGTATTTTGAGTGTTTGTAAAGAAAAATGACTCAAAAGCGAAAGTTAAATGATATTGATTATGACGATGATTATGATTGTGATACAGAAAGCTTATCTAGTTTTGAATCTGATGACGACTTTGTTCATAATATATCAAGCTCAGAAGATGATTCAAGCGATGAGGAAGATTTTTCGAGTGTACGACACTGGTGTCAAATTGATTCAAGTTCTCCCGCTCCTAGCCGATTTAGTTTTACTGGTGATGTGGGAATAAAAGCTTGCGTGACAAATATTTCGGATCCACTTGAGTACTTCGAGTTGTTTTTTACTGATGAGATTGTAAATCATATTGTTACTGAAACCAATATTTTTGCTGCTGAAACTTTAAAAAAATTTAAGAGCAAAGAACATTCCCGAACTCATCATTGGAGTGAAACTAATGCAAATGAATTGAGGGTATTTTTTTTGTATCATTAATAATCATTAATTTTGTAAGGAATAATAACGAAACCAACTGTAAGAATGTATTGGTCAAAAAGAAAGTTAATTGAAACTCCAAGCTTTCTAATCTTATGAGTTCGAGAAGATTTGATCTTATTATGCAATTCCTTCATTTTGATAGGAATGAAAGCACTGATTCTTCTCATCCTCAGCCAAAACTAAAAAAAATATGGACCATTTTAAATGACTTACAAAAAAAATTTTTCGGAAGTTTACACACTCGAGCAAGACATATGTATTGATGAAAGTCTATTGCTGTATAAAGGGAGACTTTCTTGGACCCAATACTTACCACTTAAAAGGGCCAGATTTGGTATCAAAATGTTTATGTTATGTGAATCTCATAGTGGATATGTGTGGTCTGTTATAATTTATGTCGGTAAAGGCACAGATATATCTGAAGAAAATAAAGAATGTTCGTTTTCTACTCAGGTAGTTTTGACATTATCCAAGCCGCTATTAAACAAAGGATACTGCCTTACTATGGATAATTACTACAACTCTCCGGAGTTAGGGGAAATATTACTGAAATCTAAAACTAATTTTTTTGGAACATTAAGACCTAACAGAAAAGATCTACCGAAAGAACTAAAAACAGAAAAGCTTAAAAAGGGAGACTTACTTACCTACCAAAGAGGTAAGATGATGATCATGCGATGGAGAGATAAAAAGTATGTTCATTTTATAAGCTCCATTCATAATCCTGAGATCGTAAAAGTCCCAAATAAATTGAAAAATGTGGAAATAGAGAAGCCTAAGATTGTTTTAGATTACAATAATACTATGGGTGGTATAGATCGCATGGATCAGCAAATTGGATACTATGATGTAACTCGGTCTCGTCAAAGGAAATATTATGAAAAAATATTTCGTTATTTATTGGACATAACAATTTTTAATGCTTTCCAGCTGTGGAAAAAAAAAGGGAATAAAAAATCAAATTTGGAATTCAGAATTGAACTAGCTGAAAGAATTGTTGAAAAATATCACACTCACAGACAGTTGAAATCAAAGCCTACCGAAACAGTTTCAAATACCTTAAGATTGTCAGCTCGCCACTTCCCTGATTATATTCCACCTACTGAAAAAAGAAGGAACCTACTAGACGATGTGTGGTATGTTGCAGCAAAAATGATGCCAATGGAAAAAGAATTCGCCGTGAAACACGTACATATTGCAAAGACTGTAATGCACCATTATGTGTAATTCCATGTTTTAAAGTATATCACACTCAAAAAGATTTTTAGGTAATTACTGTATTGAAATGTTTCATAAAGTTTTACATTAGTTGTATTTATTTAGACTTTTCAATTTAATATTTGTATAAACTTGTATTTATATTTAACGATTATTATTTATAAAATTGGTTATTATCATTTATAATTTACTATTTACAAATTATCATTTATTAATCATTTTAAAGTACTTAAAAACTGGTATTTATGTATTAAAAGTACTTTAAGAATTTTATAAAATGCGCAAGGTGAGCTATCCACCCCATCGCCACTGAAGGGTGACATTTTCGGAAGAACGGCGGAGGAAAACAGCTGCGAATTTGGACTGCTGTTTAGTCGCAGTACAGCGCGAATTAAGTAAGCGAAAACTGCTACTTTCCCTAACCGCTAAAGGGTTAAGAATTAAAAAACAAATTCTAATGTATTTCACTGAAACTAAACAAAAATTAAAAATTTCTTACATTACCATTCACTAAATGTATTGAGTAGATATCAGAGAAAATAATTTATTCTTTGTATTTCATGTTTATTAGTTCGGGTAATTAAATATTACCACAGTTCTAGTAGATAATTAAAATATTTTTGATAAAGACTTTTATTCTGCCAACAGCACATTATATAATTTCTTAAAATGTTTATTGGATAATTTTGCTCTTAGATCCAATAAGTTTTCTCATTTAATGAGAAAGCTTAATGAATCTGCATATAAATAATTACATGATATACATTTTTATCAAAACTTTAAAATTTCTGTTTTTTGGACTATGAACTTTTTTTTGCAGAGCAACTTAAAATCTGATTTTTTACACTAAGGTTATTTAATATATTTAATCATGAGACATGCTTAGCATAAAATTAATATGCTCAGGATATCCTTCTTTCAATAAGAATTTTTAAATGTGTATAATATAAATAATATTTATTATAGTTTAATTACCTTGTTCTTTTAAACCAATAACAATCCGAGAATCTCCAACATGACCAGTATATAGTTTCCCTTTTCGAATAAAAGCAATGCTTGCAGTTGTTCCAGCTGTGCTAGGTAATCCAGATGCGGTTTTAGGCCAATTATCTAATTAAATTTAAAACAAAACATTAAAGAAACAGCTATTTTCAGTCATATTAAAATCCTTATAATTTTTTAAGATAAATTTGAAACAAGAATACACATTTATTAATATTTTTACAAAAATTTTGGGTGTAAGTATAATATCCCCCTCTAAGTGATTTCTCGCCAAATCTAGCACTCTTTGTATTGATTGTAGTATTGCAAATTTGAGTTTTCGCTCCTTCTGAGATTTTTTAGTTGCCAGCTTTTTTTCTCATGTTTTACGTAATTTTTACGTCATATATATACTTCTTTTCAGTGGCAACAGCATTTTTAGTTTAATTGCTCTTTTTTTTATTGGATGTAAAGCGCGGCAATTTAAATTGTTTTTTCATATTTATTTTTTATTTCACTTCGGAGGCAGCGCGGAATATAAATATTGTCTTTTATATTCAAAATTTTTATTTCGGTGAAGATATAGTGCCGGAATTTTAATACTGATTTTTATATTCGTTTTTTTTCACTGTGGATATAGTACCAAAATTTCAATTCTGTCTTTCATATTCATTTTGTATTTCGCTGTATATATTGTGCCAGAAATTAAACTGACTTTTATATTCATTTTGGATTTTTCTGTGCGTGTAGAGTGCAAGACAAAAAATGAAAGTAAGAATTTTATTTTAATTATTTTCTGAAGGCATAGAATTTCTAGAATTGTATATTAAGTATTTAAATTTCCAATAATAAAAGAAAATATAGAATTGTTCCATTTTTTAGAATTATTCTGAATTTGTCTACTTTTATGTAGTAATGATTTGTAACATTCCACTTTAAATCACTGGAATTCCTTTTTTTTAACTAGATGATATTAAATTAATTATTTTTCTACTTTATTTCCTTTAATTTTAAATCTGTAATATTTTTAAATAGAATCTTTAATCAATTATTATTACGATTACTGTTTTCTTATATACAGTTAGGTTGAGCAATTTAAAATCGAAGAGAGGGGGAATACCCCGCTTTATTTATATGGTTGATATTATTGTTTTTTTATGTAGTGTTAGGCCTAGTAATTCGAAATCGGGAAAAACCCCGGTTTCTTACGCTGATTGACACCTATTCTGGGTTGCCACTTTTTTCGTCGCCAAGTGGTGACGAAAAAAGTCATAATGATCGCCAATAGAGCGGGATACCCTACTAGTTCCAAATTTTGAGTTAAAACAGTACAAAAATATAGTTTGTTTTTAATATTGGAAAAAAATAAGAATACTTTGTAGTAAAGACAGTCATATAATGTTTTGAATAACATGCAGTTTTTTATAAGTGTTTGGTTCAGCTGATGCTCTAAGGTCAACTTTCACATGAAGACTAATAACTTTTAATGACTTATTTTACATCTATTATTTTTAAATATATAAAAAGAATGAGCAAATAACCATTAATCAAAATATTTTGACAATCCTACGTTTGACATATTATAGTTTATAGATTCTATACGTGGTCAGTTAATGAATGGAAATGTTTTGGAATTAGAGCTCTAAAACATATCATGAATAGTAAGGCTCATTCAGGGAAATTTACTTTTTAATATAATATTTTTCTTTCAATGATTAAATCCTCCTAACTTCTTGAAAAATAAAATTATGAATTTAAAGTTAACTTAAACAAAATAATAAATAACATTAAATATTTCATTTTAAATGAAACAGGACTTCTATTTTGTTTCAGAGTAAAGTCATTCCCATTCTAAGGTTCCTACTTGCAAATCAAAATATGGAAGAAATCTCCTCAAAAAATTACAAAAAAGATTTAAGAATTTCACTGCAATGTATTCTTCACAGATAATTATTGCCATAAAAAAGGGCATATTACTTTAAAAAGGAATTTTGTCGAACTATCTTCCTTTATGAATACTTATTGTTTGATAAAAATTTATTAAAATTGCCTTTAATGAGGTTTATTTAATTATCAAAGATTCAAGATTTAAAAAACGGCTTGATTTTAAAGTAAATAAAGCAGTTTCAATTAAAAGTTAGGATGATTTACATTAAATTACCGTAACAGACAAATATTACATATGATAAATATTTTTGTGATAAACCAAAATAATTTTTACGGTGCCTTTTTATTGAATTCCAATTATAAAATAATATTTTTAAACTGTTAGACAACATAAATAGAAATGGTATCAGAAAATTAAAGTATCCCTAGATTTCTGTAAGCATAAATAAAAAATTAACAAGACTAACATTAAAAAAAAATAAATGATTTGTGAGACAGCAAATTACAATGCCAAAATAATTTACCTAAGTGACAAATTTTGAACTGCATGTTAAATTAAGATTCTATAATTTCATGCATAGATATTGATTATAGTTCTGACAAGATTTGCCCTTTTAAGGGTATCCTTACTTAATATTAATGTTAAGTTTTTTTCTAGTTAAGATTGTAATTTGTTGATGTTGTAATTTCGCTTAAGACTAGAGAACTGTGAGATGGATAAAATGCATCAAGCGGTCCATAAAGTAAGGCAAACGGGCTTAACAGTTCAGAATGTGTTTGCATGAAACGATTTTCACTTTATGATATAAGATGATTGTATGAAATTCATTTTGTGTGCAACCCTTGAAGCATTTATTGAGTAATTTTATTTGGCTACAATTTAAGAATTTGTTATGTTAATGTTTCCATTACTAGACATCAAATTTTTTTAAAGTTTTATTATTCAGAATTTTTTAAAGCTACATTGGAATTTTTTTAAAGTAATACTATTTCAAATTTTTATTGGGTCCGCAGTTAAAAGATCTATGTGGGGTACTAATCATGTCCCTGGTCAGTTTGATTTGTACCTCCCAATGTAGGTATGACGAATTATTAAAAAAAAATCTTAGAAGATTTCTTTTTGAAGCAATAAAAACTTTATTCTTTGACCAATAGTGACAATTGCAAAACTAATGATTGGGTGAGTGATTTTGCTTAAATTTAGCTCTATTAACTGGTTGTCACTGAAGTAGATAGCACTAAACTGAAGAATTTTTTCTAACATAAATTAACTGCCCAGTTAATTATAATTCGAGTTTTAATAAATAATAACAGTCGAGTTTTAATTAAAAACACAATTTGTTTATCTTAGAGATTTAGCTTTATTGCACGTATGAGAACATTATGATACTAATTTTACATTTGCTTTTTTATCATGCACACACACAGTCTTAAGGAAATTATTTTCCATTTATTAGCATTTTAATACTTCTATAAGAAATTATAGTAAAATGTTCAAAATTTTGATGTTTAGAATTCAAAATAGTGTGCAATTGCTAACTTGAAGTTTGAACTCTATCAGTATTTGGTAACTGGACATTGGGCGTAGTAATGTAATTTAGGTTGGCGAGAAAACTGTTTCATATACTAAATATTTTATTAGTTATATTAGATATTGTGTAGAAATTTTGATGTGTATTTTATGGTGATTAATTGAAAGCAAATTATTATTATAAAAAAATACTATACATATTATTGAATTATTCAGTTTATTTCACATCTAGTAACATTTACTCAGGAAAGTGAACAAGCAGTACTTTTTGTCCTTTTATATTTATATATTCAAGTAAATATTTGCATGAATTATAAAAAACATTCGTCCAAGATTTTGCCATAATGTTTGTCTGTGCAGGAAAATTAAATGAAATATTTGAAATCAAAATAGTCACAATCTGTTCAATTTACATTTGACGAGAAAAATGGGAAATACCACCAAAGAAGTGAGCTAAAATAGAATAGTACCAATTCCTGTAATCATAATTCTGACAAAATCAAGTATTTTACAATTGAAAATGAAAATTTTGTTAATATTACCAGAATTTAAAATTATTTATTAGCTGTTATATAAAAATTATTAAAGCTGATAGAAAAATTAATTTGAGTACTTCTATTTTTTTAAGAATTCATTGAAATTTATATAAATCCACCATACAAATGATTCTACAATTTATCAGTTTTATTAATGTAAGGAGTTTTAATTTAAGAAATAAAGTTATAAGCATCAACTTCGCCAAATCTTTATAAAAGGCGCCAAAGTATATAAAAATGGCAACAGTGAATTATAACCTATTATAGGATGATACATAACGCTCAGAACATTTTTGTTTTCATAAAGGAAATCTATATTGGTTATATTTTTGACAGATCCTTTTTAAATACATAATAATTTACACTCTAAAATAAATGACATCACGTTAATTTCTTGTCGAGTTCATAATTTAGGGTTAATATTAATTTCTTGAAAGAATACATATGAAAAAAAAATTTTAACCCACATGCGTTTACACACAGATATGTATTTTACTTACCAACTTCTTTCCACATAGCCAAATGAGTAGTTAGAAAACCATCTCTGATAGCACTTAGAACCATTTCATCATCATCTCCCCAAAAATGTTTCAATGTCACGATATTATCTAATAAATTATTTTTCGCATATTGGGCAGCTTCTTTACCGCCATGACCATCAAAAATACCGAAAAAAGCATATTCCAAATCATTTTTATCTTCTGTATGTTGATAGGCAACAACAAATGCATCTTCCATGTATTTTCTGCCACCTTGACTACTTTGACCAGTGACCCTTAAATTTATTTCTGATGAAGACATATTTTCAATTACATCAATATAAAATTAATAACACAATGGAGACTTTAAGTCCACTTAGTTCGATTATCTCTTCACCCAGGGACGGGGATAGCGCAAGCGCAGATTTCACGATCGAGCAAGAACTAACTTGATTTTTTTTAGAATTATGATTAATTTAAATGAATAAACTTATGAAATAAATATCAACTTTTAATAAATTGTTCTAATATTTGCATGCATAAACAAGAAAAAAACTTATGTTTACATTATGAAAAAAACAGCAAGAAAAGTAGACTATTTCTTGCCGTTTTAAGCAAATTAATAATTAATATGCAACGAAATTTAAAATCTTTTTATTTATTATCATTTACGAATCGTTTACGATAACGATGGTAAAATCGAACAGCCCTCTCAGTATATCGATGAATTCTAAAAGTATGAACTTCCTGTTCGCATTGCCCTTTTTAAATCGATTTTAAGTTAAATTGAAGGTGGTTATGAAATATTGGTTTTTGTTCAAAACTTTATTTATTATTTGTTATTATAAATTATATGATATTTTCGAATTTTCATATAGTTGAGCACGTTTATTAAGCAATTACAGACCAAAATAACTTTAATTAAAATTATATTTCAAACGAAGAATAGGAAACCAAAGAATGTCGTTGACAAATCTATTTCTTCTCAAACTTAATATAAATTTTGATGTTTATTTAATATTATGTGAATATTCCTGTGTTATTATTTTTAAAGTTTTGTATCTTTTGCATTTATTTTGATGAGTTAAAATTTCAACAAACACTGACAATGAGATAGCAGAAAACAAGATGGCACTAAATTAGATGAAACGCATTTACATCAGTTTGCCAAACAGATTTAAGATAAATCAGTTCGAACCAACGACAAATCCTTTCATCATTTATTATATCCTGTTCGCACTGCACTTTTAAACGCATTTAAGTCTCGGCAAAACTTTGTTGTGGTGGCAACTTGTGATTTAATTGAGTTTGAGCTGATTTAAATTAGTTTGGAGAATTGACTTAAATACGTTACAACTGATTCACCGCCATCTTGTTTTCTGCTATCTTGTTGTCAGTGTTTGTTGAAATATCTGAAACCCATCAAAATAAGTGCAAGAGAAAAAAAATTTAAAAAAATAATAACACAGAAATATTTACAAAATTATTAAATAAATATCAAAAAAATTATATTTAGTTTGAGAAGAAATAGGTTTATCAACGACATTCTTTGGATTCACATTCCTCATTAGAAATATCATAATCTAAATTAATGTCATTTTGGTCGGTAATTATTTAATAAACGTGCTGAACTATAAAAAAAAATTTGAAATTATTATATTATTTGTAATAACAAACGATAAATATGGTTTTGAACAAAAACTAATATTTCTTAAATCAGTTCCGGCAGTGCGAACGCTGTTTTCAGCATGGTGCTTAAGTTAAATCAGATTTAACTTTAATTTGATTTAAAAAGGGCAGTGCGAATGGAGCTTTAGTCTTTATGTAGAATTTAACATCAAACTTGATATTTTATGAAAAATTTCCCAATAAAATACAGTGAAATATTTTAATAATTGAAATAAAGCTTCAGTCAATTTTTAATTAATTAAACTTAAATAAAAAATTATATTTAAGACAATTTTGTTACTTACAATTCAATTATTTTCCGTAAATTCAAATTTTATTATTTAATTATGTTTCTATACAAAGCGATTATTTAACATTTTATCTCGATGTGTTTTATAACACTACTATTATTATTGTTGACTTATATACACTATTATGATACGAAAAAATGGCTAAAAAGATCAGTACAACCAGAGCTTCTCAAGGACACATAATAGCCAAATATGGTAAAATTTCATAATTTTTCTTTCGTCACTCAAGTAAGGCATTATAATAGATCTGAGGATCACCATCTCTACATCGGCGACTGGTCAGAGATCGATGTGCCTATATCAGTGGAGATGGCTGTATATACCATCACTTTCCCACCTCCAAATCGAACACTTTCTGACCGTATCTTTACCACTTTGTCTTACATTAAATTGAAAAGTAAATCTCATTCTTTGCCATAAAGCATTCTTCATAATCTTCAACTTCATAATCTTTAGAGGCCTTCAACGTCAAACACAAAATTTGCATATTGTGAAATTTGAAAACGAGGAAAAATTTATTATTGATACCTTGTGAATAAATGTGAAATAAATCGATAAAATGTGAAATAGACAAGAAATGAGTCACGAGAGTTTATTAACGATATTTTTAATTCCAATTTGGGCAATTTGTTTGTTCACTTTTAAATTTAATGCTGAAAAATTGTGTTAGTGAAATTCGAGCGCATCTTTATATCTTTCGAACGATATAAAGGTGATCTCGAATGCCAAGCTATTATACAATAATAGAGATGGCAATGAAAAATTTCATAAAGTTTGCTCCGCTGCTGCCTATCACACCATGGTGTGATTCTGGAGGAAGGAACATAAGTACATTCCTTTCTTCATGGGTGTGATAAGGGTGAAATTTATTTTTAATTTATATGACAATAATTCGCATCATTTAAAAACATGCATTTCTTAGAGGAAATGGTTGAGGGGTGGTACAATTACATATTTTTTATTATATAATCTTTAAATGAATTCGATAAATATATAGTTTTACGTTTTTATGACTTCACAATTCTATTAAAGATCAATTGATTAAGAAAAAGGGAGTTTATTAAACAGATATATCTAATTACAAATAATTTATTTATTAACCCTTAAATTTTTTGTCTTATTTATTTTTTAAATGAAGTGATTAAATTTAATTTTAACTAAAATAATAAATATATTTGATTTTATATTATTACGTTACATAATTAGCTCCCCTTTATTTCATTTCTACATCATATTTCCTGAAATTTTTGCTTAAAAATGTTTTCAAATAAAAACTCAATCAATCCTTAACACGATTAGTATCATTTTTTGTCGTTAAGGTTAACAATTTAAAAATTCCTTCATCTTTTTTCCGATTTTTTATATGGTTAACATTCTTTAGAAATGATCAATTGGTTTCTATTATTTGGATTGCTAACCAAGTTCCAATACTTAATTCATCCTCGATTTGGCTGAAAAATAATCCCCAAATGTCGCTCCTCTGACCGCAATGTTCTCTTTTATCAAAAAAAGATGTATTTTTTAAATAATATTTATAAAATTATTTTTGCAAATTTTACCAACAATTTAATAAAAAAATCATTTCAAATGAAATGAGTTTCATTAATATAAATATCTTTATGGTGCAATCGATTTCTAAGGAAATGAACTTGAAAAGCAAATCACAAATAAATAAAAACAATTCTGAAGTTTAATTTTGTGCTAAATGCTGATAACAACGGCTCAGAAATATTTATAATCAATATCAGAAGTAATCTATATTCAATATGCATTCAAAATAACCAAGCCAAAGTATCTTGATAATCCCTAATTTTAATACTCGCCCACTATTGAGTAGTTAATGCTTTCCTATAGTATCAGTTCATAATGGGTATGTGGTCAATTTATTATACATATCGGATTTGATCACAAAACCTTAAATCAAAATAAGTTTACAAAAACTCACATTACCCTGATTTTTTTTTAATGGATAAGCAAGATTTGCGTTCCAACTTAAAGAGAATTAATAATTTCATTGTAAATAATTTTATAAGGAATATAAAGACAATGCTTCAATTAGTAACGAAGATTTCCTTCGCAACAATCATGGAAATAATGTAAAGAAATTATTTGTTTGGATTGCATAAAAGAAAAAAAATTTAAATTTAGTGCAATACTTACATATTAACTTTTAATCAAAATTAAGGAAAATAACTGTAAGAACAATTTGCAAAATAAAGGGGTTAACTGCAACAAAAATTAACTTTAATAACGGTTACCTGTGCAAAGTAAACGGTCAAAGAAAAATTAAGAAATTCAACAAGATAGAGATACAATATTTAAAAATTTCCGTGATTTTAAAAATCAGCCATAATCATCAAGCATCAGTATCAAGATCAAAATTAAAGCAATAAAAATAATTAGTTTTTAAAACTGAAAAGGCTCTTCCTCTGAAATCTTATGGTTGTTATTAAAATCAAATTGAAATCCCATTGTGAAATGGTGAAATTATCAAAAAATCATCCGGTCTAGAAGGCATTCAAAAGACGGAAAAAAAAATTTTTTTAACTATCTGTAAAAGAAATGTCAATTTTTTTTAAGAAGGAAAGTTGGCAATGGCAGTAAAAGAAAATGTGCTCATAATGTAGACTATACAAGATCTTACAAGAAACCAAGATTTCTCTATAGACAAGCTTACATCAAAACAAAATGGAAGGAATTTCGAGAGCAGAGAATGAAAGAAATTTTATCAAGAGGAAATTTATAGATTCTTAACCCTTCATGAACGAAATCTGTTGATTAACATTAAGATATACTCAGATCCATACATCGAGAAACATTTTATTAATCTCTTAAAATATTTTATCATGAATAGTATCAAGATTTCAATAAATAAAACCAATATGTTACTATTCTTGATAAATGGCTAAACAATTGACTTGTTTTATGGAGTGAGATCAGGGCTAAAAGTATTTCGTTCCTTTACTAATCATTCCACTATATTGACAAAACATATAGGTATAAAATATCAGAAAAATAAGCTTTTAATAAAAATAATACTTTATTGCAATTCCATCGACTAAAAATGACAAAATACTTCATAAAAGTAATTTATTCAATATACAATTTTTTAATTTCACACTAATATTTTATTATTAATCGTAAATAAATTATTTTTCACTAAGCAAAAATTTCCTTTGAGATGAAAGAAGATATATTAGTTTAATACTCGCTTACTTATTTATATAGCTTTCTAATTTTCTAAGATTATATTAATTTACTGTTTACGCTATAAGCTTACTTTCACCATCAGGAGACTATCTTAATTACAAAGGAAAAAGGACAATGAGCAAGCCTATATTTCCCAGTGATCTTGGGTTTCAATTATTTATGCTTATTGACTATTATAATTAATCAAACAGGTTTATTAATCATAAAACTATTTTTTTAAATATAAAATAATAAGAAAAATGCTCAAATATCAGGCAGTATAAACAGCCATCGATAATAAGCATTGATAAAAAGAATGATTTTCAACATTGGCATTATACTTAAAGCAATTGAAATAAAAAGCGTTGAACAAGCGTTCGTAAATATTTAAAAATATGAAATGAATATTGCTTAGTAATGAGGCGAATGAGATTGGCAAATAAAGTATTTTGTGTTATTGAATTTACTTAATTTTTAGAGAAAGAGAGATTCCAAAATTTTATCAGAAAATTACAATCAAATAAAAGATTTATGTTAAAAAAATTAATCGACAGTAGTTTCTTTTAATAAATGCAAGGGCAATTCTAAATTTGTTATTGTAAGCTATAGTTTATTTAGGTATTTAGAAATAAAATTAGGGTATAAAAATTTTGAATATATTATTAATGTTTTCATAATTTAGTTGTATGGGATACATCACTGTAAATTATCTTTCGAATGAACTTAAATGTTATTAAAAACCGTCTGTGTTTTAAATTTGCTGTTGATGATACTCTGTTAGGAAGTACCAGTGCCAGACTTAGCTTAATTGAGGCCCGTGGATAAAACTTCTTTGGGGCTCCCTCTGCTTCACAACAACAAATTTCATATTCGATTTGCCAAACAATTCTATTTGAGTAACAACATGAAAGAAACCTACTATTTGATTTAGGGGCCCCTCTGATATGGGGGTCCGTGGCAACTGTCCCCTAAGCTTCTGCCTTAGTTAAGCTCTGTGAAGTACAATACATGCTAGTTTTAACAAACAGCAAAACTGTTCTTAAAATTGAAAGTTCGTAAATTAAAATAATATAAACGTAAGATTTGAAAGTTAATTTTATTTTAGTAATATCATCTTACAAAGTACCTTTCGAAAAAGTTTTTATAGTGTGCACTCTATAAAAAAAACAACATGCAAATTTAATTATTTTATTGAATGAAAATCAAAGTAATCTCTTACTTTTTTCAATTTCAAAACTATTTCTAAAAGCACTTTTTTCGATATAGGAAAGATTTTACAGTTGTTTTCTTCAAAATAAAATGTTTTAATCATGTAATCTTGCTTTTACAGACGATAGTTGCACTACCTCATTTTCTTATTTGATACCTGAAATTGTTTTTTCATTCTCTCTCATTCATTATGCTCTCAATATTTTTCTATATTATATTATATACTATATTATTCTGCTTTTGAGTTATTATACCTTTTTAGTCATTCAAACGAATAGTGAGTTAGTATATTTGTTCCAATAAAAAACATAAATTAATGTATGATTATTTATATTGAGCAATTATAGTTAAGTTTTTCATTTTACAAATAGCAAATATTAAAATTTTCTTTTTTAGTTTCAACTCTGCAAATTTTGTTTCCCTGCATTTTTTAGAAGTTTTTAAGGAAATATTCCTGCTTAGTTCTGTAATATTCATGTACAGAATTTTCACTGATTCATGCGAGAATATTTTATTTTAACATGATAAGGATTTGGCTGTTAATAAATTTTAATCAACTGTATATATAACATGTATATTTTTTTCTGCATTATAAAATTTATGATGTACTGTAATCCTCATATAACACATTAGACAGGTTTTTACAATATGCTATGTTGTGTGAAACCAGGTTATATGAGAATGAAACCAACTCTAAAAGAAAGAATTTAATTTAAAAATTAGTGAAAATAAATTTATTTTGAATTCCGTGTAAGCACAAATTGATGTTCATCATATTATGAATCTTTGTATTATAAAAAATGAAAAATAATTTACAAAAGAACGTTTTTTTTATTCATTGTTAGTTTAATTTAATAATTTTTTTTCTCATCACGACCCAGTACAATCAAATGAAACAATATCTTGGACTAAACGATCACACTTTCAGGTTCTACACTTTCTTTTCCATTAAGATTTCTCGCATATCCTATCCTCTTAAAGAAATCTATAATTTTGGTTTGTTTCCTGGTTCTTTGCATTTTCGGCCTCTTTTAGAGGAAACGTCTCTCTGCATTTAAATTTATTGATTTCTGAATTTCAGCTGAGCATAGACCTTCTTCTAATTCTTTTTAATTCCTTTTTAGCTTTACACTCTTCATCAATCTTTCAATTTTAGAATAAATGTGTTTCTATTTTCAGTTGCAATTTTTTTTCTTAAAATCCACTTGGACAAATTTTTCCATTTAGAAGTCTTGAACGTCTTTAATAAGTATTATTAATAGATTCTATGCAATGCGTAATTGAAAACTGCTTCCAACTTTATTTTACATTAATTAATTTCAAATCGACTATGTCTAAAATTATAAAAACTAAATTGACTATGTTAAAATGTTCGTTTTATTTTATGAGGTTTAAAAAACTAAATAATAAGTTGAAGTTATGAAATATTGCTTAGCCCTGAGTTGATTTTTACCTATTAATGGAAACAGATGAGTGGGATCTTTTAAATTTAGAAGCAAGGATCAAGCGTCCCTTAATACTTGACCTGCTACTCCCAGAGGTATCATTTCACTTGAAAGACATTGCGACTGCGACCTATTTAACGTTCTCTAGCCACCTTAAGCGAACAAGATGGTTAAGACAAGATTCAAACTCACTACTTTCCGTTAGTAAGAATGATGCTCTAACCAACCAGGCCACAGTGGCCTAAATGTTGTTTAGTGATATTTTGACGTTGGGTTTGTTAAAATTTCGTTATAAAAATAAAGCATGATATTTTTATCTATAGATGAAAGTTACTCAAAACAAGGAAAACACATGCAAAAGTTCGTGTTTTGCAACTAACAGTGGAAAGACATCTTTAGGAGCTGAAAATCACGTGGTTTCTCCGTGAGCCAGACATATAGAAGTTCTTTATGGCGGGATTAGTGGAATGTACCATTCCCCGAGAAGAAATTGTTCTAACTCCATAAAAAACACAAAAGAAGGGAAAAGGGATATCACTCATTTCAAATTAAACCAAAGGGGCTTTATGATATTTAAGTTCAATGATTTGGCAAGCCAAGGAAGCAGTGTATCTAAATCCTCATGTTTCCACAACTATAACGGAACCGTTAGACTACGGGGAATTGGAGAATCTGTACATAATTTTCAATTCGACTTTTTCTATATAGATGTTATTAAAACATGGATTATAGGATTTATAACATTGAAATATAATCCACTGTAGAAAATTAATAGATAAATAAAAAAAGAGAGCAAAAAAGGTTTGAATTAAAACCAATGGGGTGAATAAAACAAACGAACAAATCTTCACATCAATTTCTTTGCTATGATTTTTCCAATTCGTATAAATAATCTTAGAAGCGTTTATTTATATTTACTGAAGGAGGTTTTTACAAGTATAGAAGCCATTCAAATATATTTGTATTTTTTATATAATGGTATTTGATATAATAAAATTTAATTGGAGTTTTGATTCTGTGTTAAGAGTGTTGCTATATACTCTCAACAGTTACTGTTAATATCTATTGGCATTGAAATAATCTGATTGTAAAATATCCCTAAAATGAAAGTTAAACACTTTCTTTAAGAAGAAAATTTATGTAAAGGTTATGATAGTTAGGAAAATAATGTGAATTTAAGTATTATTTACTAAGTTAAATTATATTTGTCATTTTTCATTTTAAATTTAATAAATTGATTTTTCATTTTTATGCAAATATTAACGCTATCTGGAAATCTCTTTGAATGTATTGATTAAATTTGAAGCACCATTGTAATAATTGTGAAAATTTTAATTACGCATTATTTAAAAAAATGTCAAAACCTTATATTCCAAGAACTGTTTCTTCCATACATTAATGTTATACACTTAAACAGGTATTTTATTGTTTCAGTAAAATGCTTTTATTGTTAAGAATTATAATTTAAAGTAATTAATGGGGGGTAATTTTCGTCTATATATTCGTAAACCTGTAAAAAACATTAATTTCTTTTATTTTAAAGTTGTCTGAAGAAACAATTGCTCAGAAAATAATAAAATTTTGTGTTCGAACATAATGAAGGAATGAGAGTTTATTTCATCAAATAAAATTAAAGTTCGTCACCAGAGGGAGCTTTTCAATAAAATACACACTAATGGCTATTGCTTTTTTCTTTTATTTTTTTCATTTATCATATTTTTAATCAGGATTAAATCAATCACTATAACTCAAATTTATTGAATTACACATCTATTAAAGAATGTAGACTATAAATTTTAATTAAAATACTTAATAACTCCTTTAATTACACCTTCGTCAACTGTCATCGATCAAATTTCAGTTTATGGTCCTGTAAAAATTAACGTAGAATTCATTAAAAAATCAACATTAGAATATTATCGTGCTTTTCTCTTGAAATCGGAATAAGGGATATATTCAGTGATCCGATCTCATGAAAAATAATAATTCTACTAATCAATGAAGAGGAATTAAAGATTTCATATTCACTTTATATATAAATTTTTATCTACGAACAAAATGAAATGACCAAATAAAATTACTATTTTAAATAAGTTTTTTATGTCTACAATTTTGATTTTTAAAAGAGTGATTATGTTAATGATTATTTTACTTGTCGAACTTACAGAGAAATGACTTTTCTCTAATGTATTCGATACTATAGTCTTTATTTTGGGGAAAAAATTTACTGAAATTGTCATTAAAATAAATCCAATCTTTTTAACATTAATTTTTATAATTACAGAAATTCAATAAAGTTTAATAAAAAACAGTATTAAATATTTTTGTTCCTATAAAAAAATGAAAGATGCTTATATATGCTGCGTTATCATAAAAATATTAGCATGCCAGCCAATTTGGCGCTAAAATAACTGTAACCTTTATAGGGTTTGTAACATTTAATTTCATGTTTACATTTTACACATAAACTAAAATACAAATTTAACCTAAGCGAATGGATATATTATAAGTTAAAAAAAATCAAAATATAATAATTAAAAATTTTATTTAAATTATTATGTATATTAATTAAATTTTTTATATAAAAATTTTTATTATTTTTTAGTGTTTTTCACTTTTATTTCCAACAAGAATGAAAAAAATTTCTGAAACACAGATTGCATTTGCACAAAAATGCTACCTCCATTATTAAATTAATATTAATATTAATAATAAAAAATTCCACATCAGCTTATAACTGCAATAAGTAACATAACGAATATGGATATATATTTTACTAACTATATGTAATAATAATTTGTAAGTGAAACTTAATGCTATGATTTTAAATACTTGTCGACAATGCTTTATATTTTTTTGGGGTTATTAATTGACAATAATCGTAAATCTTTGAGTTATGCAATATTCAATTGATTTACAGTTTTTCTTCACAAATTGTTAACGCGATTAAATTCTTTCTATCAAAAAGAACTAGGAGAAACTAATAATTATTCGATAATATGAATTAATTTGTGGATAACTTTTAATTGAAATATATCCTCAATCTTGAATAGACTGGTTTCTTACAGGAAATTTTTAAAATTCAATTGATCCTCTCATAGAGACCATTTGGAATCCCATTCTTCTTGTTTTGAACTCACAATCTATAAATAATAACATTTCAGACATTGGTTTCTTTAGGAAAAAATTAATACAATGAAAAACTAACTATGGATATTCAGTGATTATTTATTCAGAGTTCTAACAAAAATTTTCATAAATTATGAGATTTATATATGACATTTAAAATAGAATTTTAAATTTAAAATACTTTAGTATGCACCTTTTCATTTACTGTTAGGAAGCTTTTTTTTAGTATCATTAAAGGTAACCTGATAACGAAAAAAAGCAAATTAAGTTATAATTTTAGTATTTTTAATCAAAATTTTGATTAAAAGTATGAAATTATCTATTTAAACGAGAATAATAATTAGCTGTATTGAAAAATAAATTAGATGATAAAGGTGGTAAAAGCTATTAAATTCAGGTTAATGGGTGTTGAGAATCTTATGAATATTGTAAATATGATAACTAGAAAAATAAATAAAATAAACTTTTAGAGATGGGAAACTATAGAAAATAAATTTCTTGAAATATTTTTATCATTAATATAAAAATAATGGCATACATATATCAATTGCGAAATTCTTTGGTAACTCTGACAAAAATGTAATACATACCATTCAAATTAGCAAATTGGGTAGTAAGCTAAATTTTTTATTTCATGTTAATAGATTTGTATTCATTGGCGACTGTAAATGGTAATTTCCAGCTTAGAGAAGAGAGATAAGCGTTAAAATTCCATATAAAAATAAAAGGTAATTATTTTTTCACTTTGTCGAGCACTTTATTTGATTATAGGTAGAAGTATTACAAATTGGATTCCATTAAAGAGACAGGGTCAGTTACAAAGAGTAATTCATTTTATGTAGAATTCGGAGCTTCATTCTAAAAATGAGAGCATTTATTCACGTAGGATAGAGCATCTCTCTCCTCTTGCTGACAAAAATTAAAGGAAATTACAAGCTCTTTCAAAATGTTTCTAAATACTTGAAGTTCCCTTTGTAGAATATTAATTATTTGGAATGATTTAGTTATGAGAATAATAAGTAAAACACAAGTAACAAAATTTGGGAAACACATGTAATTAGACTTTGTAGAATAAATGGCCATGAGAAAACCAATTTTTTAGCTAAAAATGTTACGCACTTATATACCAAATTTAATATTGGAAAACCTGTTTCATATTTTGAGCGTCTGCACAGAAATTATATTAACCAGAACTGGAATAAAAAATGTATCACTTCCTCAAAAGCTAAAAGAACAAAAAGGCTCTTTCCAAATGTTCACCGGTTTGAAGACTGCATCCCTTTGAAAAGTTGGCCGTCGGTGCCCGTCATTTATTATGGTGAAAGGAGCGCAAAAACTGCACATCTTATAAACAGATTTGCGTCCGCTTTACGGATGAGAGAATCGTCTCAGTGCCACAAGTGATTCCCAATGCCAGTTGATTTGGAGAGAGGTAGAGACACGATTTCATCCCAATAACATTAGAGAAAGAGGCCGTTACTGTGGTCCTGGAATTGCCATCTGAGGAGGCATTATGCTGAACGGGCAGACTAAGCTCTCCATTTTTGATCTGAAACTAGTTGTGAAACTAGAGAAAAAGAGACCGTTACGGTGGTCCTGGAATTGCCATCTGAGGAGGCATTATGCTGAACGGGCGGACTAAGCTCTCCATTTTTGATCTGAAACTAGTTGTGAAACTAGAGAAAAAGAGACCGTTACGGTGGTCCTGGAATTGCCATCTGAGGAGGCATTATGCTGAACGGGCGGACTAAGCTCTCCATTTTTGATCTGAAACTAGTTGCGAAACTAGAGACCGATATTGTAGGGAAAAGAACTCTCCCTCATGTTCATCTGTTCCCAAATGATATTGTGAGCATTCTTCATGTTTATGGATGACAATGCATGGTCACACTAAACTCTTGATGCCCAGCAACTGTTGGAAAGGGATCATATCACTTGAATACATTAACTATCGTATTCCTGTGTTTAAATCTCATAGAATATGTGTGACATCCTTTTGGAAAATACCTTATGACTCAATTACATCCTCCAGAGAAGGCTCAACAACTGAAACAGATGTTGATTGACGAATGGACATTTTTATCTCTAGAACTGATGGAAAATCTGGTGCTGAGAATGGAGAGACGGTGTGAAGCAACCAATGCAGTAAGGGGAGATCACATTTTATACTAAGAAATGTCTGCTTGTTGTTATTCCTCTTGGATAGGCTATCATGTGTAATGGTACTATGAGTTCATTAAAGCCTCTTTATGTCTGATTCCATACTGTATGCTATGTATTAATTTTTGCAACTACGTTTTCGTCATCACTAAAGTACAAAATACTATATCTGAATTTCATGTTACTCGGATGATTTCTAATGTATTATAACAAATAACCTGTTATTCAAAAATTTCACACCAGTATATACTCGAATAAAGGGATTTATTATTTTTGGAATTAAATTACACAAATGATACGCTATACAGTCAGTAAAAATGCAATTTCACCCTTCATCATTTCTTTTTTAAAATATTTTTAAAATTCATATATTTTTAAATATAAAAATACAATTTTATATCATGAATTATTTACTAAATTGGAGAAAAAAACTCATGGGAAAAAAAGATGTTTGAACCCTCTCAATTTATTACTCTCTCTCTCTCTCTCTATCACGAAAATTTCTAGTCATCCATTCAGATAGATGTTCATGTAGAATCTGGCATGCGAATCCTTTGCGTACCTTTAATATAATGAAAATTACACCTTTATTGATGATGATGATATCCCTTGCATTATACACTGCTATATTTATCATTCACTTGGGTTAATGATTTTTCGTAATATCGGAATTTAGTACTGCATTATTCTTTTATGTACATCATTGGTACACTGAATAGTGAACACTGTATTTTTCAGGTTTTCGATTTTAGGCTCTTAATTATTTTTAAGGGACAAATTTCAACAGTGAATTCGATATGATTCCCCATAATTCAAAAGCTTTTCATCCCGTCTGTGATTTTTATTCTTCCAAATTATTTTCCTTTGGATCTATATTTTCGAAAATCGAGTAATAATTGTGACAATAATAGCTATCCTCGTCGATGTCATTTCTGCAAGGTGAGAGGCAGCATGGACCAAGAGTGAATTCAAAAATACATCGTTTATTAAATGTAGAGGAATGTAACAACTGTTTTCGTAAACGAGAGCAGCAATACCTGAAACATTGATTTCACCATGCAACTACTTTCAAACACAGTTTTTCTTTGGATTATTCTGAAATTTTGTTTAATTTATTCAATAAATCTAGCTTTGATATTTCATACCTTTCTTAGTGTTGTGTATTAGACTACTGGAAATTCATACAGAAGCGCGTGACGCGGTATATTGTATTTTAAAATACTCTTTGTACGATATCATGCATTGGTTTAATTTATACTTTTCGCTTGACAATTTTGCTATGTGTATAATATGATTTTATTTAGACTGCTTTTCTGAAGTTCACCAGCAACTTTTTTGATGAAGTGAAAATTTTGGGAGTTAGTGTGCATTCCATATTACAAGTATCATTGCAAGAAAATTTTTACATTTACAAAGAATTACATTCAAATTACATGACAGAAACTTTCATAAACTTTATATTTGTTTCATGAACACTGTATTCATGTTTTATTTCTTTTGTTTATATTTGTTTCATAGACACTTTATACATTTTGGAACTACCATATGCTCAAATTTGAAAAATAGTAAATATTAAAGTAAAATATATCCAATAGATTTTAAAAGAACTCACTCAGTTGAAAATGTCAAAGTAATTGATTTGTTTGATTTTGTTTGTATTTATTACAGAAGAATATGATAATAAAAAAGCTGTTTTGATTTATTTTCAAACTTATTATAAATGGAGCTATATTAGGGGAATTTCAACTACAAAAATGAAGATATAAGGTTTGAATCATGCATGTTTGTTCTTACTAATCAAGGCAAAAGGAAACTTCAAATTCTTTTTGTTTTTTGCTATGATTAAAGTAAACAAATATCTATGATCGAAAGATTATATCAGTATTTTTACATGGTGTTATATATTATTAAATATTAGTTAAATTCAATAAATGTATTTGAATACCAGTTTTATACTAAATACATAAATGAAAATAAACAAAAATATAAATTCTTAAAACCATGAATATTTAATTTTTTGCATGAGAATAAAAAAGGAAGAATGGGCAAAAATGAAATAGGCTATATTCATTTCAAATTAGAAACTTGAAATCAACTTAAAAATGAGAAATTGTATATGTGAAAGCACCTTTTAAAAATATCACAGTCAAAATTTCAAACTATTAATCATACAAATAATTAATTCAAATCAATACGGAACAGTTGAATTGCACATGATTTAGTTAAGTCAGCTAAAATTTGTTTTCAGGCAAAAGCCATTGTGAAAGATTTTACAAAAAATTCATATTTTATTTGAACCTTCTTAATTAACTGATATCAAAATAAGTTAATTCACAATAGATAAATCTGCTAATTTTCACAAAGAGTGAAACGCTCTTTACTTTGCAGTATTCATTATTGAAGAATTGACAATGGAATGTGCTTTTATGTTTTGTTAGGCATTGCACTCATGTACTGAACAACATTTTGAGACGAATAAAAAAACCTCAAAAGAATGCACAGGCCTATATTACAATAGAATACATATCTGAATTTGGTCATTGATTTCCCTTATATTATAGTATAAGAAATAAAGTATTTTGGAATTTTTATAATGTCACTTCTTTTTATGCGACTAAAATATTTGTAACTGTAAAATTCGTATTCCTTTATGATGCATTTTAAAAAATTTAATTACCTTAGTATTTAAAAAAATATGTACTGCAATCTTAAAATAACATGCGACCCTACGCAATTTTAAATTAAAATTGTGTGTAGGATCACTTATATATTGTCATTTTTATATTGACATTGTGTCTCTTTTCTCCATTTATAATGAGATAATTTATTTTCTTATTTTGGGATATATTGTTTAAATATTAAATGTAAAAGATAATGGAAATTTTTAGAATGTTTCTAGGATTTTCAGTTTTATAAATTATTTAAAATATTTTTGGATAAAATTAGATTTCCAAGTTTAAGTTTAAGTGAATATCAATTAGTTCTAACTTTAATGGAAAATCTTTTCGTAACTTGATTTTGTTTCAGTATTATAGATATTGTTTTAAAGTTATATAATCATTGCATTCAAATATATTTTTCTATAGCTGTGACCTAATTTGCTTCACCACTTTAATTTACCACACATTCCTTATAGGAATATAATAACTTTAAATTAAAAAAATATTCTCTCAAGAAGCAAGTTTATAAAGACAAAAATGTATTTAGAAACTGCGAAAAATACTCTCTAGAAACTTCTATTAGCAATACTCATCATTAAATTTAATTCTACAGTTAATTATTAAAAATTCACTTGTTTTTTAATGATTATGAAATTAAAATACAGACCTTCCGGTTAACTTATTCGGGCAATAAATAAAAAATATTCTCTTAAGAAACAATTTTATGAAGACAAAAATTTATTTAGTACTAGCTAAAAATACCTTAAAGAAACTTCTATTAGTGATATTCATATTAAAATTAATTCTATCATTAATTATTAAATTCACTTATTTTTAAGTGATTATGATTATTAGAATACAGATCTTTCCGTTAACTTGCTCAGGCAATAAAGAAACGCTTGTCGTAAAAAAAGGATAAAAGCCCTACCTTGTGCTTCTTGAACCCAAACGGCCAATTTTGCAGCCGTACCGTGACGACGTCCCAGTTTAACTCAGTTTAGTGAAGTTCAACATTCGTAAAAAAAGATATATTTCCACCTTCTGAGCTTCTGTTTACAGATAGAAACTACCCTTTCAACGCATTACTAGTTCGCTACCGCATTCAACCAGAAAAAAACCTTATTTTTTTATACTTATTATGCTTATAGAAATTTGACTTTTTGTCACACACGTGTATCCAAAATGAAAAAAGGTGAATTTAATGAAAAGTATCGACTCTCATTAAAATTTATATTTTCCCAATAAATATATTTTAATATTAATTAAAATGTATTTGATTATATTTAAGGTATACAATTTAATATTAATTAAAATTTATTAATTCTCATTTAATAAAAGTACAAATTAGTACAGAATTCGTTTTGGATTCTGTTGTAACTAATACTATTTACTTCTTTATTTTTTCGGATTTTATTAAAATTTTAAATCAAGTACTTATTTATACTATAGAATAAATAAATTTTGTATGGATTTTTTTAAACTCTCCTTTGAGTTAAAAGAAATTTAGTTTGTTTCCAGTAACGTTAAAAAAACAACACTTCGTTATCCTGTGCTTTATGTATTTTAATTTAAAGTACCCAGTCACATAATTCTAAGTGAAAACTTAAAGACTTAGAGTTCTCTTTATAAAGTATATTTAATCAGAACTGTTTTTAAGAAACGTAAATTTGTAGTTTATTTACATAAATTATAAAAAGTAATTTCATTGTTTATCCCTATGGATCAAACATTTTTACAAAATAAGACAACAATTAATTTGAAGGAAATTGGAATTATTTACCTATCAATATTTTTCAGGATAATTTTATCAAGCTTATCACATCCATCTCGATATCACCTTATAAGCATCAAGGTTCGTTTTATATTATTAACCATCAAATTTTAATCTATGTTAAAATGTATCTAAAAAGAGATCATGTCCATTAATTTTTTTATATTTTATTAGAAAATTGTCGCTTTTGTTTAATTTTAAAGCTAAATTATCTAAGTTTTAATATTCTTATATGAAAAACATTTTATAACTTATTTTATCAGTACCAACATAGTTGAATCTAGTCTACCTAGTTCACATCACACCAACATTATTTTGGTTATATTTAAGATACTATATTCTCTCTATTATTGGAGCAACTGAATGATTCCAGTCAGGCACGCTGAATCTTATTTCTTGTAATAATATGTGAAATTTATCAGTATTATCTCTGGAATACGATACTTTTTTAATGCATTTAAATTTCGATAGCTTTATAATGCTTTTTAAAATTCATAAAAAAAATTTTAATAGCGGTCGAAAAATTAAAAAGTGTGGTTATCTTTATAATAAAGTGTGATTATCATATATTATAAGAGTGATCATCTTTATAAAAACTCAAACATACCATAAACAAATAGCGTCATTATTTTTCAATCCGGTATTAGTTCTTAGTTTTACCAGGCAAAATCTATAAGATCATTTTAAGTTACAAAAATTCTAGAAATTAATATTTTTAATGACTGATAAAGGACAAGTTAATGAAATTGATATTTATTTACTGAAGCGAAATATTTAATTTTAAGCAGATAAACAATTTTCTTACGAATAGGATTTAAGAAGCAATATATTTTATAGGATTATTTTTGTTACAAAATTTTTTCTCATTCTTTTTTCCTAATTTTTTGAGAAATATTTCAAGCTCAGGTTCTTTCATACGCAATTTGAAATATTTCTTGAAAATATTTTAACCTAATAACAGAAACATTGAAAACAGTACATTGCAAGATACAAAATTACAGTTTGCTAGAGAATATTTGGAAATAAAATTTTTTTAAATTAAAAGAGTTCATTGGTTCCACTTTTCTAAAAGTAAATTAACCAAAAGAATAATAAAAATTTGTTTCAAATTTACATTATATTTTATAAATGTTAAATGTAATGAATTAATTATTCAATAATTTATTAAATAATTGAAAAATGTTATAATGAAATATGTATTATATTAAATTAATTTATTTAAAACAGTAGTCTAGTAGAAATAAAAAGTGTAGCTTTCAATTCTGCTGACGTTATTCACTCAAAGTTTAAATTGTATCTGCTTAATAAATACAGATGTCTTTATAAAAGATGCATTTTTTAATAATTTAATTAAAATACATTGTTTATTTTAATTTATTCTTTTATTTTAAATTTTGCTTACATATTTAATTAATTCATTTTAATTATTTTAATGAAGAATGCAACTTTTATAAACATTTCTATATTTGTTAATTAGTTACAGTTTAAATTTAGAATTTTTAACTTTAATGCAATTTAAAACAAAGTTTTTTATTACTTAGAATTTCATTTCTAATAAAAATAACATTAATTATTATTTTTTCATATCAGTAATATATCAAATATTAAACTATTATTTTCATAATACTTTAATAACTGATACAATCACTCATAAAATATTTTATAAATATATGTAAGTAAAATAACTTTAAATTACATATAGAATATAGATAATCATTTAAACAATTCCTTTAAAAAAATATTTCATTTCAGTATATTAAGGGCATTTCATTAAATGTATCTATTATGCAAATAGGAAATCGACAAAAGTATTTTATGATAATCGCAATAAGTTAAGATTAGGGAAATTTTAAATTGCATTAAAAATTATTTTTAGTCTATAGGTTGACTAAATTAGTAAATTATAAAATTAATAATTTAAAATATTAAGCAGCTTCGTATGCGTGTGTAGCAGTGTGTAACAAAATATGATAAATCTTTTTATTTTGGAATAATTCTAAAATTAGTAAATTGTAGAATAAAAGATTTATTTTGAAGAAAAAAAGTAAAACATAAATTTCATTATTTCATCATCTCAAAAATCAATTTTTAACTCTCCTCACTCAGAAAAATTAAAATTTAATTTTTATGACAATAATGTAAAATAAATGACTGTACTATATAACAATAAATTAATTTATGGCGTAAAATATTTCGTAATTCAATTAGGGAAAACTTTATTAATTTATTAAAAAAATTTGTTAGACTGAAATTAGAAGTTTTTCTTCTGATTTGTTTTTCCTTCAAATACAGTTATAGACAATCAAATCATCTACATATAGAGAGTAGACTCTTAAACGTCCTTGGGCACGTAAATAACTTGAAATAATAAAAAATTTGCTTAAAGCGAGAAGCACTTTTGTCGAAAATCTTGGAGAAAATTGTATTTCACAAAACATTTTTCGTTGCATTGTGGCAACAGGCATGGTTTCTAAGTTTCCATCCTACTCTAAGCGTACACAGCGCCGTCATTATCGTCTGCTCGTCGTCGGTTGAGGAGACTCCACTTCGATTTGTGAGGGTGGATCGAGCGCTTTGCGGCAGGATTTCCGCAAATAGAGAATTAGAAATGTACTTCGAGAAGTGGGATGTTTTGTAGTAGGCAGAGTGGAATTAATAGTGGTATTTATTAATAATAATCCTAGCACTGCAATTTTTGTTTATTCACTCTTCCTGAGTTTATAATTTTATTTCAGTGAGTGTTATACAGTTTCTAAAATATTTTTACTTAACAATGAGATTAACAAATAAGATTAAAGAGAACTTGTATTATTTTTTCGAATAATGTCAGTTAATTTATTATATAAAGTGAAAGGAATGAAAAATTTTCAAATTAACTTTCTTATTGATTTATCTTAAGAACTTTTATATGAAGTTTAAACTATGGAAATGAAATAATTAACAGTTATAACTAGAAGTCTTAATTCTGCTTTAATTGATGTTGATATAAGAAAGAAAAGTTGTTTGATGACATTTTATGAATATATATAAATGGGAAATATGAATTGATGCAAAATTACCTACAGATATGAAACTGAAATTTGAAAGTCTTTGAAAAAAGTGTGCACAAATAATCAAATTATTGAAAATTTAATTTGATTTTATCACTCTTGGAACAATAACCATAGTTGTGTTTCATAGCACTGAACTGCAGTGTCAATATTTGAAGGAAACAGCTGAAGAGTGAAATGGTTTGGCATTATTCTGTCATCATGGAATCTGGTAGGTCAAATATTTCATTTAGCAAATTTTCTTAGTTTCATACAATAATTGTATATTTTGTTTATTATTTTTATTTTCTTTGCTGCGTTCTCTAATTTTTATATTTAAATTGTTTTATGATTTGGTTTGTGTTATTTTCTATAAATTAATGAAGAGTATCTGTAAATGCTTCTTCAGTTTTTTTAATTAAAGTTTATTATTATGTAATTTTTAATACATACACTTTAAAAGGAATACCAAGTTGTAAACTTTACTTTGTTAACAATAAGAAATATATTTTTATTTTGCGTAAAAACGAAAATATTTTATGTACAGATTAATTTTTATTTTAATATTTTGAAAAGTCATTAAAATTATTGTTTGAAATTCTTACATTATGACTATACTTAATTCCATATATCAGATTTATTTTGTCTGTCAGAAATTTTTTAACTTTTCTATGTTAATAATTGAATTTAGCAATAAGAAACTTAAAATATTCTGAAAAACCATTGTTATTGAATTAAGAATATAATTTAAAACAGCTAGAAGATAAAATATTCAATATGATTCGAATAAATTTCCTTATACAAAAAAATTTATTTCTTATAAGACTTTTTATATTGTATTTTCGATTAAACACCATGACTTTATAAAACTTTTTTAAGCAATCTATTTAATTACTAATACCTAATCAAGACTTAACATGCATTTCTTTACAAACTGGCTGTATTGCTATTTTTACGGCTAAGCAGAAATAAATGCAGTGAAAACATTTGTACAGTATTTAACTGTTTTCTAGTCAAAGAGAACATTCTCAGCCTACTCAATAAAAAAGAAAAAAATATTAAATTTTTATAAAATAAATTTTAAAACACAGTTAAAGATATGTTCTCAGACTATGGTAATTTGAGATGTTTACTTGAATTATGTTTATAGTACATATTAGTTTAATATATTTAATGGTAAAAAAATGCAAAGAAATTTTAACATCCACTTAATTGATTTATAAAATGAAATTTTAACTGTAGAAATAAATATATGAATATTGTGCCATTGGTTGCTCAATAAATAAAGGCTCTTTTCTGGTAATTTAGATAAATTATAAATAAATTTTTATGTTTAAACTTTTCTTTATGTTTGGAAAATATTATACTCAGATTATATGAGTTTGTGAAGGTAAAACTTCGCTTTATTAAATTGTGCAGCGGAAGTTAAAAAAGAATTTTGTTTTTAACAAGATAAATTTTTAGTGAATGTTAATATACGATATCCTTCTTTGTATTTCAAGTTTATATTTACCATTGTTGCTCCAATAATTAAATAAATATAAAAGCATCCACTGTTATATAAAGTCTTTTGCTTCAACAGCTAAATCTATAAGTTATAAAAATGCCATTTAAAGGGAAACTTATAAAATGATAATAAAATTTCGTTTATTCCTTGTTCTCTAAGTCATATATTTGTTGAACAGAAATTCTAGAAGCGTAAAATGCTTGCTTGAGTAAACTTCGTGAATTTATGACGCTATTAGAAATATTTGCTTGCACATGCTTTCCAATACTTTTTAGTTTGTAATTTTTTCTACTTTTGTAGCAGGAATTATTTGCTCTGTTAACCAATGAAACATTCTGAATAATAAAATTTTACAAAACAGAAATTTTAATGCATGGCTGAAGAACATTTAGAAACATTAAACGAAAACTTAAAAATTTTCTTATAATTATAAAAAAAAATTATAATTTAAAGTATATATTTATTTTTACAATATGTGATTTTTCTTAAACAGTACTTTTTTTCTTGTTAAATAAAGGAAGTATTTAAATTTATCAAATTTTAATAATGAACTGCTAAAATTATCTATCCGTCAAAAATATAATGCAAAAGTGCTAAGTGCTTTTTAAAATTTACTTATTGTAGTTTAAGGTAAAACTTTAATCAAAATATTTCCAATACTTCAAAATTTGAAAAAATCATAGAAAATTAATAGTTGTCTTTACTGCTACAAATTTTCAATATATTCTTATAATACGACCGTCGGTGTATTCATTTTTACGAATACTTTTTATAGAGAAGTTTTTTTAAATAATACAATTATATTTTGAAAAATGTTTTCATTTCATTTTATTTGATATTTATTTGTTATACTGATTCATAATTTTCCTATCATAAAGTATATTACTCTCAGTTTGAAACTGATTATTATTTAAAACATAAAGGCTGCAAATTGTACATAGTTATATTGCATTTTACAATACTTTCAACGAAGTATATAATATTCCATAAAAAGAAAATTTAACGTAATTTTTAAAGATAAATGTTATGAAACATTCGTCTTCTAGATCAGAAGAGTTCATCTGTAATAATGTATGCAAAATCAGATATTAAAACAACGGAAAGAAAATTAGAAAAAAATGAGGAAATGAAATGCTAGTAAATGAGAGTTAAATTTATTCTAATTTTAATCATTTTAAAAGGATGTTTATTAAACTGAATTATGTATTAAATATATAAGCATAAAAATGAAATGTATAAAAATAATAAAAGTAGAAAATGGGATGCTTAGTAGCAATTGATAAATTATATAAAATCTATGACTTATTTCTATTTATGGGAAATGTTAGGCTGCATAGTTCTATTAATATGTATTTAGAAACAAAATGTTGAATGTATATAATGCTTGATAGAAAATTGCAAGCATTCCAAAAATTATCTGGCCACCCAATTTCATTCTGATGTGGATGTTTTAAATTATAGACAAGGTTCTAGTTCTTGGAAAAACTAAGTTTTGTTTCTGATCAAAGCAAGGGGTGCAGAAGGACTGCATTTAACTGACGTATACAAGATTATTGTATACGTCAGTTAAATCCACAGTCAAATCTCTTTTACATGTGATGATAATTTGGTATAAATCTCATATTTCTTTATGCGTCATTAAATGATTTTAAAACATTATTAAAACACTTCTTTTAGATATTCTTTAAAATATATTCTTTGATAGTTCACAATGTATTTACATGGCAATATAAAAATATTAATATATGTCTGCCCTGAAATGTGTCTCTAAGCAATTGGGCTAAGAAAATTTAACATTTCAAAAGATTTAAATTTCTTTAGAATTTAACATTCTTTACGCTCAGAAAATTAGCGTAGAGAATGTTAGATTTTAAGAAAATTTAACATTCTTTACGCTAATTTGTAGAGCATTTTTTCTACAAGAACAAAATCAATTGTAAATTAATAACAAATGTAGCAATTTTTAAGAAAATTCAAACAAGTATTGTATTAAATATGTGCACGAATTACCGATATTCTAAAACTTTTTTTTATCAACCTAAATATTTCTTAGAAGAATGCATAATATGTTTATTTTTATATTCTACAAACTGTTATTGATGTGACAAACATGTCATTATCTATTAGCTTCCGCGTATTTTAAACCTGCTAACTGAAACGAACATTGAACTTTTTTCATCATTTACACGTGAATGACTTTAAAATGAGCAATGAAAAAAAATCATTGACAAAATGACTTATTAAAGAAAATTGTACATCTTTCTTTTTTATATTATGGAAACATAATAATTTATAATTAATAACACTTAATGAGTATGATTTAAATTTAATGATGTTATATTAACTCTTAATTAATCTTAATTAGAAATTATTTGATATAAAACAAATTACCTTACTATTAAATTATTACTAAATGTTGTTTAATTAACTCAGTAGAGAATAAAATATTCATAGTTATACTATTGAATGCAAAACACGTTAATAAATGTACCTAAATAACTGCCTTTCATACAAAGTGTAATCATTTTTATGTTAATTTTAAATATTTTGGATATATTTTAATATATAAAGTTATTCGATCAAATTCAGTGAATTTTTAAAAATCTTCCATTTTATACTCTTTATATTTTTTTGTTAATATAATGAGTTTATGAAAAAAAGAACAAATTTATTACAATCACAAAATTCTCAAAAATATTTGATATTTTTAATAGAAATTGCTACTTTAATAATAATTCATTCAAAAGTTTTCGTAAATTAATATTAATAATATAATTTATTTAATATTATTAACAAATATGAATATTATTAATATTATATTGTTTAATATTATTAACACAATTATGATGATTATATTAGAGTATCATAAAATATGAGTTCAGTCTTACAACATTTCTAACTATACAACAATAAAAAATATATGAATAAAAAATAATTCTTTCAAATATAATTTTGAATACAAATTTCAGTAAATTCATGATGAAAATGTTTTTCCATCAAATATTTAAACACTCAATAAATCAATATTCAGTTCCTTAGTATAAATTAATATTTCAGACGGGATAAATTTTATATCTTTAGTGAGAGTTTATTTTAAAATTCCTCTGTTGGCAATATCGAATTGAACGCCAAATAGTTATTTTTCTTCAGGAAATGCAATTCAGTTTTTTAATACTTGGAAAGCAAAAACATTTTTCATTATATTGTTGCTTAATTTATAATGTATTTAAAAAAAACTTTTAATATTAAAAACGAGAATATTCGATATGAATAAAATAACAATTTAATTATATATATAGTTGCTTCAATTTATATCATACTGAAATAATAAAAAATAGCAAAAAGAAATCAAAATTATTATTCAAGCATATTCTTAAAAAAACAAATTGAATCCTTTTATAAATTGGTATTCCAATGAAAATTACTGATTTGAATAGATTAACACGATAGCTTAATGGATTTTGAATTAAATGATCATCTAGCCTAAGATAATTTGCTGTTGATGAAAGAAATTCCCGAAAAAGAAGAAATCATAATGAAACAGCGGAAAAGACCATCTGCTGATCGATAAAACTTTGGTAGAATAACTTGGAACTGCCTCAACCGCTGTACATTAAAGCAATTCATAAAAAAATCACTTGAATAATAAATCTATTTGGATTAAACGTTAGTAAGAAATCGAATATATATATATATATATATATATATATGTATATATATATATATATATATATATATATATATATATATATATATATATATATATATATATATATATATATATATATGTATATATATATATATATATATATATATATATATATATACATATATATATATATATATATATATATATATTGATTTTCATGGTTGATAGGTATGTTTGTTTAAACAAATATATCTATCAACCATCAAATAAAACTGAAAATATATAATTTATTAATTAAATTATTGATTTATAAATATTATTGTTATGCAATTATTATTGTATTTGAAACTAGCTCCAAGAAATGGCTCACTTTACATTTAGAAATTTTTATGCAAATTCCTTTAATTAGTTTTGAAAATTAACACAAAATTACAAATTATTTCTGTATAATTAAAAGAATAAAATTTGTGATATGAGAAGCTTCATCATTAAATGGAAAATTTTTTTTGCTTACGTTTTTGCTATATTTTACAAATGATTCTCTGCTATCAATTTAATGTGATGTATATAAAATGTTCCATTTATGTTTAATAAGAACAAATAATTCGAAGCTGTTTTTAAATAAAATGCAAATTTTTAACACATATAACTTTACATACATCAATAAACACATAAAAATAAATTTTAACATGCATAATAAAATGCAAATTTTGTTACATTTATAATTTTAAGCATTATAAAATAAATTGTTACGTCCACACTTTTATTACGTATATAAATTATTTACGAATGCATTTCTCTAATTCGGAAGTTTATGATTTTTTAACCAAACATTTTAAATCAATTTGCATATTTTAACATTTAAATACCTATAATTAAACAAAAGAAGATAATATATAGTATTATTGTTCTTTTTTCGATATTTCTTTACTCGAACACACCTGCCTAAAACGTTAAAATTAAAGATTTTAAATAAGTGTATCATTGCTCACAAATGACAATGTATTAATATATCTTAATGTATTTTAAAATATATATAACTATATAAAATAAATTTTCAGTAAGAGCATTAATTGTTCAATATACATAAAAATGCTTTTGAATTATATATTTATTTTGCCTATATCGCATGTATTTGATTTAAAAAGTGATAATTATATATCAAAGTTTTTAAGCATACCGTTTAAATACTCTAGGTATTTTTATCAATTATATTTATAAATATATTTGAATTTATTGATCAGTAATGGAAATATGTCTGAGTTATGTAAAAATTGAAATCAAATGTCCCTGAAAATCTATTTACATTCAGCATATATCATAATCTTTCATAAAATCCCTTTGACGTAAGCGGCTTATAAGTGTGTAACAACAAGTCCCCGTTTAACAACATGTAGTATAAAAAAAATTCCCCACCATCCCTATATAATCATAATAGATCTCCACCCCGGCTTAGTTCCCTTTTCCCGTTTCTCTTTTGGGGACGAAAAGGAGCCCACACCGTTATTCAGAGAGAAGCCATTGGCACAACTTGCCCATTGGAAAAGCCAGGGTGATATTTTTAGAAGCCCATTAAATTCCTGGCTTACGAGACATTCTGTCTACTGAGAAGACATGAGGGGTCTAAATGGATTTCATGAGCAGGGGGTGTGGGGGAAGTGGCACTCTTGGCAACCTAGTATCGATCGATGAAAGAGATTCCGCGTCTGTGGAGATTGTTGACACTGGAAATAGTAAGATCTTGAAAGAGTGCTTCTTGTTTTGCTCGTGAATTGTTCATAAACGAACATTCTTAGCAATTATGCAATAAAGTTTGTAACTTATATGATATAATACAGAAATTTCATTGAAAGTCTTATTTCTCCACATGCAAACCATAATAATTTCATATAGAAAAATAGTAACAAGTTATGCAGCATTTTATTTCCTGATTAATTAATTCTGAAAAATACCTGTCTTAAGAAAATATCTAACTGAATAAATAGTATATGATTTCCAAGTTCCATAATTGTTACATTTAGATTGAATATGCAGATTTAATGGTTTTAGTAATGTATTTGATATTAAAGTTTTTAAAATATAAATTATAATGATCAGTCTAATAACTATTATGAAATTTTTATATAAAACAAATGAATATCAAATTAAGTTAATTTGCATGAAAACAAATTATACAAATATTTCAATTTCTAATTAATTTAGTGTCAAGAATTGATTTTAAAATATTTTATTTTGCCTCTTTTGGGAAATGATTTTAAAATAATAAAAAGGTTTGAATCTGTACATTTAATTCTTAAAAATAAGACCTACTCTAAGTTAGTTATAAAATTTATTTATTAAATTATTTTTGCATAAATTGCAGCTTTAGTAATGGATCATTTTTCAGTAAATGTTAATTTTGGGCAAATAGATATATTTAATGACTAAATTAACAAGTCAAATAAACAATTTGTAAGCAAGTATTAAAAATTAAAACCATCGTCTTTGAACACATATTTTATTCCATTATAGATTAATACATATTCAGTGATATTACCTTTACGCGTGAATAATTATCATTTTTGAAGTCATATATGTGACATATATTGGGTTGTTCGAAAAGAAGTAATTTCGTTTTTTTGTGAAAATGAAAGAGAGTTTTCGTATAATAAACAAATACTTTATTAAATTATATATTGGCCGTTCTGGTCCAAAACCTTTTGCCAATTTTCTGGTAGTAGCATAATTCCACGCTCATAAAATTTTTGGTCTTTGCTGGCAAAAAACTGATCGAGGTGGTTTTTGACCTTCTCATTTGAGGTGAAGATTTTACCGTTTAAAAAATTTTGGAGTGACCGGAACAAATATTTATTCCAATGGTGCCAGGTCTGGATAATATGGTGGGTGTGGAATTGTATCCCATTCAAGCTGTAAAAGATTTTGGCGAGTAACCAAACTTGTGTGAGGGCTCGCGTTGTCTTGGTGAAACATTACACCTTTCCTGTTGATTAGTTCTGGCCTTTTTCTGTTGAAATGCATCATTCAGTTTGTCCAGCTGATGACAGTAGACTTTTGAATTAATCGTTGTGTTATCCGGTAAAAGCTCAAAAAATAAATAAATAAAAAACGATTCCTTTAAAATCCCACCAAACAGACAGCATCATCTTTTTTTGGTGAATATCGGCTTTGGAAATGGTTTCAGCCGGTTCATCTCTTTTGCTCCATGACCTCTTGCGTTTGACGTTGTTGTATACAACCAATTTTTCGTCCCCAATGATGATGCGTTTCAAAAACGGATAATTTTCGTGACGTTTGAGAAGCGAATCGCAGACGTCAATGCGGCGACACAGATTTCTCTCTGTGAGAACATGGGGAACCCATACATCTAGTTTCGAGGATAATCCCAGGCCTTTCAAGTGGTCATAAGCTGTTGTTATTCCTGGTTCGCATCAACTAATGTCTTTATCAGCTTCAACCGGCATTCCCGAACGTGGTGCACCTTTGACATCAAAATTTCCGGATCGAAATTTAGCGAACCAGTTCTGGCACTGGCATACTGTCAACACACCTTCTCCATACACATCGGTCAATTTCTTTTTGGCTTGAACAGCATTTTTATCCCTTCTGTAGTAAAACAGTGAGATATGTCGAAAATGCTGCTTATCGCTCTCCATATTTAAAAGGACAGCAACGAAAAACTACTGCGTAGAGTTAATTTGGAATTTTTCACACACAAGCCTTGCTATATGAGCTTTTAAAGCATATAATAATTATTCGGCTTAAGTGTAAAGTTGGTTGCAAAAAATACAATTAAATCCTCTTTCGGGAAAAAACGAAATTACTTTCCGAACAACCCAATACATTGAAAAATGATACTATACATGCTTATCAGATACTCATAAATTTCACGTGTTTACAAGAAATTTATACAACTGCAAAAGAAATTATAGGTGATTACCAACAAGGTTTTGATCTACAGTAAGCCGTTTGTTCTACTGCAGACCAAATTATTTTAATCTTTAATTTTTACAGATTTCGTAGAGATTATCTAAAAATATCTTTAAGATGTTTCATGAATAAAATATTGATCGCTTTGCTTTATTTATAGATTTCAAATAGGTATTTTATAAGGTATATGAAATCAAATTGAATAAACTGAGCTAAAGATACTAATAAAATTATTCAAACTAATCCAAACTACTTTGAAAGATTGTAAAACCCCCATTTTGATTCAAAAAGATTTCTAACAATCTGTCAGTATGGATACAGACATTCAACAAGATGATAAACGATCATTTTCAGTGTTTAATTTAATTCTTGAATAAATTATTCAAAAAACTGGTTTTTTTTAATCACAGTTTTCAAATTAGTCCATTCGTTGATGACATTGTGATTTTGTACAAAAATAGATTGTCACTGTTTGAACAGACAAAAAAAATATATAGCCAAGAGTAACAGCCCAATACTATTATTTTTTCATTTTATGAAAAATAAAACAAAATACGTGGCTAAAACTGAATTCTTTATTGAATATTTTCTAGTTGTTGATATTTAAATTTGAAACAACTAGTAATGGTTGGATTTATTTATCATCAATCATCATCAGCCTCAATACAACTTCAGAAAAAATTAATTGTATAATTCTAAAAGGAACAAATGTTATTTTTTGTTTTGTACCATTTTAGAAATAAACTTATCTCTAAAACTATCAAATTAAAGATATGTAAAACAATTATTCGGCCTGTTGTGACATGTGTTGATGTGATATTTTGACTTCGACCCAAAAAAGATTTTATTTATTTAAAAATATTTGAAAGTAAATTATAAAGAAAAATTTATGGAGCAATTCGATAATTAGTTATAAATGGAGAATAGGAACAAACAGGGAAATAAAAGCACACCAGTAAAATTTATTCATGAACAACGATAATCTTGACTCCACTACACTAGCGACAAATCAATAATCGAATAATGAAATTTTTATACTGTAAACCAATATGCTACAGACTTAAGTAAAAAAAAAGATTATTAAATTATGTTTTAAATGATATAAAAAGCTTGAGAATCGACTGGAAAAAGAAGCGATGTTTTGAATATTCTAAATGATATAAAAAGCTTGAGTCGATTGAAAAAAGAAGCGATGTTCTGAATGTTCTAAATGATATAAAAAGCTTGAGAATCGACTGGAAAAAGAAGACTAGAAATCGAGATATCGAAAAAATTGTGAGGCAAACTTTGTCCCATCTCGGACTGTAAATTCAATGAAGAAGAGAAAATAAAAAATAAATTTTATAGAATTATATATATATAAATAATTTTATTATTTATTAAATTCTAATAAATTTTAGTATCTTTCTTTTTAATAATCATTTAAAAATAAAATATTTTAGAATATTGTAATCTTTTGAAACTTTTAAAATATAGTTTATTAAAATATTAAAAATGTTTTATATTATTAACTAAACATATGAGAAGATATGCAAGATAAATGCCGAATCAATTTTTAGTATTCAAGTTAAAATTGCTTGGCTTATGAGTTATTCATCTGGCTCTTTTTTATACCAAAAGCAATATAACTTAAAATTCTTAAATATCTAAAAAGTAAAATATATTAAGATATCATGAGTATTATTTTATTATAAATAATACAAGAGTACATAAAGAACTTAAGATTATAATTTGTATGAAATAACTAAAATTTATATAAAATTATACATAATAATATAATCTAAATGAAATAATCATAATTTATATGAAATGAATCATAATTTATAAAAATAATTATATGATACTCTGATTTTTTGTCTTCTCTCTGTTGAGAGAAGACAAGCTACCACAGTATCATTTGTACAGTTGAAATAAGAATTATGCGATCAGCTGCAGCTGGAATATAAGGGAAAAATTTATTTAGAATATTATATCCGAATAAAACATGTATGAAATAAAATTTTATTATATTGCTCAAATTGAACTAATAGCATATTACATATTGAACTAATATTTCTGCAGACATTTATATAATTCAAAAACCAATTGATAAATTTTCATAACCAATAACTAAAGTTCATTTCCATAAAACAAAAAAAGTAGATTGTGAATATTTCTAACAGCTGATGATCTCCTCTTTATAAAAATATATTAAATTAGGGCGTTTTTTTACTTTAAAAAATAAATCTTCTAATTACAAAAAATATACATTTTATATAATTTTAAATATTAATTAGAAAAATATTACCTCCAAAATTAATAAATATATTTCATGCTAAGACATACCATTGAATAATAGGACTGACTTTCTTACAGTCGTGTGTTAAAATGTACTCACATGAGAATTTACAAGTCATTCGTTCGAACCTTTTTAAATACCTTTATATTACAGTACTATAACAGAAAGCTTAACATTTCAGCATATTTTCATAAGCTTTGTTCAATATTCACTGTTTTCCATAATCAATTCTTATATATATAAATAGGGAAATAAATTTTCGTAATAATTTCATAAAGGAAGAATTCTAGAAAAACCTTAAGCATTAACTCTAACGAATACGTAAAATGGCAGCAAAAAATACAATATTTATGTCATGTAATCAAATAATGCTTACAATTGAACTTTAGGATTTACCACTCCACTGTGTATGTTCTTATCAAATATGCTTTTTATTTCTTATAATACTTCTGACAAAAAGAAAGATGTTTTATATCAAGACATTATTTTTATTATAAAATAAATAAGTTTATAAGAATCAAAATCGAAAAGAAAGCAATATAAAGTATTGAACTTATTGTGTGAATTATACAATTTTCCAAATGACTTTTATCAATATGAAAACAATTTAGTATCACATGTAAAATTGAAGTTAGTAATGGGAGAATCATCCAAATCATTTAGGTTAATATTTATCAAATTCACATCCTATTTTAAAAAAGAAATAAAGCTGTTCACGAAAATTTGTTAGATTCATTAGATACCTTTTAAAACACTAAAAGAGCCGTTTTCTCAGTTTAGTTGCTAAAATGTTTACATTCTACGTTTTTCACACAAGTTTAAAATGTTTTTTTTTTCATATCGTTATTTAATGATATGATAGTGATACTTTTTTGTCCATTTTATAACTCGTGAATTTTCTTTATAGAAGTTAAAGCATTCGATTTTAGTTTCATTTTCTCCATTCGATATCTCTATATATACTTCATTGAGCTTATGATTTTCATTCACATTTTGTTTTAAATGAATTAAAATGAGAGTTTTCATGTAATGTGTAATATGAAAAGAGAACATTTTATATGTGTCTATTATCAGATATGTAATAGAAAATTACTTATAATGAAACATTTTGTATTCTATACTGTGTTTTATTTTTGGCATTACAGATATTTAAAATATTGGAGTGGAAACCGAAAATATCAGGAATGATTCTTAATACAAATAAATATTATTAACTTCAAACTGAATAATACACTTCCAATAAAACTTGATTGGGAATTAGAAGGAAAGATTGCCATCTGACCATTGATATCATCACCGGCTTTACTCAATTATATTGCTTTGCTATTATAAAAAATTAATATGATTGCATTCAAAATAAACAACAACTGGCAAAATTAAAATTCCAGTGCTATATAAAATAACAAAAAAAAAACCTTCATACATTTGATTTAATTTCATACTTACATTTTTAACTTCATTCTAAATTTTTATAATTATCAAATAGATCAACGCGAAATAAGCAAATGAAATGTGGAATATTTTATGAAAATATTTTTAAAGCCAATCAATCATAAGCAAAATCATTATAGAAATAATTTCATTACACGTGTTTTTTCCCATTCAGCTTCTTTTTCGTACTGATATGTTTTCCTGTGAAACAAAACTGCTTTTTTGATCTGCGCCAATAAGGAAGTTAAAAATAAAGAGATATAAAATAAAATAAATCCTTTTAGATTTAACGACAAGACTCGATTTAATAGAACTCGTATGTGTGACCTTTTCTCTTTTCATACACCTCCCTTTCTGTGTACGTGTGTTTAGATCCCTTTTGTTGCAAATCTGTAATAAAGAGGAAACGAGAAGCAGAAAAAAGAAAGAAAAAATAGTTTCTAAGGTGATCTGTTTGCATATTATAACAATGAGTTAAGTAGACCATGTTATGTGATGATGACATGGGTGAATATTATAATTTTTTTATTTTAAACTCATTCAAAACTAAAGAAAAAAAGCTGTTTATTTTTGAATTATCAGCCGTTTAACGGTGATTTTTTTAATTATTAAAAAGTCATTTTGGAGTCCCTTAAAAATTTGCAAATAGAAAGATATTTTAATTAGTGATGATGCTTTCAGATGAAAAATCTGAGGAAATCAGATTAATGCATAGAAATGTATAATTATTTTATCTGCAGATTAATTTAATTATTATTAAAGATGCTTTTCATTTCGGTTCATATATTAATTATTTAAATAGCGCTTTGACAGTAAAAATGAAGAATGCGTAAAAAATTCTACATTTATTCATTTAGCGTTTGTTATATTATCAAATTAAGTGTTTAGTGTTATTACATAAGTAAAACAAAATTCAAATAAAAATATTGAAGATAAAGAAGAACCGCGATTTTAGGAGGTTTGAAAGTCAAAAATGAATGATATGCTTTTAAAACAAAAATTTCTGTTGACACTACTAATCATGAACCATTTTCCCTTGAATTTTTTTAATGTTTTGAAATACATTGTAATTGAGGCATCAGATTGACTTGAAGTGATTTTAAGTTCATCCTTGAAAAAAAAATTCAAACTGATATCAATGAATATATACTGAAACTGTCGTACCTTTACAGGAAAAAACTTGGAATAAGAAAGGACCATTAAAACAATAAATAATACATTTATCGCAAGCTTCATTTGCCACTGTTATTTATAAATAAATTTTGATTTTCGTGAGATTAAAAAATATTGTTGTTGTTGTTACTAATGACACTTGGACAAGCTAAGCTCGCTCTGCCTTGGCTATGCGAATTTAAGTCAATTGGGAGCGTCTTTCGTTTTTTAATCAGAGCACCATGAAGGTGAAAGTACGACTTTGCTCTACACACATGCCATAGGGACCTGTTTATAGGGTAGGCAGCCATTCACACCTCATTCATACAAGGAAAGGACAAAGACAGGATAGATAGAGAGAGAAAGTACATCCTAGCCCGAACTGGGATTCGAACCCAGGACCTCCTTATCCGCAATCAGGCACGCTGACCACTAGACAAGTTGGGTGGCAAAAAATATTGTAAATATTGTTTTTAACTCTTTAGAAATATTCTGAATGTTATATTCATTTATGATTAATAATAGTTTATTCTTTGCCAGTATGTAAGGAAATAAAATTAGGGTTTTATTTTAAATATAAATTTTAGGTAAAAATATTAGTGTAAACTTATATTATTATAAGTTAACACTAATTATTATTGGTGTAAACTTAATTTGCATTATCTATCTGAAAAAAAAATAATTCTGTACCACTAATATTCCTTGTTCATTGCTGATATACGCAAATTTTATACAATTTATTTAGTCAATTGATGAGCTCTTAATGCAGACATAATTTTCCTGTTGTTTTACGGACGTATTTTTAATTTAATCCTTCCCTTACAACTTTTATACTGATTTTTATCTTACAATTCAGAATGTAATTTTGATACAATACTGCCTGAAGATATTTTTTACTAGAATGAATGTAAAAATAACAAAGTAATTTTTTTTTCGAATATTTATCATGATAGTTTAGTTGTACACTTAAGAATTATCGTTGGGTTTTAATTTAGATAGATGAATAATATTTGAAATTAACGTGAATCACCAAATGCCTGCATAAATCTACCTTTGGTATAACTAGAAAGGTCATGTATACTCTCAAAGAAAGTTTTGTATAATCTGGTTTAATTTTCGGATTTGAAATGAAGTTTAGTAATGGCTATAAAAAAGAGTTAAAATAAGGGTGTTATTCTTACATCCGAACACGCTGGAAATAAAGAATACTATCGCATTCTGAAAAATACAATGTATTAATGATTCACTTAATAAAGTAAATTTTTATTGCCGATTATTTTTTTTAAATTACCTTCGGTGAACGAACCTCTAGAAGGTTAACTGGTAAAGTCCATCTCAGGACAAGGTACAGGGAAGTGTTCTGGTGCAACAACAACAACCTCTAGAACAGTGCTTCTCAACTGAATTTACTCCAAGGACCGGTAAAATATTTCGGCACGTTCGCGCGGACCGGTAATATTAATAATTTGACCCAGTACACAATTTTTCATAAAGATAAATCATGAAGACATACATAATTTTTAAAGCATTTTGTTTGTTATAATTTACATTTGTATATTCAACTTACTTATATAATATTGCATCGAGAATAAAAGCACCAAAACTTAATTAAAACTCCAAGAAAATTCCAACGTGAATGATATATTTATTTTTTTTAATTAATATATTACCCAAAACAACAATGAGTCGAAATGTGAACAACGTAAGTAGATACCAAATAAGCAAAAATAATTTACCAAAATAAAGGACATATAAAAACTAAAATTAATGAGATTGCTGCTGGTCTTTGTTTCTGACTAAACTGTCAATCTTAGGCTTTAAACCAGTTACAGCAATACGTAAAGCAGGTGCAAGAGCAAGTCGATTTCTATGTTTCGTCTTAATAACAGCCATTAAGATAACATGAGATAACACGGGAGAATTCTAGGTCCACATGCTCTTTAATGAATTAATGTACACAATATCCTCTGATTTATTTTTGCAGATGACGCTTTCTATTTATGACTTTTGAATGTTGCAATGAGGAAGCCGATCTCTCTCCGTTAAAAACTATATGCCAAAGCTTAAAGCTTGACTTCAAATGATTGAAAATAAAGATTAGAATGAGAAATATATGGTCATTTTACTTAGTATCACATAAAAAACTAAACTTAGAGAATGTTAATATTGCATATTAAAATAAGGTATAATACCTATGATTATATCTGTGTGGTGCTTCGATCCTTACATCACTCAAATTTATTCTGTATTTGTGAACTGTTTATTTTAATAAAAATGATTTTGTAAAATATACAAAATCTGCTGTACAAATTCAGAAACTGATTTTATGAATCTAACAATTAAAAATATTATGGAGATTTCTAATTTAAAAAAAGTTGTTATTAATGCATGATAAATTTTATGACATTTATTGAGTTTTAAATAAAGTTAATTTCACAGACCTTCGCCTTTAGAAATGAAAAACATGGGCAACTCATGTTAAAGAAACTATGCAAGTTACACAAAGCCAAATTCAAATTGCATACTAATTAGTAGGAATTAAATGTTAATATTTTATAAATCAATTTTTTGCCATCATAGCTTATATCGTAATTTAATATATTTCTGTATAAAAATAATTGTAATGAGTTAACTTAGAGTTTAATTTTAAGGGAAAGTATATAATTTAGAAATAAATATCAATCATAAAACAACTGACCCTCTATTACAGAAATGCTTTTTAAGCATTACAATAATATAAATATAGCAATTCATGGAAACAAATTTTAGTATATTTAAATGATAATTCGAATTGATTTTTATGCAATTACTCCGCAGTTCAATTTTTGCATATGTAAGTTTATGTAATGTTGTTTATGTAAGTTTTATTTACATTATTAGAACTGCAATTGTTAGAAAATCAGATGATATATTACTCGGTATATTGATTTATTAAGTAATAAAATTTATAAATTTCTATCATTATTATACAATAATGTGAATATTTATGCAAATCTTGTTTATACAAAAATTATTTATGGAGGAATCGTTTTGATATTTAACCAACATTATTTTACTACTGCTTATGATCCCAAAAATGCTTAACCCATCAGAAAGTACACTCTGATGTTGGAAGTCACGTGGGTGACTATTTCACCCTAATGAATTATATTAAAAAATTAACTGTAAAAATATTTCATTATAAGCAACAATCGTACTATTTAATTGGGAATTTATAATAATATTCTTAAGAAAACATTTTAAATGTTTAAGGAGATCAAACATTCATAAATTATACAAGTAGAATTATGTGCTTGTAATGGAGATTCTGAATCTACATTTACTTCTAACAAACAGAATGATTTTTGCAAATAAAATTATCTCATTTTGTGCTTGAAATTGTAGTTTTATACTTGTATCTTGAATTTATAAAACATTCGCCATTGTTGTATTTTTTACTTTTTGTTGAATAACTTTTCGTTTACTTCAATTAACTTCATTGATTTCTTTTGGCAGAATTCTTAAAAAAAAAAATTGGATAGCTCCTATCTTCATATGTGTCTCGATAAAATATATTGCTTAGTATTTAAGAAATTTCATTTATTTTGCATATTGATTTGGAGGATTTTTTTGACATTAAAACAACTCCTGTGTATATATCTTCAACATTTTGTGTGGAATAAAACAACCATCACCCATCTGTTGGCTTTTTTAGCAGAGTGTAGACTATCATTTCATTTACTGTAACTATCATTCCTTCTTTTGCATTACTAAACTTGAATAATATCTTGTTTTTTCTTATCAGTTCTATCAATGATGAAATTGTAACAAGTTTTAAATTGTTTTTCTTTATTTTGAATGAATTTTTGTTTATAAATATGATTTCTCTTAAATCAGATTCTTCACTGCTTACATCGCTGTAAACAAATTCACTATCATGAGAACTGTGTATTTCTTCATCAGGTTCATCCTTATAGGTTTGCTCGATATCCTGCTGAAGATTCAACTTCATCAGATAGAATTCTCAAACGTTCCATTTCTTTTTTTATATTCTATTGGTTTTCAGTTGTATATCATTATTTAGAAATAAAATGGCAAACAAATGTACAAAAACACTTGCAAATAAGAAACTTCTACTTATAAAAGAAATTTTGAAACAATACTGGTCACATGGGGCACAGAATCATCTCCAATAAAGTATAAATTCTAGAAATTATCATTTCAAATGAACAAAAAAACCTGTAAAAAATATCAATACTCCATTGTTATTTTCTTACCTGTTCCATCCAAGAGGAATGTCAGACAGTAAGATTCTGAAATGATGATTGATTGCAAATAGTTTCCCCAGGTTTGTTGATTTTCAAAGCATGGTGTGACAGTGCTTTACACAACAACTAGTGGGTTAAGATAACTCAGTGACATCCAGAAATCTTAATTAATTTTTTAACAATAATTTGAAACGAAAAGATATATATATATATTGTACCGAGCTCCACGGGTTCGTGTTGATTGAGAGTTGAATAAAGCGACCACTTAATTAACACAAGACTTTTATTCGTAAAAACTTCACAAGATAAACGAAATTCCCGCTGTAACAATCACAATTATACAGCTACAATTTGTCAGGTATAATAAGAAACAGCTTCCAATCACAGGTCTCAAATACCTCAGACAGAGAACAACTAGCAGTCACAACTAATCGTCTTCACTAAACTGACTGTCTTCACAATACTCTACTAACTATTCCATGTCGGGCTGCGGTATTTATACCTGACTTGGCGGAGAAATCTACCAATTTCGCCAAGGCTCTGGAAGCTTCTAGGCTATCTCGGAAAATATTGGTCCTAGAGCTTAGGTGATGGATGTTTCCAGAAGTATCGATTTCTCGCCAAGTCGCCAAGAATCTCGCCAACCGTCGCCAAGTCGCCAAGAATCTCGCCAACTGTCGCCAAGTCGCCAAATCATTAGGAAATCCGCTTTTAAACTACAACACGTCTAAATACCGCAATTTTTGCCCAAAATGTGAGAATTTCTGATCTGTCTGAGATATTTTAAGACAAATATAATCATTATTTACAAATTTGTAACATTGCCCCCTCTCAAGGACTGCACGTCCCGGGCAGTACAATCCCCTGATAGGAGGCCAAATTTAATATGAAAGAATTTACATTTCAAGAGGATACAGAGCACATTACATACACAAGCAACTAAAAATACAAGAAAATAGAAAAGATTAAAATTATCTATACTATTTACAAACAGACCATGGTCTACTGATTTTTACTCTACATTACGATAAGGAGCTAATCTATCATAATGTACTACCTTTGGTTTTGAAGCAGATGATTTTCTTATACGAACCACGACGTCGTTCAGTCTTTTTAGGACTGTGTAGGGACCTTCCCAGTTGGCTTGCAACTTTGGAGAAAGTCCTTTACGTCGAATCGGGTTCCACAACCAAACTTTGTCACCTTCTTGGAATTCATGTCCCGTCGCTCTTGTGTCATACCTTGTCTTCATTCTTTCGGTCGTCAGGTTGATTCGGTCTCGAGCGAAGTTATGGACATCTTCAAGACGTGCCTGAAGGTCTCGAAGGTATTCCTCTGGCGATGAAGATGTATCCGGTGGACGACCAAACTGAAGATCACAAGGGAGACGAAGTTCGCGACCAAAGAGCATCTGTGAAGGAGTATATCCGGTAGTCTCATGGACAGCACTGCGATATGCAAGCAGAAACAGCGGTAGCTTCAAATCCCAATCTTGCTGATTTCTGGAAACCATAAGGGAGAGGTTATTCAAGATGGTTCTGTTAAACCTCTCTACCATGCCATCCGATTGTGGGTGTAGTGGCGTGGTCTGCGTCTTGTCTATTCCGAGAATTTGACACATTCCTTTAAACACAACAGAGGTGAAATTTGTCCCTTGATCAGAATGAATTTGTAAGGGTGTGCCGAATCTGGAAACCCATTGTTGCACTAGAACCTCGGCTACTGTAGTCGCCTCTTGATCGGGGATTGCAAACGCTTCAGGCCACTTAGTAAAGTAGTCCATGACAACTAGTATGTATTTGTTGCCATTTGAGGATCGTGGTAAAGGACCCAAAATGTCCAATGCTATCCTCTCAAAAGGTGCTCCTACGTTGTACCGCTGCAACCTTCCTCGGCTACGTTTCTTCGGTCCTTTACGTGCCGCACAGTCATCACAAGATTGGCACCATTTCTCTACATCTTGTCTCGTTTTGCTCCAATAGAAGCGTTCTCGAACTTTCTGTAGAGTTTTCATTACTCCGAAGTGGCCTCCAGTTGAGCTACTATGCAATTCTTTCAAAACATCTGAAATTCTTGATTTTGGAAGAACAAGCTGCCATTTGAAATTACGTCCATCATCGGACTCCCATTTCCTGTATAAGACACCATTTCTTATATGGAGTGAGTCCCAAAGAGCCCAATATTGCTTAGTAGCAGGACTGTAGGTGGAGATATCCTGCCAACTTGGTCTCATACTAGAAGATTCTTTCAATTCAAGAATTGGATTTATATCTGGGTCTTCTTTTTGGGCTTCCCTAAGTCCTTCATCACTCCATGGGTCTGGTTTCGATGGAGGTGAAACAGTAACTTGGCGTACCGAAGTATTTATCAGCTGATAGTTCTTCTCTACTCTAGAACAATATCGGCAGCTTTCATTACACGGCTTCCTTGATAATGCATCAGTATTTCCATGAAGAGTTTCTTTGCGTTGACGTATTTCCATTTTAGAAATTCCACCATCTTTTGTTTTCGGACAGTATCTACGGACGTGTCCGACTCCACCGCAAGTCCAACACTGAATTTTCGTGTTTCTGCCACCTTTACTCAATTCTAAGCTACGCAATTTTCGCCGCAGATCTTCAATTTGCTTTCTTAGATCATAGTTCGTATCAGTAGCAGAGACGGCTCTGATTGTAGTGCTGGTCTTTACGCGTGGCCTGCTGGGCAGCCTCTATCTTATGTGCGTAGACTAGGGCAGATCCGATATCTTTGACATCGGCGAGTCTAAGTGTTTTCTGTATCTCCGGATCCCGCACACTATCGATGAAGTGATGGAGGGCCAAATCTTGACGTATCTCAGCTGGGCAGTCCGAAAATGCTAGATGGGAAAGTCGCTGAATATCGGCAGCCAATTCTTGCAGACTTTCACCCGCTTTTTGATAGCGGGACTTTAACTGTAGTCTGCTATATTCTTTGGTGCACTTATCTCCAAACCGCAGCTCAAGCGCACTCGATAAGGCTTGGAAATCGTGCCTCTGTTCCTCCGGAAGCGTCTCGAGGATGTCAGCCGCGTCTCCTCTTAAAGAAGCCGCCAGGTGAAAAGCTTGGGCTCGGGGATTCCATCCATTGGCTTCCGCTACCATCATAAACTGGGTCTTGTATACTTGCCAGGATGATTTCCCATCAAATGTTGAGAGTTTAATATTGGCTAGGGATGGCACAAATGCCACGTTGGGTTCCTCATGTCTGTTTGACATTTGCTTCTTCAAGCTTTCAATCTCCTTATTGATATTGTCTAATGCTTCTTCCACGTTTTCTTCTATCTCTAGAACTTTAGTTTCTACTGAAGTTACCTTATCCTCCATTGCATTCATCTTCTCCTGAATGATGTTGGAGAATTCTTCTTTAACACTTACAATGTCCTTCTTAAGCTCATCCTGTCCAGATTTTATCTCTTTCATCATCTCGGCGTTAATCTCTTCTTGTCTAGCTTTCATCTCTTCTTGTCCAGCTTTCATCACCTCCTGTCCAGATTTTATCTCTTTCATCATCTCGGATTTAATCTCTTCTTGTCCAGCTTTCATCTCTTCTTGTCTAGCTTTCATCTCTTCTTGTCTAGATTTCATCTCTTCTTGTCTAGATTTCATCTCTTCTTGTCCAGCTTTCATCTCGGTTTTCATATCTTCTTGTCCAGCTTTCATCTCAGCCATCTGCTCCGCTAATTTTTCGAGAAGACTTTTCATTAAATCCATATCCATTTTTCTTGTGACACGCTGCATCAACTCTTCAATCCCGATTCTGACACCAGTTGTACCGAGCTCCACGGGTTCGTGTTGATTGAGAGTTGAATAAAGCGACCACTTAATTAACACAAGACTTTTATTCGTAAAAACTTCACAAGATAAACGAAATTCCCGCTGTAACAATCACAATTATACAGCTACAATTTGTCAGGTATAATAAGAAACAGCTTCCAATCACAGGTCTCAAATACCTCAGACAGAGAACAACTAGCAGTCACAACTAATCGTCTTCACTAAACTGACTGTCTTCACAATACTCTACTGACTCTTCCATGTCGGGCTGCGGTATTTATACCTGACTTGGCGGAGAAATCTACCAATTTCGCCAAGGCTCTGGAAGCTTCTAGGCTATCTCGAAAAGTATTGGTCCTAGAGCTTAGGTGATGGATGTTTCCAGAAGTATCGATTTCTCGCCAAGTCGCCAAAAATCTCGCCAACCGTCGCCAAGTCGCCAAGAATCTCGCCAACTGTCGCCAAGTCGCCAAATCATTAGGAAATCCGCTTTTAAACTACAACACGTCTAAATACCGCAATTTTTGCCCAAAATGTGAGAATTTCTGATCTGTCTGAGATATTTTAAGACAAATATAATCATTATTTACAAATTTGTAACAATATTTATAGAAAAAATATATATATGTATTCTTAAAATTAATTTATCATTAATTACATCCAGGTTAAGAAATGCATCTTAAATTAAAGATATGCATTCTTGATACTCTATCTCTCTCTCTCTCTGGAACTCTGTCGAAATGGTAAAATTATCCTTTAGCGTTGCATACAGTTATAGTAAGGACTAGAAAGGAGCGCTGAAGCATCGCATTCCACCTTGTCACTAATACTCTGTTGTCAATTGTACTGTAAAATATTTTATTCTGTTATTAAACATAATTAAGAATCCTGTTATTTGGAAATGCACTTTGTTTTTAAATGAATTTAAACGTTAATTTTATTTTCCATTTATTTAATTAAAAGTATATAAATTTCTTTTGTTTATGAGAACTTTTATAAATATGAACTAACTCTTTACATCTGAAAATTTCAATAAAGAAGCTGTTGTTTCTAAAACATTAGTATTTTGTAAAAAAAAGATAAAAATAAATCAAATATTTATATTCATTAACGTGTTCTATTTCCAATTGTGTTATACACTGAAAAGAAAAAGTTTTCTTTAGTTATGAGAATGTATAATTTAATTTTTAAAATTACCAAAAACGCTAGTTTTTGTTAGTGTTAATGTCTAGAGCCAATTTTCCTTTATTTACTTGAACTTTAAAATCAAATTGTATATTTCTTATGCATAATAGGAAAATTTTTATTTAATATAATAATTCTGTTTCCTTAAAATTCTTATATTCAATTTTTTCTTCCAAAAGGATGAAATACAAATATATCACATGTTTTTATCTTCAATTATTGTTGTAAAAAAATATTTTCGTATATGTTTCAATTTTTTTCCTCTCTGAAAAAGTTTTTATCCTAAGTGATATTATTCAGCGTTAGTAAGAATAATTTATAAAAAATATGAAGTATGTGAGGAACTTGATATGCAAATGATGCATAGAAAGAATTATTCTGTTAATTCAATCAGGATATCCAATCTATAACTTTATTAACAATGTGCAACCCAAAAACTATTCAATGAAAAATATCAATAAAATTATAAGCATGCATACTTATTTCGGATTTATGTATTCTTGGTAACATTTATCTCAATTTAGAAACAGTATTTTAAATGTTATGTTCAACAGTATCAATTTTTTGGGAATGAAGAATTGTTTAAGCTCAACAATACACTGAGCATTTTTTTTTTTACCAAATGTTGAATAATCATTATGTAGATTGCTTAGCTATATAATCTTATATAAACCAAAAATTGTGTTCATAAAAATTGATAAATAAATATCTGTTAAATATGCAAACAATTTCTCTTGTAAGTTTTAGTTATCTATTTTTTATAAATAAATCCATAAAAAGTGAGGAAAAATCTTTTAGTTTTAAAAAGTTTAAGTTATTTTAAAGTTTTAAAAACGATGGATATGAGTTTATTGTTTTTACAGTAAATTTAATTATAAACTACAAATAATAAAATTAAAAATGTACAATCAATGCAAAACATATTTTGAAGTTAAAAATTTATTTTTAATTTTCACATGAAAAATTATCTTGTATAGACTATTAATATTTTTAGTTTCAAGTTTACATAATGATTTAAATAAATGATGTTTACAACAATAAACTTGCATAATGCCAAAAGAACATACATAATACGTAAAAGTTTCTTTTCAAGAATATAATCTTTACAAGTAAACACATATATTTAGCTGCAGTTTTTAAAAACATTTTACAAAATTACATTACTCTTAAATTTTTGGTAAAAAATGCAGATAATACAAATTGATAATGATATATTCCTGAACTTTATATCAAAGTTAACCATCTAAAAATATCTTTGAAATTTTATAAGCAAAATTAAGTTTAATACAATTATGAAACTAAAAGAATAAATGTTTCAATACTCTGAATAAAATAAACATTATTTTCTTAAATACTTTATAATTTGCAGAAAAAAAATGTTAAGAAGTATTTGTTAGTTCTTTTTGCATTATGATTTACATTAATAAATATCTGATAACATGTATAAGAAATTTAAAAATAATAAAAAGAAAAATATTTTGGAATGTAAAATATGCTTAGCAATTCTTGAACACTGAAATATTCTCTGTAAATTAAAATTTTGTTTATATAAAAAAATTTTAAATATTGCCTAAAAATTTTAACGTAAAATCATATTTTAAATTCTAACCAATGAATTTAATTTTCAGTGATGTTAGGAGATCGCATAATTTGTTTTCTTTTTTGGGTCATTTTTTTATGGTAATCTTCACTGTATTTCAAATTTTTTATGACTTTTTGAATCAAATTACAGGTATTAATTGTATTAGCAGCTTGCAATTTATCTTAGTAAAATTTTTAATTTAAAAGATGACTACCTACACATTAAATAAAAAAAATTTTACTTTTGCAGTTTTTAATAAAGCTTGTTAAAATAACACTCTCATGTATGCAAAAAAAATAATAATAAAAAGTTTTAATCAAACATGACGAAAATTTTAATTAAATTATAAAGAACAATTTGAGCTAATATAAATTTATAATTTAAAAAAACTACTTGAAATAATGAAACCAGCCATTTGTCATTGAAAAATTATTAATATTTTGTTTGATATGTTTAGTGAAAAAAATGTATTTAATTTCACCCTCAGTTTTTTACACATGATATTTTATTCCCATTTATGTTGATAATATCTTTATTAAGACACAAAAATCAAAAGGAAATGTTATACTGAGTGTCTTTTATTCATACAAATAATAAAATTTATAAATTTTCACATTTTTAAAAAACAAATAACTTTTTGTTTTTTAAATAGATGAGTTGTATTCTTAAATTGAATTACAGATGTTCAATATTTACAACTTGTGATTTATCTTATTTAAAAATTTTAATTTAAAAAATAGACAATGTAGACACTAAATAGCAAAATATTTTTATTCTGCTGTTTTTTTATTGAAATTTATATTAAATTCAAAGTTTATTAATACAATTCATGTAGGCCAAAAATTCTTTAAACAATTTTTATTTTGAATTGACAAACATTTTAAGTTTATTTGGCTTTAGAAAAAAAATTCAGATACTAATAAACCATGATAAAGTGTCAAAAACAATTTAGTCAAATTAATTTTGTCATGGCATTTTATTCCCATTTATGTTTATCCTTATTAAAATGCAAAAATCTGAAGTAAATGCGATAATTGCAATCCACCCTTTGTTACGTGCGTATTATCCCAACGAACATATCAGCGAAAAAGTAAATGTCTTCACCATATAAAATACAAATAAAGTTTTTATCTATTTCTATTTTAAATATGGTGCTAAGATATAAGTAAACTATTCCGATTTTCCTTCATCTTTCGAAAAATATTAAAATTTGCAAATATAAATAAACAAATCGACTGCCGCGAACGTCGTTTAAAATTAGACCGGGGAATAAGAAACCATAGGGTTACTAAATTTAAGTCTGAACAATAGTCACATTTTATACCGCCAAATTATTGCAACTACTCTCCTCAAGTGCGCATGCGTTAGAATTCCCATTTGGAGCCGATGTTCCGGTATATATATATAAATATCCGATATATATATATATATATATATATATATATATATATATATATATATATATATATATATATATATATACATATATATATATATATATATATGTATGTATATATATATATATATATATATATATATATATATATATATATATATATATATATATATATATATATATATATATATATATGATATGTTATTTTACTTCATAACAGTCTGGATACCGCCTACCCTGTCTAGTGGTCAGCCTGTCTGACTACAGATAGAGAGGTCCTGGGTTCGGATACCGGTTCGATCATGGATGTATTTTCTTTTTTTCTCCTGCCTTTGTCTTTCATTGTATGAAAGGGTTGTGAATGGTTGTCTACGCTATAAACGGGTACCTATGGCATGTGTGTACTGAGAAAGTCGGACTCCACACCAAATGACGGTTCAGTTGGAAAAGTCAAGCACTCCATAATGCCAGGCTAGCTGGCACACGACAACAACATAACAGTCTGGACGAAAATAGATTTTCGCTTTTCCCATTCAGTAGCTCTGCGTTTTATATTTGAATGATATCTATAATTAATTACAATATCAGATGAATTCTTATTAATGACTGTAAAATATTTACCTTTTAAAAATATATTTATAACATCAGTCAACAGATTGAGATTACAAATATATTTTACAAAATCAGATCAATCATAGAATATATGATAAGGGGACAATGGATTTATTAAATGATCGACATAAATAAATTCTTTTGAGAGACATGAAAATCAAACAGAAAGAAAGATAAAAGAAAACACATGAAGAGGTCCGCATGAGAGAGAAAAAATACACTTTCGAGACTGTAGCCATCACACAATAAAACCATTTATTATAGAAACATAATCGAACAAAGTCTCCTATTGTAAATAACGTGAAATAATTAGCCACTTCTTTTGAAGTCGCCTGCCACGCGAACAGCTTCCGGGCGTCGAATATCAAATATTTTCTTGCCACCATGGAGAGAGAGCTAGTTTACAGTCTAATCGTTCGATTGTCTATGAAGTCTCAGTAACTATTATATGTTGTAATTCTGTTTCAGAGATATAAAAGTCATATTTCAGGGTTATGTCTTTTTCTTTCACGACCACATGTGATATCACCCTTAATGAATTGTGAATATTTTTCGCAACTTTTTATTTATCCTTATGTTTGAGCACCCTTTTGAGTTAAGTGAGTAATTTGAGAACTATAGCATGGCTTAAATATTCATTTTTTTAAACTTCATCTTTGTTCATGTGAGTCATAACATATAATGTGCTCTTTCTGTACTTGCACTGAAATCTGTAAATTGTTATTTCATGAGTAGACAAAGGAATGGTGAAATCTTCTTTATCAAGTTATGCATTTTGCATATGACTTGATGACGCAATTCAATATTCAGTTAAATACAAATATTTCTGAATAATCGTAAAACATGCTTATATTAAATGTAATTATAATCACATTGTACTCATCAAGTTTAGATGTTTAATATCATCACATTATAAGTACATACCTTTTTACTTATTAATAAATATTTTTACTGATAAATAAGCATGAAAATTATTTTTAATAATTTAAATAAAGCACTTAATAATTCTCCTTATATTATGATGATTCATTCTTAGTCGTTTTTACTATGTTTAATATAAGCATGTATCAAATTATGCTTATTTTGAATTTAATTTAACCTCGAATATATATAATACATAAAACTTCCTGCTGTAATTTCACACTACTATTTTATGTTAAAACATACTTGTAATTATGCTCTTAATGTGTGCGTAAATATCAAAAAATTATAGTCTACGCCTCTCGGTAAAAGAAATTTATAGTCAATATTACTTTAAATCTCGTTTTCAACAGAAGTTTAAAGAGTAGCAACAAAAATAGCTTTCTGTTTTGATTTCATGCACATCTCATTGCTTTTCTTTGAATAATTTAGAAACAACTAATATTTTTGACTATTATTTTAATTTTTATCAAATTAATAAAGTCATAATTTAATATATTTGACATATTTTTCTTTCATAAAGTTATGTTGTCTTTTCCACATCTATATTTACACACAAAACGTTTTATTGCTGCTCCAAAAATAGAGATGCAACTATGAAAATAGCAAATTTTTCAAAACCAAATATATTATAAAAATATTTAAATAAATAACTTTTTGCAATTTATTTGAGATATTAATGACTTAGCTTCCTTTAACGATAAAGGAAAAAACCTATAGTTATGTCAGTTCAAATTCATAATAATTGAGGGTTTCATTTCATTTCGCAAAATTTGTCAATTAAATTAAGGGATTTTCTAGAACATTCATAAATTATTTTGCGCAACCAAATCTTTTAAAATGTAAATGATGTGGAGCAAACAAACTTGAAATTTTAAATTAGATTTAGAATATCTATTTTGAAAAAGAAATAATTTTTTGAGTTCACAGATTTTTTATTCGATTATTAAAGACAAAAAAGTACTTTATATTTATTTGTTAAATTAATTAATCTCAAACAGCATTTCTTTTCTATTTAATGTAATTTACAATTTAAGCATTTTCTTTTTACTTTTCAGAAGGAAAAATACATTTTTCATTTGTTCGCCATGTAAAATATGTTTTTAACGCTTTTGTATAATATAAGATGAACGAAATCTGAGCGGAGCTGTAAGCTATTTTGTGATGTGTGTGTGAATATTTTTATATACTTGAATAAAATTATCAATATCAATTAAACTTTATGTTCATTTTCACTACATTTGTGTACTAATGGAAGCCTTTTAATTTGTGTACAAATTAAAAATCTTCCATTTTTTGAGTTCTGACCGCTATTTTTAATGAACATTTCTTATATAAAATGCAGAAGATTAGGGTGTTAACAAATATGAGAATTTTATGTTATATATTTTGAGAATACATATAAACATATTTTACATATTTTTATACTATTTATTTACCACCGACATAATCAATATCTGTACATAACTTCTTAATGGAAAATGTTTAATAAATTTCATTCCATGATCAAACTAACAAATAAAGACTGTATTGAATAATTTTAGATGGTTAAGTTATTACAGTACGTTTTTGGTTACCTATTTCTATCAATCACGGGTGATAACACAGTCAACCATCTCCTAATTTTGATACATGAATTAGGCACGAGGTCGTCATCTGTGTTGGTACCTTTCTCGCCATACCATATCCTATCAACAAAGCAACATTAGCTTTACTGAACTTTTAATATGTATGGATCCTCTGAGCAACGGTGATCTTTGGTTGGATTAAGTATTAAATTGGTCCTTTCTTGGTTTTTTTCGGACAAGTCTTTTCCTACCAGACTACCATGGCTCCAGAATTTTAAAGTAAAATTCAAATATATTTTTATGATAGCAAAAAAATTGTAATGTGGAAATTTATACAGAAAAGCTGTACTAAAAAAATTTTACCGTTTCAAATGATTCTAAATTCAATAAAAATTTATATGAGATTGTTCTTTCTAACATCTTAGTGGCATATAATTTTCAAATAAAGATAAAAGACATCAAATATTTAAGCGAAAATATCAAATTCAAAAACTTAAAATATCATATAATCCATATTATTGAAATTTGAAGTTTAATAAACGCGCCTTTTTATAGCTACCTTTGTGAGCTATTCAAATAAGAATAAACTTCGCCGTGACTTCATTTACAGTAAACACATAAACGAGATACATAGTATAATTCTCTTTTTAACACCAAACTATAATCAAATTCGATGAACGGAAGAAAAACTGGAGGGAACTAGTTCAGAATCACTGGAGCATCCCCACGCAGTCAATCACTTGCGACGGTCACACTTCAATTCCCGACGCGGGGTCCAGGAAGAATTAAATCTCACTTCGCGTGTTCATATTCATCAAACTATGTTGGAACATCAAGTCTATCATCTTGATGAGGTCATCGCAGCGTTGTTACCCTTATCACTTCAATGCGTTATTGAGTGTCTTGTTTACATGTGCTTTTTATTGCTCATTTATAACATTGATGAGAAAGGATTTTCAAGGGGTTCGTAAGGGCAAAGAATTGTTAATAATTTAGAGTAAAAAAATAAACCTCTCTTTATTATGGGAAAAAAACTTTAAATTGATGAACTTATAAATCGTGTATATACCATTCGATTGTGTAAGCTTTATATAACTTTTGTGATATATAATTTTATATTTTAACATATAATCTGTTCCATTATTTTATTTCAGGATGTATATCCTTGTACTTGTATTTGTGTGTTTATATTACATGGAGCATCGTGTGATAATTAAAATTGCCTATTGCTTACATGTAAGCAATAGGTTATTGACTATAAGTTGAAGCTACATGTAAAACCCTTAGAAAGATAATTTTGAGTTATAATTGTTAAATGAGATCAAAAATGTAGCTGTTTTTGGCATAGTAAGGATAGAATTTTTGACTTTACATCATGAATAAAACTTTTTCCTTACTAGAATATAACGATTCGTAAGCAGTTTGCATACGTATTATTTATGCTTGGCGAGAAAAGAATGGATTTAATGTAACTTTTACAAATTTGACTTGGTAAATAGTCTGAAAAGATTTTGCCTAGTATTCTTATTAATTTTCTTCCGAAGAAAAATTTTTTTAAAAACTTTAAAAAACTTTAGTTTAAGCTTTTTTTGACGTGATCTTTGAATATATTGTAATTTATATTTACATAGATATGTAGTAAATTAAAAAATGTGTAAATTCTTTTGCTGATTATATATTTATATAACAGTTACATTTCTATAAATAATGTTTTGGTAATCAGCCTAACTATAAAAGTAAACAAGAAAGTTCTTGACGTTTTCACGTTGCCGTTGAATAAAGTGAGAATAAGTAAGCAAATTAGTGTATGACTTGGTTGAGACACCAGCCATTCGAGAATAGGAATATCAGTCATTATAAAAATAGGTCCACCGTGAACATACATCAATCGTAACTCGTACAGCAGCGAAGAGCAATGGGCGTGTCGAAGGAGCTCGTTCGGTATTGTTTGCTTTACGACTTCAAAGTAGGCTTATCAGCTGCTGCATCAAGTCACTGAACATGTCAAGAGTTTAAGGAATGAATGTAAGAATGAGATTCATTGGTTTCACAAATTCAAGTCGGGAGATTTGTTCCTCTATGATGAAACTAATGTCTGATGTTGTTGTTGCACCAGCATGCTTCCCTGTATCTAGCCCTGATATGGGCTCTACCAGTTAAATAAAAGCAGCCGGATGGAGTCTTCGTGATTTTGAATCAAGGACCACAGAGAAACCACCCAACACTTGGCCTGCCTCCACCAGAAGTTTCATTTCACTTGGAGGACATTGTGATCACACCCATTTTTAACGTGCCCAAGCCGCCATAATCAAACACGACGGATCTTCGGTTAAAACGGTATTGGAACTCACTGCCTTCTGATAATGAGAACGATGGCCTAACAAACCACCGCCACATCCTAGTGTCTGGTGGACAAGTCGTCAAGTGGTTCACTATGAGCTGTTACCAATGGGCCAAATGGTCACTGCAGACTTGCACTTGCAGTAATTGGAGTGTGTCCAACAGTAGGAGCCAGCCCTGGTTAATTACAAGGTTATATTGTTCTTGACCGATAACTTGAGGCCGCGAGCCACGCGATTGGTCAGGAATACCATTCATCGACTTGTTTGAGAAACTTTGAGCCATCCTCCTTACTCAACTAATCAGACTACCAGCACCAGACTACCACCTCTTTCATTTTCTGAAAAATCCTTCACCAATGAAGCAGACTTACGCCAAGCACTGACGAACTTCTTTGCGTCCAAAACTCACGAGTTTTACTACAAGGTGATTGCATAACCACAGACACGATGGTAGAAGGTGCTGGATGCTGATGATGATTACTTCGAGGGCTAATAATAGGTTACACTTTCTCTAGGCCATGTTCTTTTGGGTCATTGAAAACGACAAGAAATTTCTTGCTTACCTTGCCGAAATTGAATGAATAGCATTCTGAAATTTGGTTCAACAATTCATGGTAATGACTCTTAACTTTATATATTTGTTAGAATACTCCTTAAACCATATATTCTATAGAGTTCACTTTTCGTGGGCAAAAAGGGACTTCCGAAATGGGAAATCAATTCAAACTAATTTATTTTCAGCTCCCTACTCAGTAACTATTTTGTTTCAAGCTTTTTAAATTTTTGAATTAAAAGGAATTCAGTAATAAATATCATTTCAAATTTCTTGATTTTAGTGTTCCGTTCTAGTTTAAAGTATTAAAACTTTAATTTATTATTCATTTGAATTTCTATTTAAAATTCTAAATTTATGTTTAGAGCATTAGATTCATATTGTCAATAATAAGTTTTTTTATTGATGAAATTTTATAATTACTAATGTTTCTAACTATAATCTTTGAAGCATTAAGTTTACACTTTAAATTTTCTTTTTTATATATAGAAGTTGAAATATTAGCATTATCAAAAAATATTTACTTAAAGTAAACACAAAATCTTTTTATTTTAAATAAAAGTTAATTTTGTTTAATTTAGTATTAGTTAAGGTATAAATATAAATTAGCTGAAAAAACAGAATTAAAACTGATTATGTATTAACATATTTAACAAACCCTGATTTAGTTAAACTGATATTTAAGTTGCTTCAGTCCTGCAAAATAAGAATATTCTTTAAAATAAAAAGACTTATAAAATTTAGATAATATAAAAAGTTAAATAAAAAAAGACATCAGTGAAACTGCAAATCAAAAGAAGAAAAAAACTGATCTCAAAATGTATGAAATAAATTGTGAAAATAACTAATAGAAAATTTATAACTTTCAACAGATCATTAGCTTTACGGGTTGGAGGAAAACTTTATATCTCTCTTTTACCCATTCCTATGTACTACGTCTCTATTTGCCACCACTTTCTTGATTAAATTTTATCTGGTAAGTAGATATACCTTTCACATCACCATATATTCCCTAAGGACAGAGTGTAAACCTTAGTCTAATGGACTCTGCGATGAAAGCCTTGGGACTTGAAGACTTTTTTCCCTTTTCACAATTCCCTATTTATTTCCTGTCTCCCATCCTTCTCTGAGTGGAGAGCAATCTTCTGAATTGGTTCCTCCGTGAGTCTTGGACACTGTAAAGATAAGGGGAGATATGTTAGCTCTTGAGTGAGATCCCCCAGTCTCCTTGTCTAAGGTTGATTTGGTCACGCAGTGGTGTGGATATTGTCGAAAGTCTGACAAGCTAAGATAAGCTAGTAGGTGAGCCTTAATAAAGAAAGTTTTGTTTCTGGGCCGATAATTCTCTCTGTATTTGTAATAAAGGTTAGCGATAATAAATATGAATAGATTTGATGCACTTTTCCAGACAGAATTACAATAAATATTGAAGTTAAATACATTTCCCCGCTAATTAATGTTGAGAATCTAGCGATAAATAATATTTACTTATTTAGAAGAATATACACTTAAATTGTGTATAGGAAATTAAAAATTAAGTTTCGAATTAAAAAGTAAAAATAAAACAAGCAAATAATGATTTATATATTTTTAATACAATTGCAAACAGATAAAAAAATATTTTAAGGGTTATAAATTTATGAAAATTTCCATATTTTTACCCCTATAATATTTTTGTACCAAAATTAAAAGTTATTTTTTTTATTCCTAAGTTCTATAACAAACTAACAACTAACTCTTAGTGACCTTATCATTTATGAATACATGAAAAATACATAGAGAAATGAATTAAGATTGATAATTTAAATTTGCCATGTGTCTCTAACAATCCTAGAAAATTAGTAACTTTCTTTCCTCTTTTTATCAGCTATTTATTTCAAAAAATATAGCAATATTAAAATATTTATATGATTTTGTATCAACATTTGCAAATGATTGTTTCATATAATTTGTAACAAGTTTGAAAACTTGCTTATTTTTTATAATTTTAAAGAAACGAAATAAATTTTTGAAAATATGGGTTTACTAATTTCAGTTGATGAACTGCCTGTGTGTTCTCATAATTCAATCTTTTAAGCAATTTTTTGCTTTAATTAAAAACATTTTTGTACTTGCAACATTATTCATATTTTGGAAATTTTTTTGCATCATAATTTTAATTTGAATCATACGAGTATATATAAATAGATTGTGCGTCACTAAAAATTGTCAATAAAGTACTAAAAGTAGTCATTATATTTTTCAGTTTATTGGATAGTTATCATTTTAGGAGATGAATATTTTTCCTTCACTTTTTATCATAATCAATGTGTTCAGGCTTCCTTAATTATTTTATTTTTGTGTTATGTGAAAAAAAATTGTACTAATTTTTATGATGGAAACATTGAATGAATCAAATTTTTTTAAATATTATTATACTTAATATATGTCATACCATGGATTTTTCTGCCCCAAATAGATCTTTTTTAATCACGTCGTTCAAACAATAATTCTTATTAATACAATCATAGTCTCATCATAATTACCTATTAATACAATATCGATCTTATTGGCCTTGATTAATTAGAGATAGTTTATTTCTTTCGAATATGCTTATCAATATAATACTTTTCTTCAAAGTCTGGTATTGCTGATTACTTGCTAGTGACCGATACTGCTGGTACAATACTGCTCATAATATAATACAAGTACTGAGTTTATTGCCATGGTAACAACTAGCATGATAGTTGCGCTGCATCTTTAGCGATATAAAATTGAGAATTTTACTAAATATATAAAGTAAAATTCAATTTTATATATAAAGTCAATATGAAGTCAATTTTATATATTTTAATATAAAGTCAATTTTAAACAGAATTTTACTTTAATTTTAATTTTAACAAAAGTATTATAATTATTGTAGAATGAAATAAAGGCGGAGAAAAAAGTTAAATTTCAACTTTGTTTTTAAGACTTACACTCTTTTATAAAAGAAGAGTTGTTTATTTTTAAGGGGCCATTGAAAAATCGAATTCTATGCTTTTTGTATAAAAATGTTATGAAAAATTTTTAGATGTACGGATTTCGCAGTATGAACATGATTTGAAATGAAGATGCATTTAGTAATTTTATTGCTTTGAATGGACAGAAATCACTGGATATTATAATATATTTGCTATTAGTTAACAATTGGTGGTTGATTATTAATTATGATAAATTAGTTACAACATATGAATAAAACTCGTTTGAACCTTTAATAATGAATTGTTTTTATATGTGTTATCCCGCGAATATAATTAGATGGTTGCAGAGTTGGTTTCAAAAAATATTTGCATTAGTGATTTAGAGTCTGTATCTGTAATATTTTACATTAAAAAGAGGATAAATATTTAAGCTTATATCTGAAAACCTTTCGATATTTAATCGCTTATGATAAATTGAAAGATTAATTTAAAATTACTTCTTTACTAAATAATGTAAAATTATGAAATGGAATAGAAAGAAACCGCACTTGAAACTCAGTAATTTTTTTATTGTAAAATCTTGCTTCCATATATGAAGATAATGAATCCTTTATAAGTTCTATGTATCTACCTATAGAGAAAAATACTTTTATTATTTAAATATGCAATGTTTTAAATATATAATATTTAATTTCTTAATAAACGTGTTTTAAGAGTGTAATTGATAAAATTGTAGTTAGTAATCTATGAATTGTGGAGATATATATATATATATATATATATATATATATATATATATATATATATATATATATATATATATATATATATATATATATATATATATATATATATATATATATATATATATATATATATATATATATATATATATATATATATATATATATATATACACACATAACAGTACATTTGTTATCCACCTTTGAAGCTATCAAAAGTTTTTGAATATACATGCGGCTTGAAATACTTATGTTGCAATCCTGGAAAGATAATTTACTTTCTAGAAAATCTGTATTACAAATTTATTTTTACCATCTTCAGATTTGCAGGAAACCACAGAAAACATAAATGTGAAAACAGACTTGCTCTGATTGAATAAAAATAAAATCAGTGGGAGAAAATTGTTAATGGAAAATCTCCCTCCTTAAAAAATGAATAAATAAAATGAAGAAACAACGAATAAACTGACTCAGAAGAAGCAAATTGGAAGATTGATGGTATGTCGCAAGTTATAATTTTTAATAACTCCCAAATTAATCCATTTGGACTAGATGGAAAACAACACATAAGATATAGATAAAGAAAAGCACTATAATGAAATAATACCTTGTCATTATTATACCATTTTCTATACATTATAATGAGAAATTTTTTAACTACTCAACCAGTTAAGCAAAATAAAACCTTATATTAATCAACAGTTATCTTAATTAATATCCAAAAAATATATAAACGTTAGAATGCACTAGCTTGCCTATTTTAGAAGTCTCAGATTGGTTGCTGCTTTTATGATCAATATTTTAAGGCATTAATTGTTCTTGTGTTTCATACAGTTGTTAAGAAGATTTTATCTTTTATTATTTTGTAATTCCAATATTTAGAAGCTCTTATTAATTTTCATATTTGATTTTAAGTTAAGAGTTACAAAGAAACTCCATCATTATTCTGACTTTGCAGCAGTATAATTGCTACCGAGAATGTATGAAATCTAAAAAAGTCAATTTCGAGATTTAAATCCTGCTATTGCAACAAAGTTAAAGGATCATTAAATACAATGCCGTGTTTAAATATGTGATAATTTTGTTATTAATTTGTGCAACTGTAATAATTGTTTTATTGCAGTTGTATCCTATATTAAAACAGTATATTGAAACATTGATAATAAAGAACATTAATAATTTCCATTATCAATGTTTGTCTCGCAATAAATTCCAAAGCATAATAAACTCCAAAATATATAAAATCAATGATAAAGGAAAGAAGAAGAAATTTGAAGTAGTACTTCAGTAGCTGTTACTTAATAAATTTAAATCTCTTATTGTTTGTATATCTATATACTTATATAAGTTTACTGATCAAATTTTTTTATGAACTCTTTTCATAAATGCATTGGAATATTTAATAATAGTTATAATACTTATTTTATTTTTGCGTGTAATATTTATTTAAAATGTTAACAAATGTTTGTAAAACTTAATTTAATATATTTCAGGCAGTTAATTAATTTTAATTGATTAATCTATTTAAATTATTTTGATTTCAAAATATTTTTCATTAAATACCGAAATAACAATTTTTTAGCTTTGCATTTTTTTTTAAGTATATTTAAATAGTCAATAATTATTAGATTACTGTTTAAAATGTCTTGTTAAAACTTTTAGGTATATCATTATCAATTTTTATACATAAGTGAGGTTTTAAAAGATTTAAATTACGAAAATAATACTGAGATTTGAATTTTTGACACTATTCACAGAATTCTAAGGTCATGCATTTGAGAATGACGTTCCAATTTACTTAATATAGAACTAAAGTGTAATTTCTTTTTTTTCCCTCTTTTACATATAAAAATAAGTAACACATATTTAAAGAAAATTAAGTCTCCTTGTTGTTAATGATAATTTTTTTATTTCACTCATAATATTCAAATTTCTTTGATTTAAGTACCTTCATAAATCAGGCCGAGTTATTGATTATAATATTACCTATTGAAAAATCTCAAAGTTTTCCCTTTGAATAAAATATTATAATGCATTTAAACTCCTCAAAAAGGGAATACTTTTTACTATTCAATTTTATAATTATTTTTGTTTATTGTTATACTCATCTATTTAGTTTTAAATTTTTAAGTTAATAATAATTATAATATAACAATATAAGTTTCCTATTGGTTTTACGTCTGTAAAAATTATAAATTAAAAAAAGTATTTTAGAAAGAAGTGAGTTCCTAAAGAGAATAATGTATTTTAAGTTTAAGCATTGTCGAAATATTCTTGTGTCTTGATCCACAGATAGTTAAAAATATATATATATCATCTTATAATCTTACTTTAAATGTGGTTACTTCTGTTTGTGCCATCAGTCATTTATCAAGAAAATTTTATTCTAGAGTAAATTACTTTTCTCGTTTTTGATTTTTAAAAATTACTCAACTATTAGAGTGATGCTGTTGTTTCTCTACTTCCATCACAAAAAAATTCTAATAATTTAGTCCCACCGTATTTTCCAATTTATTGCTATAATTTGGAGTATTACTTTTAATATTTTTTCACTTTTTATTTGTCACTCATAACGAGAAGATATTATTAAAAATATTATTTCATGTCAATATATCAAAAATTAAAATTATTATAATATTACATTTTCAAATGAAATTTTAGTATAAATTTAAAACATATATTTTCAAGACTTTACTGTTGATATTTGCTTAAACAATTTCACAAGTAATTGGCTTTTAAAAGAATTTTTAGAGAAGAGGTAATCTGTATTTTTATCCATAAATTTATCCAAACATTTGAAACGTAAGCAGCTGAATGCATAATTATATATTCTATGCTTTATTTTATAATGATGTTAATTCTACTATATCAAGAGTTTAAAAAATATTCTACTCTAAACAATTTAATTAAATAGAAAAATAATATTATAATTTGCATATTATTTTATAATAAACACAATTATTTTCCTTGTGTTTCGGATGGAAAAAAATAAATATATACTTCAAAAACTTATTTTTTTTTAGGGAAATTTAAAAACTAAGAGTTCGGATCAATTAAAATACTTTAAAACCAGTTTTTAATAAGAATTCCAGCCTCAGTTCTTTCAAAGTCTAACTTTATTGAGTAAGCTTTCATCAAGCCATTCAAATCGATGCAACAATCTTTCATTGGGAGATAAAGAAGATAATGTCTGATAGATAGGTAACTTTGATACTGATCTAGGTCTATCTACCTAGCAGCTCCTTCAACTACTTTTTCACAATGAAAATAGTTTATAAAAAAAGTTCCTGTCCACGCGAGCTGTCACCGGTAAGTAATCATTCCATTCGATTGCTTCACGTCTTCGCAATCAAATGCAGCCTCGCCCTGTGCCCAGGGAATTAAAAATATTGCAGAATGTTCTGTGCGTTTGTTTTCTTTTTTGTCACGCTCGATGTATGATGCAAGGTCAGATAGTGACGCCGTCATTTTATATAATGAATAGGAATTTGACATTGTCGGAAAAGCAAGCCATTTAATAAATATATTCAGGTTTCGTTCAAATACTTCATTACTTGGAATAATTCAATCGAAACCATGGAATGTCTGAAACATATTTTTGAATATTCATATTAGTTTCAAACATTTAAAATGAATGTTATTATGTATATAAATATACTTTACATCTTTTTCTTTTTTGCTTATCTTAATAAGCGAAAGCTCATTTCAACAGTGTTTATTGTTTCATTTATTAATTATATCTCATCTAAGAAAATTAATACTGCTTATTCGCATTACATATTTAAGTATGCAATTATCACTTTACTATGGCACTTTTTTCAAAACATTTTTTTTATTTTACTTCAAGAAATATGCTGATTAATGTTTTCCATCACTCATTAAGATAACATTTTATGCTTGTATTGAAAATCTATTCATTCTAAAGAAATGTTCAAAAATGTCTTTTTTTATATTAAACATTCACATTTCTTTCACAAACTATAAACATTCACAAACATTCACAAATGTCTTTTTTTATATTAAGCATTCACATTTCGTTATTATTTCTTAATTAACTATGTACATAATTTATTTAAAACTGTTAAAAACCACGCAATAAATAAATATGTAGTTTAAGTGATAGAGCAAGTTACATATTAACAGCCTCACCGAAACATATTTTGGATTGCGTCGCACTTTCCCGGGAGGATTTATCCTCAGATCCCCTGCTAGTCGTGGTCCTTCTGACTGTAAGCAATTTATTGGAGTTGATCTGACTAATGTCACATCTTTAAAGAGGATACGCCGCAACAAAAACATATTAACAGCACAAATAATACTGAAAAAAATCATGTTGCAGTCTCTTGCGTTGCTTGAAATGTAGTTCATCTTTAATAAAATTAATTTGAGATAGTTTTAATATACAATATAAATTAAATATCAGTTATAATGATCAAAAATAGTTTTAAAAAATATCTTTGATTTTTAAGTAAATTTTAAAAAATTAAGATTTTCATAGAAGTTTCTAAGCATTTAACAGTTTTAAGCATTTGAAAAAAAATTTATAGAACACTTAATCACTATTTAAAAAAGATCTTTCATAAATAAAGACCGAATTGACCACTAAATTTATAATTTCTTTGCATCAAGCAAAGTAAATAAAATAGATCTAAATTCATTTATTCATTAGTAAAAATGGCATTTGATACAAGAATGATCAAAAGTCAAGATGAGTAAATTTGGTATAAATCTGTAAATGACATTTTAAAAAATATTTTCCTTTTCTAAACCAATACTGAAACAACTGAAAATCGTTTTGCAATAATTCAGTAACTATTTTTTAGGAAATGTGTTTGTATTCTTTTGATACCTTATTTGAATAAATTTCCCTTTCAAATATACACTGTTTTCTCACTATTGTAACTTTATGTCAGGATCAGGATTAATATTGAACAATTAATATAATTTAGTGTGTTTTAATGTCGCATAAATATGTACACATTATTAAGTGCTCATGTAATCCTATGAATTAAAACATGATACATTATTATTATTAATTCCTTTCAATTTTTTCAGTTATTATAGAAACTTATTAAAATCCTATAATCCCTTAAATTCTAGCTCTTATAATCCAATGAATAAGTACAGGATATATTATTACTGGTAACAAATGGTTTATTTCCTTAGTTATTATACAAATTTATTGAAACAAATTTTATTTTCCCATGCAAATAAAACTGGTATCATATTTATACATTTTAATTTTCAAAAAAGCAAATTCATTATAAAAAATATGAATTAAAGAAATTGCGAAATTCTTGAATTTTTTTATTTTTATATAATTATTTATAATATGTGCAATGCATTATTGTTAATTTTCTAATTATTTTTGAAGATATTTTCTTTTATTATTAACGATTTCTAAATTTATCCAAAATTTGTTATTTTTTTTTTTAGTTTATTCTCAAATAATTCAAGATATTTTATATTCCAAAAACTGAGCACAAAATACTATTTTTTTCTTTAGCCGACATCAATTTATGAAATTTATATTTTCGTTGCATTTATACTTATTTCATTCTATAAAAGTGAAGTTTCTGTTTTTAATATATTTAAATTATTTTTCTGCACTGAGGTAAAATAAAGCAATAAAGAAAACCTTCTATTTATGAGGGTAATTCAATCAATATTTAAAACACTATAAAGATTTCTATTGGAAAAAAAAGAAACATTAAGAGAAAAATGAGAAATTGAAAGAATTTCGTCGAAAGTGAATTGATGGATTGGAGAAATATGATTCTGCATCTGTTGTGATTTAAACTTACATATTCATATAGGTTATATAATATCAACAATTTTATTTTACGAATTCTTAAGACACGTTTATTTAATTAATTTGGTTTTTATTTGTATTTTTATTAACTAAACTTACTTCTCTTTTTCCATAGATTAGACAGTAGTTTTTTTTAAAAACATAATTGATTCTAATTATGAAATAAATTTGATTATTTAGCAACTGTATTCATTTAATAAAGAAATTATATATTTTGGGATATATTTGAGGGATAAAAACAGTTTGATAATCTTTGTACTTTAAATTTTGAATATTATTGGTTATCTTAATAGGACTCAATTTCTGTTTTTCTTATAAAGGCATTCCGAAATCTTACAATAAATAAGTAAAAAACTTCTCTTTTCATTGTGAGAAATGAAAAGAATATAATGTTTTATAATGAAATTCATAATCTAAGATAATAAGGCATGAAAATTTTTAATGAATAAAGATCTGTGTTATTAATAAGAAACAAAAGTCTGTTAATATTGCGCTTTCATATTAATTTGTCATTTTATACTTTCTTAATTGTAATTTAAGTTAATTATTCAGTTATATATTGATTCTTGCACAATTTTGATTATTAATTACTAAGCAAGTTAAGGAAACTTATTTTTTAACTGTAAATGTTTTCAACTAATGACTGGTACAGAAATGCTGAGGATCAATTTATAAGGATTTTTTATCCATATACTTTTAACGAAAATTGTACTTTTGAATGAATGAAAAATTTTGCCATAGTGTGAATTTTTTTATGGTTTGAATACATTTAATGTCAATTTTAATTCTAAGCAAAATTCGGATTTTTAATTTGAAAACATTTTATGTAATAAAGGAAAAATTTTTTAAAAATGTGGTTCTATGAAAATAAATACAAATTCATTTTTAATGTTGGTAACCCATATTTCTAGTACTTCTAAGTAATGTGAGCTCCTTCATCTTTTTGAAAATTTGGAAGTGGGTCTCTTCTTTTGCTTTGAAAACGAAATGCACTTTCACTTTTTAAAATAAACTACTTTTAGTATCACATCTTGAAGGAAGTATATTAAAGAGACGAAAACGTTTTAAAAATATAATTTCTATTATTCTGAAATAAAATATAATTATCTAATCAAATTAACTTTCTGTAATTCAAAATATATGAATTTCCTTATATAATAGTATTTTTTTTAAGCGGAAAAAAAGATTGTTTTCGCATTATGATAAATTTTCACTTGCTATAATTATTCATCAGAATTCATTGAATTCTTCATTAAAATTAAAGAAAGGTACTTGAAAAATAAAATTTGAGCCAACAAAGAAATAGAACTTTCATCTAATAAATTCAAAAAATTTTTTCAATTAAATGCTGCGTGTGTATGTTATAGAATCATCAGTTAGTTTCTTATCTGCAAAATTAGGCTAACTTAGATATCAAGTCGTGGTAACATAACTTCAAGTTAAATAAAACATTGTTTAAATTCATAAGTAATTTATGTACTCTTATCAGAGACGATGTATTTTCTTATGAATTGGTTTTTGGTCTCGTAATGGAGATAATAAATCAAATTTGTTCCTAGATTCCTCCCATGATTGTCACCAAAAATCCAAATTTCGCAACTTTAATATTTTAATATAAAAATTATAAATAAAATTAGTTTTATTTTATTTTTTTACTTTAAAAAATATTTCCAAATTTTTAATAAGCTTTTTATGTTTGTCATATCCTTTATTCAAAATTTTCATCAGTTTCATCGGGCCTCATTTCTCTACAATAAGAAAAAAATGATTTTTTTTTCATTCAATCATATTTAATAAAATTCCTCATTGAATAATTTTATTCCTAATTTTTTACTTGGTAATATATTTTAATTTAATTTTAAAAAGTGAATAATAATATAGAGTTCAGATATTTATTATAAAATTGTATGCGCTTTGGTTATAAGCTATGTGTTTAATAAAAGAATAGTTAAATGGTTTTGAATATTTAATGTTACGATAGTATAGTTAAGATATTATAAATTTAAAAAAAAGTTTCTATAAAAAGGAGCTAGATCTTTTGGAAAATGGTTATTATTTTTCAATTAGCATGATATATTTTGTTTTGTATCTCGAATGCTCTTTTATTCATATGAAAAATAAATGAAAGTTATACGTATTATTTAAATTAGATTGAATTATTGCTAATTAATGCGTATACACATCCTAGAATTTATTGCATATACTTAATAGAAAATTAAAATAGTGAGGTTAATGGATTCAATTAAAAATAATTAAGCACTATGTTTTAAAAACCATTATTCACAGTTCGTTACAGAATACTTTGTAAGCTTTTTCACTGTCTAACACAGATGTTGTCTAAGGCCGTTACCTAAATATGAAAGAAAAGCTCGAGTGAAAACAGAACAGTATTGCTTTCATAAATTGTAATTGTACTGTCTATTGAAAGACAGATATAATAAAACCCATTGCATCTTTTCAAAGATATTTTTTATTTATTAATCTAGTTCTTCTTTACGATAAATAAAAAAGAGTAAAGGCTCCTTTTGTATAATTTTCTAAAGACTTTCTTTGTTTTCACTTCTCATGAATTCTCTCTCACTATGAAACATAATAACACAATCTAAATATTTAATTTTCTAGCAAAGTACAATAAAGAATATAAAGGAAGAAAGATAATAGTTTTAACTTTGTATTGACTTCATAAGTTCCTCATTCAAAATTATAAAAATGAATATAATATCTGCTTATTTTCAAATAATTTTATTTAAATTTTATTCAAATATATTTATCAAATAACTTTTTGGAAATTTTATCTCTGAACATTTTTCAGCATAATACTTAGCTTGCATTTAATACATTAATCTGGCATCAAAACTAATTTCAATTATTTTCTTGCATTTTGTATTTGAAACTATCATACCCATATATACGCTTTTTTATGCATATCTTTGCAATTCCTTTATAAATAAAAATGAAGTTAGGCTTTAAGAATTTTATCTCTCAAAATTTTCCCCCATATTTAATCTTTACTCTGTTTGTAATTTTTATATCGTTGCGTTATTCCATTTTATTTACATGTAAAAAACTATAACTTCATAAGATATCTTGTAAATATCATTCATAAAATGGGTTGTGCGTTCCAATGATTACTTTTCATTATGTTTTAATGTCACTTATTCTTTAATGTGTTCTACATAAAATATAATTCCGATAGGGGTCACTTATGTTACCTCTAAAACTATGGGTCTACCTCGGACAGTATTTTGTTAATGAAATTTTGCTTAAAAGATGTAAAAAAGTTAACCAACTTAAGTTCATTCAATGAGGTTTATGCAAGTATGGTAATAATATATTTTCCATAAGTAATGCATATTAATTCTTCATTCTGTTAAAGATTTTATGGTAATATATTGAATATTTAGATTTTTTTTTTGAAGGGCATTATAAAACATATATCTCATATTTGAATGACATTAAGAACACTAAAATTTTATTGATACTCAGATATTGAAATTTGAATAAACATTTTAAGAACTTATAAGAGAGAACTTACGTAACGATGCTAAAAACCTTTTGATATGCTTAAATTAATTTAATAATAATGTGGAATTAGATAAAATAATTAAAAATTCATATTATGGTGTAAAAAATGATATTGAATTATTGAATTATTTTTAATTTTGTTTTCAGTTGATTGATTTTAATGCAATAAATTTCTACAAAGAAGTATTGCAATCCAATGCTTACAGAAGTTTTGTGAATAATGCTTTGCATTTTTAACACATTTTTTAAAACATAAAATATTTATTGAAAGTTTATTTTACTCTGTTGGAAGGTCTTGAAAAGTTTTTCAAAGCATAATACTGCAAAAGCTATTTAAATTATAATTTTCTTATGTGAAATGAAAGCTATTTATAAAAACAGTCTAAATTCAATAAATTAGATACTTATTTACTCATATTAGTTAAGCACATTAATTAAAGTACACTAAATTTAAACAGTTAGAAAAATTACAGAAAATATGAAAGACTCTTGTTCTCAATTTATACGTGTTCTCCTACAAATTTAAGTGTTCTTTAACGGGAATTTGAAAATTATTAACCATTTTGATAAACAAGCAATTACGGTTACGGTCAACAGAATAATATGTTACCTGTTTTTTTCGCAATCTCTACTTGAATGTGAGATCAAGCGGAAAGTAAACAAGGAGAATTTTGAAGACCAAGAGTCTTGAAAAATGTAAGAATTTAATAACTGAATAGATTTTATGAGAAGTGGCCTACGAAGTTTGGTGAGTACTATTTGAATTATGTAACAAAAATAATGATTTATGGAAACGGATTGCAATAATTTACATAAAATATAATTATATAGTAATGCTCATATAATAATAATTTATATGGTAACGCTCATGTAATTTATAATCCAATTTAGTAATTTTTGATAAAAATGTGAATATTTGATACCGTGAAATATACAAATGAAAATTATTATTCAAAATGTTATCAATGTTAATTTTAATTCCCAACATTTTATATAGATTATTATAATTTATATTAAATATTTTTTAGATTAATTAATAATCATAATGCGTAGATTTTACGAGTTTGAATCAGTCTAACAGTTTTTCATTAAGCTTTTTAATGAGAATTTTCAATATTTACTCGTTGCTGTTGAAATTTCTTATTGTTTTGATTTTATCAACCTTATAGAGTCATTTAATTATCATTAATGTTAGTAGGTTATGAGATTGAGAAATGTTTTAAATTGTTTTCAGAAAAGTTCACTGGGGGGTGTTGAACCAATTTTTCTTAAAAGGTTAATAATACAAATAAATAATGTTATTAATAAATTATAATTTCATACATCTTTTTCTTAAAAATTTGGTATTATGAATGAAATATATACATTAACAGAATTTATATAAATATCACACTATAAAGAAATTGATTTAAATATGATTTTAATTAACAAATTAATTAAGCTCAATTATCATATTCATTCACAATATTCAAAAGACTGAGAACTTAATTTATAGTATTGACTGTTACATTCTGTGAATAAATAATGGTTACTTTAAAAAATAAATTCTAAATGTTTATATGAAAATTTTAATGAAAAAAGTTGCAAATAGCATTAGTTTTATAACTGATACACTAAATGTTTGATAAATATTTATGTTAAAAATCTCTTTAAAAGAAATTTATTCTATATTTATGCATGCAATCACAAATTAATAAAATTATTTTTTAATTTAAATAAACTTTTTAGATATTTATTAATGTAAGTCATGCATTCATAAACTTTTAAATAATTAATATCAAGCAAATTCATTATAAAAATATGTTTATAATTCTCAAAGCCAATCTCTTGATCGATCTGATTGTTTTATCTTATGTTACAAACATATAAAAGAAAGTGATTCGGAAAAAATATTAATATTTTTTTCAATATTTTTCATCTCTATTTAAAATGTTTAGTTAGTATCAATAATATAAATTATAGCTCTATATTTGCTATGTTCCTTTCTATTCACTCTAATAAATTAACATAATATTTTTTTACAAAAAATTGATTGAAATTTTTTTAAAAAAACATTCAAAAATTTATCAGTTATTTTTTCAAAAAGTTAATTGAATAATTATTTGATTTCTTTTCAACTATTTTTCATTTAATGCAGTTTTAAATTCAAATTCATCAAAGATACTTCAGTATTAATTAAATGTTATAACATCTTTTACCGTATTTTATATAGATATTTTGGTTTTGAATTTTATCTTCGTACCATCTCTACAAACATAATATTTCCATGTAAAAAACTTTTAAAATATTTACTAAGAAAAATGCTTATAAGATATAAAAATTTATAAAATTTTGATTTTTTAAAGTTTGTTATAAAAATTTTAATTACATAACAATAGGAGGCATCGGAAAATTTCTCATTTGCATAATTTTTGCTATTATAATTACGTAATGGTTTTTAAGAATAAAGTAATTAATTTACTGTGGATACCTTTTACTACCAGTAATATTTTATGTTTAGAACTAGATAATTTATTATTAATTTGCAAAAAAATATTCCGAAAAATAAACTATTATTTGTTTTCACCGATTTTTAATTTTTAATAGAAAAAATATTACATAATTGTTATATGTAATTATTAACATATAATTTGCTATTGTAATAAAAATCATCGCCATTCAGTTACTTTTTGAATTCTTGATAGCTATACAAATAGATTCTTTAGAAAGTACTTCAAAATGACATGCTAACATTATTCACGGAACTCAAAAGTCAAAAAAGTAATACTTCTTCTAAAAATAATAGGTATTTAAGTAAAACATGCATGCGTCAGACACGTATACCTTCATTGTTTACTATGATTGAATTATTAGCTCTCTGTAATTCTATAACTCACTAGTCCTCGGGTTTGATTCCTACCTCACAGTTGATGTTTGTAGTGACTTAGAATCATTTTAATTCTGGTTTAAAGTAGCTGTCGGGTAAAAATGTGACCGTATACCTATCAGCTATTCATCATCTACTTCCAATTTTAGAGATTGCTTCAGATTCAAATAAAAATATTTCTTTAACAAGAAACTCAGCTAGTAAGTTAACCTATCGACTTAATTAAAGGCCTTTTGACATTTCTGGGAATTGTTTTATTTGATAGTTAAATAAAAAAGTTAACAAACTGTATGTTGTATGCATATTATCTCATTAAGCGAATTCACATTGTTTGAATAAGATCATTTTTCAAAATTATTGTATGCATTTTTCAATAAAAAATTATATTATCTTGCTTATGTCGGAATAAGGATTTCTTAAAAGTAGACAAAAATCTATTTGGCTTAATAAAACTATCTGAAATTAAAAATACTGTGAATTTTTTACATAATTTCTGCATTTTACCTTAAATATAAAAAGTTTATCTCATAAACTATGCAAAAATAAAAAATAAATATAGTGTATGTATGAGTGTATCCGTCCACAGTACATTATAGCAAGCAATCAGTAATCAATTCTGATCTCGTATCTACATGTCTTGTGTTCTATTCTTCAGTCACAGATTCAACTTTCACCTCGAGTTGGGATATTTATAGCAGTTCAAAATCTATACATTAAACGTTAGGTCAGGTCACATTAGGATCAAAGAATGACTTTCGAAAAACTTATCAAACAAACAAAACTTAACAATCAATGTCATAAATGTATATATTAAAGACCATTGATTAAATAAGCTATTTTCATTTACAAATACAGCAAAAGCTAAGCATAAAAAATGGAATGATAATTGAATTCTACAAGTTATAAAATGATATGATAAAGCAAAGCAAAATGAAATTTTAAGTCCAAATCGAGCAAAAACCCAATATTTATAATGTATGTGAGCACTCTTCATCTTCATGCAAAACTTACAGGATTTGAACATTTTTTAAGAAGTGATGAACTGATGCAAAGTAAAGTAATCATCATTCTTCATCAATTATACAATTACTGTGTACAGCAATTTTCAAGTTTGTGTAAGCCACTGCTATAGAAATTGTTTGTACAGAGCTCATCGAAGGACGTCACAAAAATTCCCCTAGTGTTTTGTGTTACAGGAATTGTTGTCAGGGAGTCATGCGCAATTCTTTCATATTCATCATTTTCAATGTTAATTATTAACTACATCAGTATTATCAACCATAAAAAGCATATACAGAATCAAATGCTCCCACAAATAATCTTACGGAGGAGTGTAAAACATCATCCCTATACATTAAAGCTACATTTATTGGCAAATGTTCTTGTACCTAGCTCAAAACTAGAAAAAAACATCATAAAAACCCATCTTTTAACCTGTATGTCAATGTGATACTATATTAAAAATATCTACAGAGATCATTAAACTTCTTCGATAAAGCCCATGATGTCCAGTGATAGATTGACGTAGACTGAGTATGTCTTGTGCTTTCTTGACTTTATAATCAATCGCTAAGTAAATCTTGACTCATCTCTAACTATATTTTCTTTAATTTTGACGTAGTCTATTTAGTAAATTAGCTACACATTTTGTGGAAGGGAGGGATAGAAGAATACAAATTCCGAATTCTTGTACGTTCAATCCAATATTGTGCTGTTTTACCATACAATTTTTCTGTACAAATAATTGACAAATATTGTCCTATTAATGGATCTTGCAACCATAAAAATACGTGTGAAGAAAATTATTCGATTCCGTTTACCGATAACATAATAATCTTTCTGTGTGTTATCGAAACCATTGGGGTTTTGGACAATTATTTGCTGATTTAGAATTGTTCCCATAATCGTGAAATAGTGACATAGTAAGTCAAATAAATCAGAGTGACATTTGCAATTTAGTCTTATTTTAAGATGCATTTAACTTTTTTCTGTTCAAAGATCAATAGTCGGGGAAATATCGAAACACATTTGTTTGGAAAACATAGCATATTAATTTTCAAATTCTTTAATCAATATTTTTGCTATCATGTCTAATAACTTTGCTAAATGCTAGCTTCTTATACGTTTGATTTTGTGCATTTCTTAATGTGGAACTGTGATTGAATGTTATAAAATATATTTTCATACTTTCATCTACTTTTACAGTTGGTTATAGTCTTCCCAATTGAAATTCGTTTTTAAGTAACAACAATTTTCTTTGCCAACTTTAGTTTTTGATTATTTTTAAAAGAATTCTATTGCTGACGCAGAAGTAATAAGTGACTCACATAAATAATCATTAATCCTTATAAGCCAAATACACAGTGATAAAAATAATTTAATTTACTGTAATGCCACAATTTAATTTGAGCGATTTTGAAACTATTACTGTAATGCCCCAATTGAATTTCTTTAAAAAAAATTTCCGTAAATTTTTATTAAACAACAAGTGATTTTATTATATTTAAGTAAAAATTAAAATTATTTTTAGGAAATGGCCTTAGAAAAAATATTTTTAGTTTATATTTACTATTTCTTAAATTAGTTACATTTGAGTTAAAGCATTCTGATATTCAAGATACATATACAGTGGGGAATGCAAGGATTGCAAAGGACATTAGCATGAGCAAGACTTTATCAAAAACTAAAGTACTTCAAAATAATTCTTTTATGTATATTATTACCAATGTTATAAGTTTAAAATATTAGTTTAATTTTTTTAATCTTTACGTATGAGAAAAAAGATTCCATGTAAAATAATTCAAGAAAAAATGTGATAAATTCTCTGCTATATCCAAAAAGTCACTCTGGACCAGTAATTGTAGGCACGGAGTGGGGGTACTACTTCAAGAGGAGGAATCCTCTTGATGCAAGAACATCTACTTGAGAGCAAGTAGATGTTCTTGCACTTGCTCTCAATAATTTAATGAAAAATAAATACAGGAATCACTGTTTTCTTCCAAACTATGAATTGAGTGGTTGTAAAATATAAAATGAGACAACTTTGGAGGGAATTGAATGGTTAAGAGGAGATTACGGCTTTTTCAACTTTTCATTTTTTAAGGAAAATGCCCATCTTTCAAGTATTCATAAATGGAAGTTTACTGTAAATACTGTATAATTTTTATAAGAATTATTTTGGCAAAAAAAAACCAATAAATCACTGTGACAATTTATTAATAAAAAATTTTCCTTTCTTATGGAAACCGACAGAAAAACGCTATGCACATCAAGAAAAAATTATCATATATTCAATTAACGAATTATTTTTTTAATTGCTAGCAATTTAAATATCATTGCACAGGAGTATTAACAAATCGTAATGAAATCCGCGGTGTTCTGGTTGGTTAGGATGTCGTTCTCATTATCGGAAGATTGTGTTCTTGAGCCTCGGATTAATCGAAGATCCGTCGTGCTCGCTAAATGCATCTGGGGTTCGTTAAAAATGCAGATCAAGTATTGGGAGTCTTCTACTTGGATTTTTCTTCAAAATCACGAGACTCCATCCAGCTGCTTCTATCTAACTGGTAAAGCCCTATTTAGGGATAGGTACAGGAAAGCATCTGGTGCAACATCAAGTTGTAAAGGATACAAACAATTGACTGGCAAAAGAAAATTAAAAAAAAAAATTTATCATGAAAAACTATATTTTTTGAAATATAGTTTGAAATATAGTTCGAAGAAATGGAATTCATAAAAGTAGTCATCGTGATTATAAGCAAGTCAACACAATCATAAACATGGAAATTTCCTTCAAATGCTTAGCTTTTGAATTAATACAGAAGATAAAATATTAATGAGTATTCAAAATTCTCTCTCATAATAACGCATCACATGCATTGCCTAAAATACAGGATTAAACTGTATATTCTTAAATTAATTTAAAATAAATTGCCTTAAAAGGTAAATTTAAGTAAACATTTTTCTATCATAGAAAATAAAGCTACGATTATTTTATTGACAGAGAAAATTTCTTTGTGTGCAAGGTTCGAAAAACAATGACAGATGACAAACAACAATGACAAAAATATGGCAAATGTAATTTTTAAAAAAGCTTACAACCATCATAAATAGGCTTAGGATATCAAAGAGGACAAGGATATAATGGTAAGGCAGGTATATGTTAAACATTTAAAGGTGTATTCTAAAAAATAATAGAAAATTTCCTACAACATTATGCGTACACTGAGCTTTTCATTCTGGTGGAGAAATCTGTTTCAATAGCATGAGGAATAAAAGAAATTTATGTCTAGGTTTAAGTTGTTGAAATATACTTTTCGCTTCTCAATATTTTTCAAAAAATGCTATTTTACAGGTTAGCATTTTAAAATGATGTCTTTTATCCAGAAAAAAAAATCATTGAAGTAAATACCATATACATCGAATTGGGAGACATGAATCTATAACGGTAATATATGCTATCTTTTAGTTTATACTATTGGACTACTTCAAAATTAGTATTATGGGAACTCTTTTGCTGAGAACTAAGTTCTTTTAAATTCATTAAAAAGCTTTATCATCCTTTTTTTCAATGAAAAAAATGATTATCTTTTTATTTTACTATTATCATAATTTATGACAGTTAATCTTGTTGGCCTCTGTGAAACTGTGAGGCGATACTGTAAGAGGATTTGAAATTATCCGATGTCCATAAGAAATAGTTTCAAATTCTAATTTTCTGCATACAGAATCTATTTCAAAATAAATAACAAGAATATAACAAAATTATTTTTCCTTCATAAACAAGAAAACAAATCTCATAATTCTAATATTCCGTCAGATTCATTAAAATTTTATTTTATAATTACAATTTTGATAAATTTCTGTATCTTGTAGTTTTATATTTTAAAAACAGATTATCGAAATACAAAGCATTTAAGATCTCCTAAGCACTTGATCATACGGAAGAAATATCCTTTTTTGTTGAATGATAGCAAATTAGAACTAAACGTTCTTCAGATTTGACAGACTTTTACACTAGTATTTTGACTTTAGAATATCAGTGTTGGGAAAAGAAATGACTTGTGGGATAAACAAGATTAATTTAAATAGAATATCGTAAATAATTTTCCTAATAACATCAATGTTTAAATATTTTTAATTATCTTATCTGTAAAAATATGTACCATCGAAATCTCCTTTTCAGTTACAGTAGATATGAACATCTAATTTACGAACACCCTCAATTCTTACAATTGCCTTTTCTATTATGGTGCCATAGACACAATGAAAAATTTAATTCCTTTAAAGTAATTACAATTTTGAATCATCTGATATTTATTCAATACTTTCTTTTTCTTAATTTTAATCAGAAACTAAATTTAATAAGTTTATTAGAAAACTGTAAACCTTTTGAATTATGGATAACTAACTACACTGTTCGTGTTAAAACCCCTGATCTTTTTGAATTCGTTTACCATTTCTCTCGCCTAATCTTATTCAAGTTATACAGCCCATACATATGAGTATATAGGAGAAATACCGTAAAATATTTTTTCAATCTGTGATCATAGTTTGGAATCACCTCATGAAATTGACATTCTAAATACATTGCAATTTCAATCTATGTTTGGAATAATGTTTTAATAAAAACAATATCTGTCATTTTGACAAGCAGACCTTAATAAAAAACACCATAACTGAAGAAAGCCAGAAGAATTTACTTTACGAATTGACTGGAGTTGAATTTTATGTCTATAAATTTCCACAAAGAAACTCACTTCTGCTCGAAATTTCATCTCAGAAATTTTCGAATTTAGACTTTGTTGTAGTTTATATGTAAGAAATATTGGATAAGATTAAATAAATGAGAAGATAATGAAAAGAATGTAAAAGGACTTTCAAATGTCAGACAAGAAAATGACGTACTGCAGTGACCATCTGCAAATTAATCAGATGTATGACTAATGAAATTAAGATTCTATACTTTCCTACATCGAAAAAATCGAAGAATGTTACATTGAAACAGAAAAAAAATTTCAATCCATGCTTTAATTTATTCAATTAAAAATAATCCGAACTTTCATTTTATTGATTTTTTATCAATATAATTAAAGTAAGAATTAGTTTTAAGTATGAATTATATATGTTCCTTATATATTGCATACTAAATAATTTTTTAATAGTACTTTATTTAAAAAGAGAGAGCAATTCAGTAAAATATAATAGTTTTAAGATCTAACACTTATTTTTTTATTTTACAAATTTTCGATTTTTAAGAACTATTCATAGAGTGACGCTCATTTTTACGAATTCGTAGAAACTGGTATTTTTTTTTTATCAGTTTCAACGAATTCGTAAAAATGAGCGTCACTCTATGAATACTTAAATTTTAAGATACAATATACAGTGAAATTCTTTTGAATTTTATGGTGTTATTCAGGGGCCATTTGTTATATATCTTAATAAATTTGTATAACGTTTGTGATGATGTGAACATTTGTGAGATTTGTATGTGAAGAAAACAGTGTTATAAATATTTTTCTAAAGTAAAAGTAAAGAATGAATGCAAGGATTAGCATAGAAATTTTCATTTCCTTATACTAGCACCTTTTAATTTTTAAATTATGACTATTTTCCAATTACTAAATGAAATCTTAAATGGAATTAACTGTGATAAGTCGAATTTTGTTTGTCTTAGTGCTTTTATTAATATTATTTTTATTTTTATAATTTTTATTACTTGCTAGAAATAATATCAATCCTTAGATTACTTAAAACACAAATAATATTAATATACGGAATTTTTTTTTCCAAGAAGTTATTTCTTTTTACCATTAAAACAATAGTTTCTTTCAAATAAATGATAATATGCATTCCCTAAAATTCTTTGTCAGTACGCCTCTTATGTCGACATATAAAATTGTATATTAAAATTTAAAATTTTACACGGTATATGTTCATGATTTTACATTTTCATGTAACATTTGTGTGTGTTTGCGCGTATACATTTATATATATTGAGCTCATGCATGCTTGCTCATTCTCTCAGTTCGGAACTTCACGGTAAATATAAAATGGGGAGAAAAGAAGAATATGGTTTTCAAATTTGATTAACTTATCAGTTAATAAATACCTTTTTTTGCTTTGAATTTCTTCATGCATCTTAAAATCTTTACTATTGAATGTATCTAAATACTGAATCTGATTTAGATATTTAATTTTAATGAATGATATTAACTTCTTTGCTTGATGTTGAATTGATGCTTGATAACTTACTAATGTCATAATCATTAAAAATTTTAAGAAAGCTCATCAGTAACAATGACATTTTGTTGTTTTTTCACTGATCAAATTAAGCTTTATTTAATTTTAACTTTAAAAGTGATCGATTTGAATAACTTTTATGACATAGTGATTTAACCCAAATTATAGAACCTTAGAATAGGTAAGCACTTAACAATGACACACGCATATCAGAATATGTCTTAAGAATAGTTGCATAATTTTTATTATACATTCTTAATACGCGTATATATTAAGAACACATACGCATTTTAAAAATAATTAAATAAAATAGAAAATTACTTTTGTTATGAGCAGATTTTATGTTATTCTTTTGATATTTTCCCACAAAATAATTAAAATGAAGTTTATGAATGAGATGAAATTTATATCATTAAAATTTCATTGCATTAATAATTTTGCAATCTAGATTTAAGATATGTAGTCAAAAACTTTTAAATTTGATTACTTAATTTGTAGAAGGAATTTGGGTTCTATTTTGCTTTTTACAAACATTTAAAAATAGGTAAAAGGTTTTACTTTTAAAAAAAGTAAAAAAAAAAATAAAATAAAAAATAAAAAAATAAAAAATTGTAGAATTTCAATAAGAAATGTTTTGTATTAAATTCTTTTATTTTTATAGTATTATAAGCTGATTTAATTAATCTAGGTAATGAGAATATCAGTTACCGATGCTTTATATCTAAAGATTTCATTTATATTATTGATAAAACATATTTAAGGGAAAGCTCATAATTATCAATTAAATAATTATAAGTTAAATTATAACAAAAAAAATAATACTTATAATACAGGATTGGTATCATAAGTATTTAAAATACGTTTCAACCTCCTTTCTGGCATAATAGTTTATGAGTCATAATCATAGACGATGTTCATTGCGTTGAGAGGAAAATAGATTAAAAATATAGATTTTTAAGGCCTTTTTATCGCAACTTGCTTAACACTCTCTATAACTAGAGTTTTTCACATAAATAAACCATGACCAAATTAACTAAAATTTTGATAATAAGGCGAAATTAACTTTTTATTGCCCATCAGTGTCTATAATAGATCTTCGTGAATTTTATCTTAAATATGACATAAAAAATCTAAAACTAATTTCATAATATACCCACTAAAAATATTTCCGATTGATCTCATTAAGGGATGATTAAATTAACTTTAATTAATCATTCAAAAATAAGAAAACAACTATTGAGTAATCCCTTTCTAAAATTTATTTCCTTAAAGTCTGATTCAATTTGATGATTAATTATACTTCATTCAATTAGTTCTTGTTATTTAGAAAATGTTTAAGCATAATTTGGTAATATTTAATAATCACTGGAAAATGGTAAGAACCTGACTTTCATGAGAAATATATAAATATGAATCAGATAACGGAAAATCGATATTTCCAGAGCGAAGTTTGAATTTTCATCGTTGCCTGGGTGTACGTTGGGTTTTCTCCAACGGTGTGTTTACATTTTCTTGTTTTGAAATGTTTGCTGTAAATAATGTATGAAAGTAAAGGATAAAAACTAAGAATCCTAATTAAATATTACCAAAGCAACGTATGTGAACACTTGTTAGAATTTCTAATTCATATATTACATTTGCTATTAAAATGACTTCAGCGAACGTAAGTTATTAATTAATTAAAATATGCTTCATTACTATTTTATGTGTACTTAGTTCGGTATTGAAAATTGGAGATTAATTTTTATTATTTATTACATGTTTTCCTGAATAAATTGATTATTTTCAGTTTTGCCGTTAAGTATCTGCATAGGTTGAGAATGTGTATTTTGAATGACCTGAATATGCACAAAACATTAATATTGTTTTTATTCTAGTCAGTTTGTTTCTCATAATTTTATAGATTCATATAATGTAAGTTCCTGTTCCTCTCGGCATTCATTTAAAACTATTGTCTACATATTTAATGTGTGCGTTTTTTGATTATTTTATGAAATTACCCTTAATATACTGGAAATATAACTTTTAAAGTACTCTTAGAAGGAAATTTAATATTTTTTAAGAAAGTTACTAACTTATTACATAAAACACCTCTGAACAACCTCAATAATTCTGTAGCTACATTATCCCAATAAGAATTATATCTGATCATGTTATTCATTATATTATTGATATTTCATCTTTTTCTATTTTACTTATTCTTATTTACTTGATAGTAATGATAAGTTTACAATATCGTCGAAGTATGCTCATATAAAAATAGACAAATCTTAATATTCTGAAGTTTCCAGGATTAGAGATAAAATTTGAATTATTCAATACTGTTAATTTTACATTGAATTCATTGGAAAAAGGACATCTTCTTTAAGTATAAGATTTTGGCTCTAAAAACTGACTAAATTCCTAAAAGTACAATTTAGAATAATTCCTATTAATGTAACCTAACATATATGTAGTTAAAATTAAATTGTATTTTAAAATCACTAGATGAAGGAAATTAAACACAATATGTTCATAATATTAGTGATTTTATTACTATTTCCTGAGGCATCTAATTGCTTAAATAAATATTAGTAAAATAATTTTGAACTTAATGTGGATAGGTTTCTACAACCTATTTAAATATTTTCAATTGTATTTGAAATGCTGTTTTAAGAAATCAGTAAATGTTTTAAAAATAATTGTAGACATATGCATATGTGTCCACAATTATTTTTATTTTATTTTATTGTGGATATACGCATATTTCTCCACAATTATTTGTATTTAATATTTACATATAAAAAATATTCCTCTTAATTATAAACATCTATTGGAGTTTTCGTGGCATAATTTGTATATTTTCCATTACAATAGATTTACTTATATTAATGTATTTCCATAAATACTAAGACTGCTGTACACAATTCTAAAAACAATATTCTCAAATATTAAATACAAGTATATATATATTGTAACAAAAGTTATCAGATAAAAAGACCTTCCAAAAATTGTTTCATGTTACAAATAGAATTTTAAATTAACTAAAATTCTTAAGCAATGAGTGCACTAATTGATAATGTGTAAAAGATTTTTTTAGGATTATGCAAACTGGCTCAGTAATAAATGCATATTAATTAGTAAATAGTCATAATTTTAACATCTATCAAATTGCAGCAATATTTTGTTTATTTTATTTATATTAAATATGTTTTGTTAAGTTACTCACAGATAGATTGAACTTGACTCTAAAGGAAGTATAGTATAACTAATAGTATGTAACAATTGCGTTACTATAAGTACCTCTACATAAAAAGTCTTAAAGTTAGTATATTAAAAGAATACTTTTCATTTAAAAGAGGAATTCTAGTTCCCAAATTTTGAATCTTCAAAAGGTTAACCAGATTTTATACTTTTCCAATAATTTAACTTATTGTTTCATATTATACAGTTATTTTAGAATTTTCATTTGTAAATCTTTCTTTCTGTCAAATCAACCATATTTTTTCTAATTACATTGGAAAAATTATTTCATTTGTTATAACATTTGAACTGTTCAGTGTATACAATATTTTCTTTTAAAAAATTCTAAAATTTTATTTTCTTTTAATAAAAAAAATTATGTAAACCAGTTCACATAATTTTTATAAAAAGAAAATTTGCTTTTCTGGCTAAATTTTTTTGTATTCTAAGAATGTCAATTTTAATTAAAGTGTTGATAGGGTACTATTCCATTTCAAAAGGTCATAAAAGAAATTTCAAAAAAATATTACTTCTATGTCCTGCTGAATAATTTATCCATAATTTGTAAAACTAAGCAAATTATTATTCAGCCTGTGGTGTTTAATTATAATGAACTTAACATAATTATTTAATTAAAATCTGTATAAACTAAGATGCATTTATTGTGCTTGTGTATGTAATTGATTTTTTTTTTTTTCCTGTAAGCAGTTAAATTGACTTTCGTTTCAATTGATTATTACAATTTGAGAATTGCTTGTTGATAAAAAAAATCTCTCATTTGTTTAAAAAATGGATTTATCAAAAATAATCAGTTCTACTTGATAAAATGACCTATTAATACCATATGAAATTTTACCCATGGACCTCTAAAACAAAATATCAGATAATTTTGTGATATAAATTATTTTCAGATATTATTTTAAAATTATGATTAACTTATATCACTTATTATAAATATCATTTTAAATTTATAATAAACCACTTAATTTTATAATATTAAGGTTATAATTAAGGTTATATTTTTATTTTTCATTCAGAAATTTAAATTAGTTAATTTTATTCTTGAAGAAAAAATTACTTATTAAAAAAATACTTTTCTGACCAATTTGTTAATTTTTTTAAAAATTAATTGAAAGTTTTATTATAATTAAATATTCCAATGTTGTGCATTTATACTTAAACATTATGATTTTAGATTTCACTTCTAAAAGTTATTTCTGTATTATTAATCCTTTATCATTCGTTACATTTAAAATTAATATAGTTATTTAGATTATTTTTTCTTCATATCCATAATTTTATGCTATTTATATAAATAAGACAACAGTTCTTAATGACTGTTTAACTACTGGTCAGATATTGTTCTATTTCCAAAATTTTGTAAAATGAAATGTTACTTTATTTTGTAAGATATTGAAATCAATGAATGTTTTTCGGTAAAAATTGAAGGTTTTCATATGGTCTTTTATTTTATGTTCTATTTAATAAAACATTTCTTCCTATACTACCATATATCAACCATAAAAAAAGTGTTTAATTTTTTTTGTATGTATCTCTCTGTCAAATGTCTTTTAAAATGTTTACCCTAATATGTGATACTTGTAATGGCTCAAAATTTTTATATACAAAAATTTCTCAACAGCGAAAATTACTGCTCATGGATGAATGATAAACTTTGAATGATTTTATTCTCCTATTATAGGTAAAAGGATTGCTAATTTCTGAATGTATTGATAAAGAACTTACTAAAAATAGTAGTCTATTTAAATTGATTCTCTACTATAAAGATTTAATTCTTTTTTTAAAATTCTATTAAGCTTTTAGGTTCCATATTTCAATATAGTAATCTCTCCCTTTAATTTAAAGAATGAATGCAACTCAATTTGGAGTAAAATAAAATTGATATTTATTTTTAAAATAAAATTTAAGATTTAAACCATCAAAATTTTTTTAATTATTAACATTGGTTAAGTCTGAAGAAAAAGAAAATTTACTTAAAAATGTTTTAATATTTTCAGTTTACTCAAATTTTTAAATTTTAAACTGATTTTAAAATTTTATTTTTTTCAACTGCTAAAGTTGTTAATTGTGCTTACTAATTATATTGATTTTATATCTTTTTAGATTCCATTTTTTCGGTTGTGAATGCTGAAGTTCATCGAGGGTTTAAATCTGAAGAAAATCATGAAGAACAACAAGCCTTCAAGTGGGAAACCAATAGGAAATACCATTGCTTCAAAGAACCCCACTCAGACTCTTTCAGCAACACCTCGTGGAAATAAAATTATTTCAGATAAAACATCCCTTACATCAGCAAATTTGAAGAAAATATCAACTTGCAAAACTCGAAACAATATTTGCTCTAGCAGTCAAGAAAGTCTTTCTGGGGTTGTAACTAGTGTTCGCAGAAAAATTGTTGCTCCACCAAAAGTACCACCTGCACTTAGTCTGGACAAAAATGTTAACTCTCCAATACGTTCCATAAATAACTTACAAACAGCTGGGCAACTGTCATCAACTAGAAGAGCCACATTCAAAGGTATAAATCAGGGCAATATGCGTCGAGCGGTTAGTAAGGACAGTGTTGACTTCACTGCTAAAGAACGTGAAAAAGAGAATGTGAAAATCGGACTCAATCGAAATAAAAACAGTAATAACTGTATCACTATTATGCAGATGGAGAAGGAGAAAGCACAAATGGAGCAACAAATTTCTGAGTTAGTGAAAAATGCTGAGAGCAAAAAAGCAGAAATTGCAACTCTGAAAATGGAAATCAATAAGCTAAAGGTATATTTTGTGCATTGTTATTTTTAGTATTTATTTTAGAGAATTTAATATTAAAGTTGATATTAGTTTTAAATTCAAGTTTAACATATTTTGGTTGTAAAAACTGGCACTTGATATTGGCTGTTTTGTCATTATTATTTTAAAGAGAAAATCTTTAATTTCCTTAGGATCTGAAAAGTGATGATGCTGTGGATCAATTAAAACAAGAACTGGAAAGTGTCCAAATTGAAAATCAAGCTTTAAAAGAGAGGCTAGTTCAACTTGGAGTGCCTCTTGAAATGACTGCTCTTTCTGATAATCAAAAAGAGCAAATTTTGATTCAAAGATCTCTTTCAGGGTCATTTTTGAATCTTGAAAAGAACAAGGTAATATTCTAATTAATAGTTTTTTGTAATTTATAGAAATACAAATTTCTTATAAATTATTCTAAAGAATTCCAAGTCATTACTTTCCTCTTGGATAGTAATTAAAAAATGTAAAATACATTTGTTCTTTCATATACGCAAACAGCAAATATGTTTTCATTACTCTGGCTTGAATTATTCCTGTTAAATAAATGATAACCAGAAGATTTTATAAGCAGTCATTTAGGTTGTATTTTAACTACAGTTGAGGCCACACAATATATATTTTTATTAAAGTGTCTTCCAGAAGATAGAAGAACTTGGAATAATTGTATGTATTTACAGTATTGTTTCATTGATCTGAAAATGTAAAACCTTTTATTTTCTAATTTTATGAATGGGTTACTGATCACAAAATATATGCTTTATAAACAGCATATTTTTTATTTAAAAAATGTGCTCTCAATTTAGTTGTAATTAAATTATTGAAGTTTAATAAATTATCTATAAACAGTATGCTTTGCTCAGCAGTTCAAATAACTTAGGTAATTGAAAATAGAATCCATTCTTATCATTGAAATTAATTCTAGAATTTCATCTTATTAAAAATATTACTTGAGAAAATTAAAAATATTACTAATATATGTTAAATTTTATTTTTTTAAATTAAATGTTTATAAGATAATAAGAAATGATGCATAATTGTAATTTGGGATTTACAAAAAAAAAAAATACAATTTGTGTAGTGATAATTAAAAATCCAACTATTTACATCAGTTTGTTTTTTTAACTGAAATTATTATTTTGTAAATAAATGAATATACATTTTGAAAATGTATAAAACTAAACTTTTACTGAATTTTAATTATAGAAAAAACGGTTAATTAATTTTCAGCACTCTGAATTTACTGAAACAAAGAATTCTTGATTAATTCAAAAACTAGTATAAATATTTAAATTTTGATCACCAATTATAAAAAAATTACTTTTGCATATTTTATGTTTAAATCTAAATTGTTATTTTTCACAATTTTTTTATCTAAAAACTTTGTCTAAAAACATTGAAAAAGGATGTAATTATAAGCTAAAATTTGTTAATCATTTTTCTTTTTTATACTGATTAAATCTACTGCGAGTAATCATTTGAAGTATTAAATAGCAAAAATATTCATCATTTTAATATGTGTGAATACTTTCGCAAGAAATTTGTCAAGATATGTAAAAGGTTTACTTTGTTCTTAAAAAAAATCCTAGATTTTTCCTCTACTTTCCTTTATTTGTATCTCTTATTATACTGTTTTAAATATTTGCTTAAAATGTTTCAATTCTTGTATTTTTTTTTAAATTTTTTATACATTTGTTTATTATTTGAAAGGAATTTCTGGTCATAAAAGCTGAATAAGTTTATGTAAGTTTTCTTTGTGTTTAGTATAGCTTATATTTATTAGTAACAAATGGGACATAGTTGTTGTATTTTTAAGAAAAATTTTATGTTAAAGACATTGTATGAAAAATTTTAATGTTTCAAAAGCTAAATATTTAACAGCATATTGGGAATAGTAAAATTACTTAATTATATAGGAATTTATTGTCTCAGTTACAATGATATATATATTTCATATTCATCGTTTGTTTTTTCATTTAAAAGAAGGTATATAACTTAGTGTTAATTCAATGCATTTTACAGTGTATTCTTTCACTAATTGATTCTGTTTTGTAAATTATTTCCTAGAACAATTTATCTGATGGTCCAAAATCTCTTGATACTGAAGTAGGAGAAGCTTCTGGTGTGAACCTTCCTCCTTCTGGCCGCAGTTTGTCAGAATGGGAAAGAGGCAGTAGTAGCAGCTTGAGTGAAATGTCTGTTGCTTGCCTTCAAGATAGAATTATACAAATGGAAGAAACACATCATAGGTAATCAACTGTAATAGCATATGCTGTAATCTCTATCAATTCAGGCAGGCAAAGTATATCTTCATCAAATGTTTTGCAATTTAACATTCCTTAAAATTTATTCACGGAAGTAAAAAATACTTATTCTTGATTTTGTTAAAGAAAGGGTTTGAAATGATATGTCATTAGCGACTATTGATATAGAAATGTGAAAGGGTCTGAACCAAGTTCAGAAATAAAGCCTTTCTTTTGTTCCAATTTTCTTGTTTTAGCCTTTTCTTGTCTGAATTTATTTTTAAATATCAAATCTCAAAAATTATGATTTTTGAACTGTTAATCATTGCTATATTGATGTATTCTCTTAAAAGAATAACTTCCACTTTTATATTTTGCTGATTTTATAAACAATTGAAAATTTCACTGTATATTACATTAGTTCCCATTAATGCATACTCACTTATTTTGATCTCGTAAATTTAAAATCTAATTATATTTAATATGATTATTTAATTATTAAAAATATGGTGTAGAGCTTAAACTTTCAAAATAAATTAAAACTTCTAAAATATATGCTATATAAATAATTTTTTCAAAACTTGTTTCAATTTCCACAGCATACTGATATATACTTCATTTAGATCTGAAATTAGCAATTCTGTGAGCTAAACATTTGTTCAACTTCATCAGTACCTGTAATATAAATTAATTATCTTCTATTAAGATAAATGAAACTGACATGCTACTCAAAATAGTTAAAACATGGCAGATTGTAAATGAATGCTTGTGATTTGCTATGTTGTTAATAGAAATCTGTATTCAACAGCTGTATATATGTATATTTTTTACTTGCCATGAAAATTTTTAAAACTTCATAAATTTAAAAAAAATGAATTTTGGTATTTGTAAGCAAATATTTTACAAACAATATTTAGTCGTATCAACCAATAATATTAGTACATTGTAAAATTTTCATAATAATTTAAATATTTGTTTTCCTAAATGAATTTAATTTCATCTCATAGCACTAATGAAGAACTGCAAGCTACTCTTCAAGAGCTTACGGATCTTCAAGATCAACTTGTCGATTTGCAGCTAGAAAATGAAAGAATGGCTGAAGAAAAAGCTGTATTATTAGAATCGTTATGTTCCCAAACAGAAAAACTTGAGGAATGCCGGATACAAATAACGCAACTCAAACAACTTCTTTTTCAACAGTCAAATGCTGATGGAAAACCTTTGTCACCATCTGAAAGAGAATGCAATTTAGTTGATTTGTTGAAGGTATAATTCAACATTTTAATTTTTTTATTTTTAACTAATGGTGCTTAATAATTTTAAAAAATTATATTCAATTGAAGAGTTGTTTATTTTATGTTAAAATATCAACAAAAGATCAGATTTTAAGAAGTACTTTTATTTTAGCATATTTATTTTGTCTTCTGGTTTTGTTATTTCACAGTTGATGGAATCTTACTTTCTATTTTGTAGATGTTCAACATACCTAATTAATTATAAATATTTACTTCTTCTTTAGGGTTAAGGAAGAATTTTTCGTAAAAAAGGGATTTTCAATTCTAGGAAGTTTTTTTAAATAAAAAGATATGAGATTAACTACAGATATAAAAAAATTTACTTAATTAAAGTTATACAGCTAATGTAATACAATCTATGTTTTCTTCGCAAAAATATTTTTTACAATGTTTGCAAGTTTTTATCATAGGTAAGAAAAAAATGAAAGGAAAAAGTTTTCATTTAAAAATATTGGGTTATTTATCAAAGTTAAAAATTATTTGTCACTAATTTTTTTCTGATATAATAAATCAATAACATTGTAATTTAAAAGTTACCAAATATAAGAATGTGTTTTTTAAAATAAAATTCAGATATTTTAATTTTTATATTTAAACACTATATAGATTCAGTATTTAATTGCTTTTTCTTTATAGCCATAACAATATGATTTTTATAATTTTAACATTTCCTAGCAATTAACAAGTTTTTTTAAGATTATACTCCTTTTTCACATTTAAAATTGAATATAAAAAAAATTTAAAATTAATTCAACTGAAGTATAACTGAATGTTTATAAAAGTGCAATTTATGTGTTAAACTATTTTGAAATATTTCACAATTCAGTACTACTTTACTACCCTTTATATCTATTACTATATAGCTTGAAAGAAATGTATTTAAAAAAGATTTTTTATTTCAATTTTAAATTAATAACTAACTAAAACAAAACTAAACTCCATGGCACGACAGCCCATGTGGGCCAAGGCCTACAGTGCCCATAACTGTTTTCATGACCGAGGGCCCTGGGGTGCGAAGCATATGTCCCAGTTAGGTGGTCAGCCTAACGTAAGACCCCCAGTGTTTAGTTCCCATGCCTGCTTGGTACTCAGTTAATCGACCCACTGAAGGGATGAAAGGCTGAGAAATTAATAACACGTGGTTAAAATATAAGATTTATTTTTGTAGCTATTCTTTTCTTTTTTGTATATTAATAAAGCGCTAAGCATGATATCTTAACTGCAATAAATATGTAAAGAAATACTAAGGCAAAATTGAAAATTTTGATTAAATTTCTCTCAGTTTTTGCATTATTGAAATTCAGATTCTCTTTCAATAGTTTGTATTATCGCCAGAAATTTGTTTTTGTTATTGTCTGTTGCTTTAACAATTTGAAATAAGCTTATTTTATAAGAAATGAGAATTTACATTTTGTGCTAGATTAAAATAGTGTTTGAGCTTCAATGTCTTGATTCATTTTATTTAAATGTTTATTCATTGCTTTTATAATTTTGTTAAAAAAAAAAGTTTGTGTATATTTTAAATACTTACACCATTATTACTCCTTAGTGACATGGGTAAAACATGTTTACTGTATTTTTGATGCCTGATATCTGGTTTTCAATTTTTACTATAGTGCTAGCACATTCCTAATTTTTAGCATGTTCTTGTTATTAAATTGCTATGCTTCTTTGACTTGCAAATCATACTTTCTTGTAATAATTAACTAATATTACAGTGTTTGTTTCTATAAGAATTTTCCAGTCTAATTTGGAGTTACCACACTGTTCTACACTTTCATTATATAATTTTTCATTGACGTGAACTTGTGATGGTTTCGTTACATTTTTATATGTTTAAAAATGTCTTCATTCTGGTTACTTTTCTTTCTTTTAAATAATTCTACATTTTCTACACTTTTACAACAATTTTTCTATTAATACAGAATGTTTAACATTTCTAAATTTAGATTATTTATTTCATGTAATTTTACTGTCAAATTTGAAATAGTTTTTATTTAAAAAATGTTTTTCCTTGAAGAGAAACAGACCTGTGCTGTCATGTAGGTTTCTCCCCCCCCCCCAAAAAAAAAAACATTTCGTAGAATTGTAAAATATAAAGATTAAATGAACATGAAATAAGTAACTTATAATCTTCAATTTTGCCACTAATTTAAAATAATTACATTGAATTTTTTTAATGTAAAAGGAAAAGTTATGTTTCTTAAAAAAAATGTATAGGTTTAAAAAACATTTTTTAAAAATACTTATCTCTACTTATACCTATTAACAGTAAAAATTTTTGTGTTTCTTAAAGAGTTGTAGTAAAATTTTCTTTGTATTACGATTGACTAAAATTTTAGATCTATCATGTCTTTATCTACTTTGAAGAATTATTATTAATTAGTTTATTCATAATGATAGCGGACACTTTCTTTAAATAACTTTTAATGATAAATAGAATTGTAGGAAAAAATTAAATAGATTATTTTTCTTTTAAACAAGATGTCAAAGTATTTTCTGATTCTTGATATTATATTTCTTGCTTTCCAAATTTTTCCACTTAATCTTTGTGTAACTAAAATCAGTATCAAATTTTTCCATGATTATTTTCTGTTGTTTATTTTATATTTTAAAAATACCATCTTTTACAGAAAGCTCAAGAAGCTCAAGCTGTTCTTTTAATGAAACAGGAAGAATTATCAGCAGAGTTGCAAGCAGCAAAAAATGATTGTGGTCCACAAACTGATTTAATTCTTCTAAGAGATAGAGTTAGACTATTGGAATCTACAATAGAAAGTATTAATGCAGATAAGAGATTGTTAGATTCACAGTTGAGTGAATGTCAAGAACAGCTATCAGCTAATCAAATAGAAATATCTCAACTGAAATTACAACTTGAAAATGAGCAGCAAAAAGTATGAAGTTTTTAATTCTCTTCCTAAATAAAGGCACATGTATTGTCAACCTCTTTGTAATTTACTGCATATTAATCATATTTTACATTTTATTACTATACTTAAGTTAAATTTTATGAAGATTTTTTTTTTTTTGCTTGTTAATAACTATTTAATGCATTTGCCATTTAATTGATATCAAATTAGCAAGAAAACATCTTAAAATAAAATTATTAATTATTCACCAATAGTTCATTTCATTAAAATTATATGATAAAAATTACTATTCTTAGTTTTATTGAAATAATTTTCTTGGTGTGCATTAAAATTTTAGTAATTTTTATTTGTTTTATTTCATGAATTAAGTTAGAAATGATATTTAAATTTTAAAAATACACAACAAAGTGTCTTATTAGATTTTATGCTGTATAATATTTGCATAAATAGATAAGAAATTGGAAAAGTTTAAATATATTTTAATGTATCATGAAGTAATATTTTATAATTTCATTCTTTTTGACATTAAGATTTAATGACACAAAATAACTTTTCTATAGTAATTTTAGTAAAAAAAATTGTAAAAAATAAAGGTGAAGACTTTTCAGATTGTCTTTATAACAATTGATATTAACATAGGTCATTGGTAAATATTTTTTAAAGCTTGCTCTTATTTTTATATACTTTTAGAAATTATAAGTTCAATAAATATTTATTATGTCATTAATTAAAAAGAAATATTTTAATTAAGAGTTTAAAATAAGTGATTTTTATGTAATGATCCTAAAATTGAGTATTTTTAAACTTATTTTGTTCCTAAATGTGTACAAACATACTTTTATGTAGCTGTATTTATGTTTATTTCTTAAGCTAAAGCTAATTTATAATCAGTATCTGAAAATTTAAATACTATTATTGAATTATTTGTTTTGAATTTATTAAATTTATTATTTGCTTTCAGTAAAATTTTAGATTCTCTATCATTTTAGGTTTCTGAACTTGAAAAGGAACGGGAAGCTGGGGCAACATCAGAATTAAACTCGTTGTTACAGGAAACTAGAAAAGACAAAGAAAAAGTAGAAGAAAGAGCTGTTCGTTTGCAAGAACAATTAGCATTAAGTCAAAGAGAAGTTGCACGCTTTAAAGATCAAGTTCAACAATTGCAAGATGAAAATATGGTCAGTTACAATATTTTATGCCATAAATTTTCCCCTACTTTAATGTCCTCATTAAATTATAAAAAGCTTTTTGTGAAGATTATAGTAATGGAATATATTGGCTGAAGTATATTCCATCTAATATGGAATAAGGAAAGGAAAAGAAAATTTTAATTCATGAAATGTATTAGTATGTAATTGCATTTGATAGAGTTTTCAATATATCCCTACTTAAACTAAAAAATTTATGTGTAACTTGTTTCTTTTTCCTCCCCCCCTAAACTTCAACACATGAAAAAATTGCAGGTGATACAAATTTCACTTCCCTTTATTCTAAGTTAATTTTGATGTTCTGTATAGCTAAGTTCTTCCTAGACTTATTTAATGCTGTGTGTCTAATCTTAACTGAAGCACTTTTGATAATTTTGAAAAGTATGGGCATATAATTAATATTAGTAAATATGGTTTCCTCCAAAAGTGATAAAAAAATTTCTATGCAGATATATGTAGGAGAAACCTAAGAAGTTTACTTTAATTTTTTAGAATGCAAGTTGAGAGATCTAGATTACAGATTCATTTTATAAATTATCGGATCTTCCATAATTCTTACTGAGTAGCACAATTTTGCCATTGTTATTGGTATTTAAAAGTAAACTCCAAAGATGAAATTCAAAATTAAAGGATATAAAATGATTCAAAATGATATTACAATTTAATATTGTTAACAATTTTCACTAAGTATACTTATTTTAATCAAAGTTGATTTAATTCTGCAGTTGTCTATTAATATCTTCAATGAGTATTTGAAATAAATTTTATAAGGTATAATAATAAGTTTATAATGAGTTATGTTTTATTAATGAGTTTATAAGTTTATAATGAGTTATGTAACAGCATATTAAATGCAGAAAGGGATATAATTTCATTGTTTATTTTTCATAATGAAAATGTACTTGTTTGTTTGTTTTAAAAATTGCTTTTAATTGTAATAGCAATATATTATCTTGCTTTTAATTAACATTTTAAGGAATTAAATTATTTTATCGAGGTTAATTTAAAAATTATTTAAAAGATTAGAAGTCCTTATTTTAATTTTAAAATATTTTAATTCTATTACTTCATTATTTTTGCATTTTTATATAATAAAATACTTTATGTTCATGTATTTAAATATAATTCAAATCTGTTCTGTTTATAACTTCATCACCTGAATAAGGAAAAGGATTTGTATTTGTTTTAACGTCTCAGGTAAACTATTTGCTTACAAATGTAAAATATTGTTTTCCCAGTGCTACTGCAATTTAAATTATGATGCAACATTTCCAGTTTCAAATTTTAAATTCATACTAAAGCTTAAATTTTATATTTTTATTTTAAAACATGTTTTTGGCTTTACTAGGTTGCCAAAAATAATGCTCACAAGCATGTCACTGACATGGAGTATCGTCTACAGCAAATTACTGCTGAAAAAGAACAATTAGCCCAGGAAGTGGCTTCGTTGGAAGATGCCTTGCAGCAAATGAAATTGACATGTCAGCATCATCTGGAAGACAAAAGGCATCTTAAGTCTACCATAGGTGAGCTCCAGAAAGCTGTGAATGAAACAACTATACAGCTTACTCAAACGCAAAAGGAACTGGAAGAGTTGAAAAGGAAATACAATGAAGAGGTAAACTTGTATCTTTTTTTAAAAAAAAATTATGTTTGAATCTTAAATATGAAAAGGCATAAGTTAATCTAGAATGTATTACTAGTAATTGTGCTTATTTCATCTTAATTATTTGGAAGAATATTTTTTATGGTAACCTATCAAATATTTTATAAACCTATAAAATCTTTACTATAGTTCTTGAAAAAAATATCATTAAAATATTTTTAATATGTTATATTGAAACAAAATTGAAAAAATATATTTGTAAGTCACTCTAACTATTATTATTTTTTGTGTCTAGGAATCTCATTTCCTGTAAAAGTTTTATGATACATTAACCATGCATTATTTTTCCTTACATGACAGAATGGTGAAATTCTAAGAATAGTATTCTATGTAACCTTAGAATTTGAGCAAAAATTATAAATTACTAATTTTTCACTAACTTTGTTTCAAATAAAAGAAATTTTTAAAAAAAATTGATTTTATATTTGATTTGTTATTTTAAATGTTAAGTTTTATTTTTATGCAAATGAAATAATTTTGAAGATTCAATTCTTTAACATATTCAATTCTCAATAGCTCTATTTCAACTTTTGTCATTGTATTGATGTTTATAATGGTTTAGAACTCATTTTTAGCTATATCATAAGATAAAATAACTTGTGAGAATAAAAAAATTTTAAAAGAATAAATCAACCTGCGGTAAATGTCAGTACTTTCTTGGCAGATTTTTAATCAATGTTGCTAATTTTTTTTAAGTTTCTTCTGGAATAATATTTTAAGATGACTAATAACATAATGAATTTATCTTAATCAATACTTTTTTTTTTTTTGCTAATGTTTAAATGTGTTAGATGCCTATTTAAGTGTTTATTTTTTTCTTAAAGAAATTTTTTTATAGATTGAGGAATGGAATAAATTTCAAGCTGACTTATTGACAACTGTCAGAGTTGCCAATGATTTTAGTAATGAAGCTCAACAAGATATTGATCGACTTACACTTGAAAATAAGCAATTAAATGAGAAAAATGCTGTTCTAGAAGCAGAAATCAAATCCTTGAGAGTAAGTTTTAGAAACTCATTTTTATTAGATAGAAAAATTAATGTAAAAGTAAATATAATTAATTTTTTATTTATATTTCTAGACTAAGCCAGAGCCTCAATCTCCAAATTTTGCTAAAACAAATTTGAATTTTACCAATAGTGATGTAAATGTTTTAAATAATGTTGAGAAGGACTTATGTGCAACTACTCGTCGGCAATTAGCATCAACCAAAAGAACAGATAGAGGAGCAAATCAGTTATCTGTGCGATCACTGATTGAGTCTATAGAAAATGCTACAAAGCATGCCAAAGGACAAGGTTATTTTTTTCTAAATTTGTTATTTATTTATTTATTTAATAAATTTTTGTTTTATACTTATATTTAAATGCATGCATCTATTTTGATTGTATAAAATTAATGAATTTATTCAGGTCCTAGCAGCAGCTGCAGTTCATCTTCCAGTAGTCTCAATAGTATTGCATCTGATTCTAGAATAACTGCTAACAACATTCTCATGAACAGTAATAATGATGTATTCATTAAGGTAAGTTTATTACTGAAATAATTATACTGTGTGAGGGTCAATTATATTGTGTGTTGAGAAAACAAAATCATTTTACTATCTAATTTTAATATAAAAGTGTTTTTGTATGTCTATATAAACTAAATATATTTTTATTGGTATCTTTTTTGCAATATATACAGAGTAATGAGTTATTAGTTAAATCAATAATGAACATATAAATTTTGTTTAAATAAATACATAAATTAATTTCATTTAATAATTTATTATTTTTTTTATTAATTCTAGATAAGCTTGTAACTGAATGACCAATGCTTTAATCTTTAATTCAATAGTTTTTGACGACTCAATTGCTTCTGAAATATAAATGTTTATAGTCCATTTAAACCATAATTCCTATCACATTAACCCTTATGTACACAAAAGGACAAAATGAACAAATCAAGCCCTTAACCTTGGATCACCCATAAAAATGCTCCTGCTGAAATTAAATTTCTGCTATTGCAAAGTAGTTTCCAATTAAGTACTTGCGATTTATATATAAGTGTATTATAAAATTTAACTGTAAAGATATTTTTCTGAAGTTTAACATTAAACTAAATATGAAGTCAAAATACTGAATTAAAAGTCATGCTTGTACTTGTTACATCAGAATCAGTAGCCTTGACATTTTATGCAGGGGATTACATTTAAAATTAAAGATGTCGTCTGCATAGATACTTTAATGATTGTTGAATAGTCTAATTTCCCAAACTTTTTTACATTTTTTAGGCAATCATATTATTGATTATTGTCAGTTTTTTCATTTTATTATTCCAAAATAATTTATTTTTTACTTTCATTGAAAGAAAAAGAACTTCTTAGTCATATGTACAAATTTATAAAATTGGCAATTCACTTTCATTCATTTGATGTTTCTTATAAAATTGATTTGATTATTAGGTGTTTGCATAAGTGCATGCCTATTTTATAAATGATTTTTAAATAAGTGTAATTATAATAATATAAGGCCATTAATCAAGACTATAATTTCCATTGCTCTATATAAATTTGCCTCTCCATTTTTGAAAAATGATTATTGTGATTTTTTTAACATATTATGCTTTTATGGCATTTCATATGCTTTATTTATATGTTCTTTGACATATTGATCATCACTATGTAGAATCTGCTCTCTGCTAATAAGTATATAATTTTAAAAAAAATATAACTTCACTATTATTATGTGCAAGTATTGAAATGTCCAGGTTTTCATGCAAAACTTAATGTACTTGTGAAATGTATTTTATTAGTATTGCACATATCATTGGACAATGAAAAGAGTATTCAATATATTGAAATACCAAGCAGATTTTGAGTACTAGTATTCATGTTTTGAAAAATTAATTGCATATGTTATTTTGTGATGTATAAAAAAACAATTTTTTGTGCAAATAATTAGTTTGCCAATTATATGTAATCTCACAAATGATACTAAATCAACCTGGAAATTCTCATTCTTTGGAAAAAATTCTTTTATTAAGACATTTTAGTTATAAACAGACAAACAAACATTTTATTAACATTTGTTGCTTTTTAATGAATTTATTAATTTTTAGTGTTTTTGTAATGATGTGTTTTATTCCACAGCCTAGTATTCGCTCTGCATCTGAATCTTTATCTAAAGATAACAAATCTGGAGCCCAGCTTACAAGATTAATGAAAAAGACAAGTACTGAAAGCCTGATCCATTCTTCAGTTAATAATGGGGCCATTCCTGGGGATCAAAATGCCATTTCTAATAAAGTAGATGGAGATACATTAAAACCACTAACTTCTCATCCAGTCTCTATTTTGTCCAGTAAATTAGATCCAATAAGACGGAATAGTTATGGGTAAGTTCCAAATTTTCCTTTTGGTTTTTTTTAAGTTTCTTTTAAAGCGTTAGTGAGAAATATTACTTAAATGCTTAGAAATTCTGTTTTCAAAACCAAAAGAAAAAGATATTTTATTTAAACTTGTACATGAATAATTTTAAGTTTTAAAAAAAATCTTAATCTTATTTTATGAAATAAATTTTATGTATCCTGCTATATTTATGTAAAATTCTTTTATTTTAAATAAAGTATGAGCTTATTTCCTTCGCCAAAGGGGAAAATAATGTGTCATTTTAATTTGAATGTAGCTTTTAAGTCATTTTCTGATTAATTATTTCTAAATTGGCCAAACTTTCATTTTAAAGTGCCATTATTTATCAGAGTATTGTATCCATAAATATTTTTACTACTCACTATTTAAGAGATTCTTTTGATAGATGAATGTATTTTTTAATGTAAGTAAATTAATGTTAACAATGTCTATAAAATTAAAAATTGCTGTTTTATAATTTGTATTTTTATAAAAATGCTAATAAATGTTTATTATTGATAGAGCAACAAGTATTAAAACTTAACTTGAAATGTTGAACATTTTTTAAGTGAGGAAAAATATTTCAAAATTAAATTTACTTTTCACAATCAGTACTAATTAGTTCATTTAAATATAGCAATTTTTGTAATAAAAAAAAAAGAAAAAAACATCCAAAAGTACTGATTTCAAAGAATTTATCCCATTAAATTGATTAAAACAGAGAAATTACAAAATTATAAATTGACTTTATATTTTAAGGTATATTTAACAAGAATAATTTAAAGGTTAAGTAGTTTTTGGACAATTTTAGAAGGTGATCTGATGTGATAAATCTAATTATCATTTAAAAACCAGGATAAAGTTCTAAAAAATCCCCACATAAGTTTTATTTCTATTATAATTTATAATACATACGAATTTAAATATAGCTACTTTTTTATAAAAATGTTCATTTTCTTTCAAATTGTTGTAAACAGTGATCAATAGTTAATAAATATAATATATAGAAGTTTATGGTCTGAACACTTCCATATGTGTAGTGCAGATGCTGAGATAATGTAACTACACTGTTTAAAAAAATGTATATTATATATATTTTTTGTCGAGGAAGTGAACAAAATATTACTAAAATAATTTCAAATAACATTTCTTTTTAAACAAGAAATTGTTTATATTTTCTTTTTTGTCTCTAAATTTCATATACGTATTTTTTAATATTAAAAGAAATTTACAAAAATATTTTTGAGCTTTCATAAAATTATTTCGAGTCTGTATATATATCTGTACATGAATCTTGTTATAAATGTATATAGTATAAACTGCATAATATATAGTTTGCGAAATGCTCTACTTATAAAAGTGCATTAACAATTTGTTTCAAATACAGTGATATAGCTGAAAAAAAGGATCCCTTATCATCATTAGTGAAAGGAGGTGGATCTAAACGAAATGCTCTTCTTAAGTGGTGTCAGAATAAAACCCTTGGATATAAGGTATTAAATTTTAATTATTATGGAAATCATTCTTTATGGCAGATGTAGTATTTAAATTTTCAATAATAAATTTAGAATAAAAAATGAATAGTTGAATTCCAAATGAAACATTTTTGCTTCTCTGGTTGTAAATGTATAAAATAATCAAACTTAAATCTTTGTGGCCTAAATGTCACTTGTAAATTTTTCTTGAAAACCAAAGCATTTTTATTAATTACAAATAAGAGAAAATTAAAAAGTATTTCAAATCAGTGCAGCATCCACTTAGTGATTTTAAAACTAAAAAATGTCTCCCTAAATTGTTATTACTTAGTGTAAAATAAATTACAATTATTTAAGTCTATGTGAATAATAATGTATTAAATAGATCTTTCATGAAAAATATTAAAATGCAATTTCTGCAGAAAATTATATTGATTGCTTCAGATTTCGGCATTGCACATGCAGTATTTGTAAACTGCAAAATGATAAAGCACGTATGTGTGTGTGTGTTTTTTTATAGTAAGAACAATAAAAAATGAGAATTTCTATTATTTTGTAACATTACATAAATTGCTAAAAATTAAATTTTAATATGTTTTTCCTTGTTTGTCAGTAAACTTTTATACACCTTCTCTGCATGACTTACATGATAGTTAAAAATGAATGGAAGGTTAAAATGATAGTTAAAAGTAGGAGAGCTTGATTTAATTTAAATGTTTCAAAACTATTTGTTAAATTACCCTCATTTTAGTCTTTTCCTAATTTTTAATATTTCTAACTGTTTATTTTTTAAGCTTATCAGTTAATTTTTGTTGAATTCCTGGAAATATTAGAAAAGATAAGGGAGAAAAACTGATTAAATCAACAAATAACATCTGACCCTCAATTTGAAAACTATGCACTTTCATTATTCTTACATCATTTACAACTCTTCTAAGTATAATTTTCTTTATAAATTTTTTTAATTTTCATTTTGGTATGGTTTTGTGCAATTTATTTAATATGAAATATTTTCTCTTTAAAATTTTTCAAACAATAGCATTTTAATACTTTACTAGTAAAAACATTTAGAATATAAATATTTGTATAGATATAGTTTAAATGGAATTTTAAATTTGAAAACAAAGAATTTTATAATATTTTTAATAAGGTGTATGATATTTATATTAAATAATTTGTTATTAAATATTATTAATCAAAATGTATGATATATTTTTCCAGGGTATTGATATTACAAATTTTAGCAGCAGTTGGAATGATGGTTTGGCTTTTTGTGCCTTATTACATTCATATTTACCCAATTTGATACCATATGATGAACTTGATAGTAGAGACAAGGTATATATTAATTTCTGTGGTTTAATTTTCAAGTTTTTTTAAGAATATATTTAAATTAATCTATTCTAAACTACTTAGATGCATTTTCAATGTAAAATGTTTTTTAAGTCTTATTCATCAAGCATTCTTAGTTTTTTGTTTGTCACAAATAATATAAATATGATGATTATGCTAATAGGAAAATATGTGTTTTACATAGAAAAAAATTTATAATTATGTACAACAATTAATTCTTTATATATAAAACGACACCATTTCAATTTTTCTGTCACTTTAAGTCTAAAGTTTGTGTAATAATCAAGCAATAAGTTTTTACTAAAATCCAATAAAATAAAATATGATTAGATTTTAAAAAATGTTTTCTGGTTCTGTCATAATTGCAGAAATTTTTTCATTTAAACTAAATATTAAGATTTAATCAAAATTAAGTCTAAGTTCATAATTAATACAAAACTTTATATTTATTGTATAATTTAGAATTTCCCAGATTAATTAATTTTAAAAAAAAACTGCATTTGAAAGTTTATTATTAAAGTGAACATTGTAGTTTAATAAAATAAAGCTTTAAAGTCTTCTGTCAATTGAAACTTAACCATCAATCGGTTGTTTTTCTTTTTTTTTTTTCCATTTTATTTCCATTCTATTTCTTTTATTTCCTGCTTTTCTTTTTCATTAGAATTGTGCATATTGAGAATAATAACTGAAAGAAGCTGTTAAAATCTGAATTTTAGATAAAAGCAGTAGAAAGTTATAATTGAAGAATTAAGCAATAATTATTTTTCTAATTGTTAACCCTGTTATAAACCATTTGATCTCATCTCATTTATAACCATTCAATACTATATAAATATTTTAAAACATTTACTGATAAATATGACATTAAAGTAGATAAATTGGGATTACTCAAAGAAATTTGAGGAAATTTTTTAAGCAGAAACTGAAGTTTTTAAAAATGAATAAAATATTCAAATGTGATGTTATAAACACTAATCTATATCTGAACAATGTAAACAACTGTTTTATGGTTAATAAGAAAATACTAATATTGTTTGCAAATTTATAACTATCAAAATTGTGCAATAGTGATGGGTGGTATTTCACTTTCATAAACAGTATTCTTAATTGGCATTAGGAATGACATTAAGATTTCATGAAATTTAATCTAGTTGTGAAAGTTGTAGTTGATTTCAGTTTTTCATTTTCATTTACTAACAACTGCTAATTTTAGAAAAAAAATTATAGTCTTCCAGTATAGCCAAAACTATACCCATAGTCTTCCAGTGGGTGTCATCTCATGTTAATGTGTATGGGAACGAAGTTGCAGAGCAGTTAGCCAAGGATGGAAGCCTACAGAATATCATCATTGGAGACTGCTTGTCGTCCTCAGAGCTGACCTCTAGAGTTAGGATGGCTATCAATGCTACTTTTAGGGATATCATTCCTACCCACGAATGGTACACATGCAAACATCCCGGTTCCGCACTAGTGGGTAAACACAAGAGGTGCAGCCAAATGGCTTTGACAAGACTTCGAAGTGGCCACCTGCTTGCTCAGAGACACGTCTCTGGTACCACAAGGTCTACCCTCTCTGTCCCAAATGCCGAGTGGTTCAGGCCTCCCCATCTCATATTTTTCAGTGCATTGGGTGTGAGAGAGGGGACATGGATTTGAGACCGGAGGTGGTGCTTGAGAGACTATTTTTGGATTCATGGGGCTGGTGTGATGGTACTGTCACGCCAGTCGGGGATAAGCAACAACAACAGAAAAAAATTTTTTAATACTAAAATTTATTTGCATTTGACTAATGTATGGCTGTAGTGATTTTTATCGTAAGATAAAATATAACCGCTATTTATTTACTTATTTATATCATTTTTAGAGAAGAAACTTCACCTTGGCTTTCCAAGCTGCTGAGTCTGTTGGTATACCCACAACTTTAGTAAGTAATCAAATTAATAAATATTCTAACTTTAAAAATAATTTAGAAACTCAAGCACATTGTGTATTGTTTTTACTAGTACTAATTATTCATTTAATTCTTTAAATTTCTTTTAAATGTATACTTTATTTTTTGCATTCTTTTGTTTACAAGATTTTTTTTCACTAACATATTTTTTAGTTAAATTTGATTCATGACTTCTTCAGCCATAAATTTGAATTTTCTTAATTACTTGCACCAATAAAAATTGTTTTTCTAATTATATTGGAAATTCTTAATGCAGTGCCGTGTTTGATTTAAAATTTAGACCTATTTATTGAAAGAAAAGTACTCATTCATATTCCTCTACTATAAAATAGAAAATATTAGTGTTAATTATAGTTTACCTTCCTCTAAAAGCTTATATAATTTCAATTGTGTATAAAAAGATTTATGTTAAATTTTAAAATCAACTTTTAAAATGCATGCAAAAATATAGTTTCACTTATAAATTTTACTAATAAAAATCAATTAAGTTTTAATTATTAGAAATTAAAGTTTAAATAATAAAACATGTATGTGTTGAATTACATTTTTAAATGATGACCGCAAAAAATAAATAAAAACATTGTGGCTTATCTTCTCCATATTAAGTTAATCCTCTAATACTATTCAAATAGTTATTTATAACATGCTCAGACAAATTATAACTACATTTATAAATAGCTCCAATAAAAGGTAAAAAAAAGATGAAGAAGCAATAAATTGTGTATGATATAAATTATTAATGAATTAAACTTAGACCTATATGTATGTGATAGTTAATTCTCCTATTTACCTGAAATCATTTGTAGATAAAGTTAACTTCAAAATCCATAATTTTTTTAATTGTAAACTGTTTTAAAACTTATAACTTTTTGTTGATAAAAATACTGGTGGTTATCAAAATAATGGGATCTGCTTCATAAGCATTAAAAAATGCTAATAACTTTTTTTTTTTTTTTTGTAAATAGAGTAATATGTATTCTGGTACTATATAGTAGCATTATTGAAGTTCAGCAAGTCTTGGATTTTTTCAAAAGTGTAATACATCAGACCTCTTGGATTTTCAAAGACAAACTAGTAGAAGTCTGTCTAGCTGCAGTAAGTGTGGCTAAAACATAGCAGCTTTTAAGTGTTTCTAGAGATATCATGTTTAAAGTTATAACAACATAAATATACACAGCATGGCAAGACATTTTTTGTAAAGCAAAATAGTGGATGGGAAGAGAAGCTTAGTGGCAGAAACTGATTGTATTGTAGTGGATTGTAATGTCTGCAAAAGTGAGCAACTGCAGCAAAATGACCGCCCCATAACTCAATCAGTACCTGGATTCTCCAGAATCAGTTAGAAAGCACTTCCATAACAACATTTACAGCAGTGCAGCAATTCTCAAGCTACTTGTCACAGGTGTTATTACCAAACATTGTCTAAAATGGTGTCACTCATAAGACCTAATTGAATAATAAGTGTGAAAAGTAATATAATTTGATGGATTTGGCACTTTTTCCTATCATAGGTGAGGTGTATGTTTGGAGAACACCTGCACAGGCATTGATCATGATTATCTCCTAACTGTCAAGCATGGAGATGAATTTGTTGTGATATGGACATAGCTGTACATATCACAACAAATCAAGAAGTTTCGACAAGTTTTAATACCTAGGTCCATCCTATGATGAAAACCTTGTTTCCTGCAATAAATAGAATTTTGAGGATGATAAATGGATGCTGCAGGATTTGTGCAATCATGGTTTGATGAACTTTCGAATAAAATTAACCTTGGTCCACACAATCACCCGACCTCCATATAATAAATCATTATAGTAATTTAGAGTGTTCAATATGGAATTGATATCCTCCACTGGCATCTCTCCCAAAACTTTCACAATATCTCCATGAATAATGGTAAAATATTCTTTTAAGCATTATTCAGCACTTGTATGAATCGATTCTTTGGAAAATCCAACCTGTATTATATGCCAAAGTCAGTCCTACACCATAATGTAGGATCTTTACCTAAAGTTTTTCCATTATTTTGTTAATTATTTATAGATTGTTGCTTGCCAGTAAAGTGAGACTTTGTTGATCAAGCATAATTTGTTCTCGAGACCTTAACATGAATTACTAGCTTAAATGAAATCATTTTTAACCATGAAATTTATATGAAATAAAATGTTCTCTTTAAGAAAATATGCAAACAAATTTATAACAAAGTAATCTAATGATATTTATTTTTACCTACATTTGAAGATAGTGCATTTTTGTTTTATAAATTAATATAATTAGCTACTGCCCTTATGACAGTTATGCTTCTTAACATATTGCTACAGCTTGTCAAGTCTTCTGCATCTTTATTAGCCTTCTAATTGTGAATGTGCATCCTATTCCTTTGATGTTATTTTTTCACAACTTATTGCTTATTAGTGTGATTGATATTTGTCCCTTAAATCCTTAATATTAGCTTGACATATAGTCATATAACTTATGTCCTTCTACATTTATTGAAACTCTTTGGAATCATGATTAGACTATTGATCCAGTTTCTCTTATGTAGATGTAAGGTGTTTTATTATTATTAATTTGCTTATTTTATGGCAGGGAACAATGTGAAAGTAAATTTACAAACCTCTTTGAAAATAAGAATGATTCTTTCAGTTATTGATGGAAAACACTTTACTGCAGTTTTCTTAAAATTGATATGTCCATTCATCCTAGGGTTGCATTCATAGATTTGAATTCTTCAGAGGTAATCTTCTCCACATGGAGGATCTGCAAAAGTTTTATTTATAAAAAATTTATGAAGCAGATACAGATCTCATACAGTTTAAACTAACACTATTGTTCCATTCTGTAAAAAATGTCCAACTCAACCCTTCCGATGGAACCTGTAGATGACATTCAGTCTGCTTTTCTGGATTGCATTTATTTTCTTCAAATTGATTTCAATTTTATTCTAAAAATCCATTTAGTCATTTTGTAAGAAATATAATTTGTTTAATTTCTAAATCTATTTATATTTTTCCACACAGTAAATATTATTGTTCTTTTATTTATTTATATTTTTTTAAGAAAGTTTGAATCTTAATTAATTTGTTACATTTTTTAAGAAAGTTTAAATCTTAATTAAAATTTGTTACAATTTTTTAAAAAAAATTTTAAAAATTAATTCTGTTTTGTAATTGTTTTTTTTTTTTTTTTTTTTTTTTTTTTGTGATGTGTAAGTATATTTCTGTCATAACTTACTGAATTAAAATCTTATTCCAAGGTATTTGTTTGCTTTGCATTTAATGGATTTCTCTGTTTTGACTTTAAAACTGGTGAAAGATTTTTCATTTTGTTTATTATACCAATACTTGTTTGTGGTGAAGTGATAACTGATTAACTGCACTATATTCCAGCAGAATTGTTTTTTATGAAGTTACTTTGTAGAAAAACTGTATGAGGATTCAGAAACATCTTTTACTTTGGCTATTATAAAGTAATATTGATTTTAAATTTCAATTACTGTACTGAAAAATTATTTAAATGTAGATAAAATTTAATTCCTTGCAATTCAATTTTATAAATGAATTATTTCAGGATACAGATAAGTTGTATCCTATTTTTATAAAATACTTTAGTGTGCTTCAAATTGAATACAACCTTAATATGTGAAACATATAAACATTTTGATTCCTGTGTTTAGCAGCTTTTTAATCAATGAATAAAACTATGGTAGGTATTAAAATCCGTGTAAAATAAATTATCACTCTCAAAAATTACAATTTTGATTAATTTTTTATGAAATCTAGAATTTAATTTTGCAAAATTTGTATGCATTTTTAATATTAATAAAATATCACTAGACTACTTGCACAGAATTTAACTAATTGTGAAGTGCTATAAGCTTAGTAATTATGATAAATGCTTTATCAGAATTGCTAAGATTATCGAAATAATTATTTAATTCAATCTTTACAATAATCTTTAATTATCTTTTCTTTTATATTTTGTAGAATATTAATGATTTGATATCTCAAGAAAGGCCAGATTGGCAGTCAATTATGACTTACGTGACAATGATTTACAAACATTTTGAAACCTAAATATTCAACTTGGAATACCTTAGAAGACAAAGAAGTTGTAAATAAATGCCATGCTTTTTTAAATAGGCGTTTATGCTGTCAGGCTGTGTTCTAGTCAAGCAGTGCTATTAAGTCTAGAACTTTAATATATAATAAAAATGTGAGTGTGCATACAGCTAGAATGCCAAATTAAAAAAAACTATTAAAATATTTTTGTTTAAATGTTGCTGTCTATTAGATATTTGTGATATGAAAAAAAAATTTGAATTTCAGCATTCTGGTTTTATAATAAATTTTGATTTGTAGAATTGCTATACATTTTCATATATTTTATGTATTCTGCACTTAGAATGAAAGATATTTCAAATAATGATAATTTCACAGAAATATTTTATACAAATGTAAATTTATTATTGATGTTTTCTTACTTTTATAAAAATATTTCTTTGAGAAATTTTTTGTAACAATTTTTATAAGAAATTTTTGCATCATTAAGAACATATGATGTATATAAATAGATTATAGATTAATTTATATTAAAAGTACACATAATTTGCAATAATTCTAATCTTATTAAATAAATAAAGCATTTTGATCACACAAGACTCAGTGATAACATTGTTAGAATTTTTTTTTTTTTTCCAATTTGATGATTTTCAGTTCTTGTTATTTTATCATGCAATTTTAAAAAGGAGCTAAGTCTCAGTAATCTGAACTTAAGGAGACCAAAGTTCCAAATAATCAAGTTTGAATTAAACAGGCTTAAATGCAAAATAATTATGAAAACATGAATTTTAATATTTTTAAACTTCCTTTTTCAGTTTTTAATACAATGATATATTTTATAGACTATGAATAGGTTTGAGATGAAAACAAATAGGTTACTGATTATACACTATCTCTATACAAGTTATGATTAATTCAAAATAAAATTTCAGCTCCAATGAATGTACAAGTATTAGAACTAATTCCAAAGAAATTAAACCAAAATACATTCATCTTTAAGAGTAATATGCAAATTCTTGTGAGAATTGTTTAGTACTTTTAAAAAAATGCCATTAAAATTATTTATCTTATGTGTTTATATGAAAATTAATGTAATATTATAAGAACTTCTTAATGTAAATTGTTAAAACATAATTGTGATTACAGAATTCAGAATCATGGATTCTCTAAAATTGTATAAATGTGTCATTTTTGAAATTTTCAATCAAATTGTGGTATTGTAAATACATAAAAAGTGCACTTTGGTGCATTATTGTTGCTTCAATTTTTAATTGGTTATGTAAAATATGAAACTGTTATGTATGAGTAACCTATTTCCAAATTGTTTTATTATAAGCTAATATAACTTAAAAAATTAATTTTTGAAGCATTAATTCTCACATTTTTATCAATTTTGCTAAATTGTGACATTTTATATATTCTTTATGCAATGCTAAAATATTATTAGATAAAAAAAATAATTTCTGAAAATATCACTTTGGTAGCAAAATATTTTATTTTTCTATGAAATTTATCAAATATATGTATATTTATGTATACATAAGCCATTTTTTACATGAATTAAATATTATTAAGTAAAATTTTTGTAAATTCTGATTTATCCATCCTAATTCATTTTATATGTTGTCATTCTGTATAAATTTGTATTTTTTATCAGTATTAATATTCATTTTCATAATTAGCATTATTTCAAATATTCATTTTTATGTTCCTATTTATTTTATGTATATAGACAAATTATTTATCAATCCCAGTGTAAAATAGTGTTTAATCTAGTGACGATAAATACTTTTTAATTTTTATGTTCAATATGCAATAAATGTCATTTATAATTTTTGTGTATTCATTTACATAATATTTGTTTAATCTTTTATTCCTAGCTAACTTATATGTTAAAATGCTATAGATTCACCCTTTTCACCGACTTAAATTTTCAAAGTTTCCGAAAACATTTCTTTATAAAATATTTAATTATGAAAGCAAAATTTCTGTGATATAATATAGAGAGGAACTGCATCTTATTAATTTATATTGTATTAATTTAAATCATTTATTCAACAGTCATTACAGATAGAATTAAATTTTATTAAAGCAGAAGTGGATTGTAAAATCAAAGAAATTATCTACATTCAGAGTAAGTATTAAATTTTTAAAACAAAAATAATGTAGTCAATATAAGTCACCTTTTTATTACAAGTCTTTATATATGTGCAGCATTTATTTTATATAAAGAAATTCTAGAAGAACTCATAAAGAATACCAAGAGCTAAAATACTATATAGCTTTTTCTCAATTTTTACAAAAATAAAATTTATAATCCCCATAATATGAAACACTGCCACAGTAAAAAAATTTAAGAATTAATTGATTTTTTATTTTTCACACAAAGTCTTGCATTAATTTCTTTAATGCAGTTTCAATAATCATATCTTTGCAACTCACATTTGAATTTCACTAAATATTAGTAGTCCTTGGAAAATTTGCCCTCAGATATTCATGGTCTAATTTTTTAATTAGACATGAATATCTCAAATTTTCCAGTTAAAGCGATAAAGAGAGTTCTGGAAAAATGCACTCTACAATTTCAATATTTAAAAAATATTAAGTCGACAAAAAGATTATGTACTTGAATCCTATTTGAAATTAGGTAACATTCTGATTTCATACAGCACAAAACAAAAGTAAAGCATTCTGCTTTTCTATTAAACTTCAACATATATTTTTATTCTATTTTGTGAGTTTGTAATTAAGAACAAAATCTTCATTATTTTCAGTTTTCTAAAATAAACTTTCTAATTGAAATTTTTCACAATTCCATTAATAACAAGATTCGGAAACTCTTATAGAAAGTTACCAATTAATGATCTCAAAAAATTTTAAATACTACAAAATTTTGAGGAAATGTGAACTCTTCTGTCTCAAAATTGTGATCAACTTTATAACATATTTGAAAAATCATATAAGTTAATAGTGCTAATTCTTTTCTTTTTAGCTTTTTATTAGTTAATCAAACTTTACATATGAAATAAATATTTACATTTTAAAAATTTCTGATAAATGCTTTTAAAATAAGAAAACAAATTAACATTAAACAAAACTGCATTCATACAGAACAATTATCTTCAATCAAGTCTCACCAATTAACATAAGATTAAGGGTTTCATCAGAATATTGGACTTCCTTACATAAGCCCATTGCTGAACATAAAATAGTTGCCAATAAATGTTTGCACTGAAATAGAAAATAAACTGACAGTAATTAAGGACATTAATGAAACATGCTTCTACAAAAAATAAGAAAAAGAAATACAATTTAATATATAAAAAAGACCTATTTGAATATAAATAAATTTATGAGACCTTATAAGTTATACAGATTTTATTAACTTTTCCTATAGAAAAACAATTGTTTCTTTAATATAAATCTTTTTGTACAAAAAATCATTAAGAGCCAAAAATCTTTAAGAGCTTTAAGATTAATCCCTCGGCAAAAAATCAGTAAAAGCGATTTATAGGCTAATTCATCAGCCCCGCACATGCAAGAAACGCTGCACACAGTTTGAATTTTTACAATTTTCATATTGGATTTCGTTTTGGAGTGGAATGTATTTGTATAAATGGAGCTTTCGCAATCTTGAACTACTTTCGCAAATACTAACAGATGATCAAGAATATATCTTTGGAAATGAGATGAAAGTGCTCGAGAGAGATGTCTGATTAGTTGCTTCCAGATTGTACAGCTTATATACCATGTAGATACATAACTTGTGTATTCAAAAATATTTTTTTTTAATTTAATTAAAATCAAGTTTACAAATGATTCTCTCACACATCTTGTAGGGCATTTGAAAGCTGTTTGCTCGTACCTCAGTAAAGCACAGTGGAATACTACATTCCTGGTTCTCATGTGTAGAGAACAATTCTGGTATTCCTCTGATCCAAAATTCTGGAGCAGTATTTCATATTTTAGGCATCCATAATCTTCCAAACTAACGCAGAGAATGTTGAGCTCTTGGAGTTTCTTTTTCTCACAAATTCCACTTTTGTAAGTGACGGGGTACTTTGTTGTTGTCAAGCATGAAGCTTATATGCAAAGGAGGTAGTCATATATAAATTCTAGTGGGTATGCTCATTCATTTTGTAGTGGATAAAACCTTATTCCTCATATAAAATTTTCACAATACCAAGCACTAGTTTGTCAATCTGGGATTCCAGACGAATCATAGATAGGAAAGAAATCATTTATAAATTATACATATATAAAAATTACATATTTTTTTCATTTTTAAAAAATCTACAAAAATAAAGAATATTAAAACTATCAAAATAAACATCAATCTCATTTACTATGTGCATGTACATAAAAATTTCTATTTATTACAGAAAAAAGTGTCATTAATACTCTAAAAATAAGATCAAAGATTATATTAAATTATTTCAAATTTACAACTAATTTTATAATTAATATATCTGCTTTATTGCATCCTTTTTTGAAAATTTCATAGGAAAAAAATTCATTTTTGGTAGAATCACAAAACTTGGATAGCTAAAAAATGAAGACTGTGAAAATGTAAAACTATTAACAAAATAAAATATGAAACTCAGAATATGATCAATTATAAAAATTGAACTGAATTATCTTTCAATAAGATATGTTAAAAAAAAATATTCCATTTTTTAAAATAAGAGACAGATACCATAAAAAATAAGTTTAAAAAAATAAAATATTCTATGTTTAATCTTACATAGTTAATTTCTGCAGCATTGTATTTTCAAATTTAAATGGTATGTTTTGATTGTTTCTTTAAGAAAGCAAACTTTATAGTAAATAAACATGTAAAAATATGTTACTATTAAAATAATCATGAATGTTAAAATATTTGTAACATAAAGGCATCAATGACAATTGAATGATAAAACTAAATATTGTATATAAAGAAAAATGAAAAAGGTAAGTAACAATTTGGTGCAAAAAGTATTAAAATATTCTATACTTACCATATATTGATTCTTTTTTAAAACTATAAAATAAAAACAGACAATTAGTAAGCTTGAAATAACTCCAATTTGGAACATAACAAAATTAATACCAAACTGTTATGCTTTTATTTTAAAATGTTAACAATTTAGAACAAAGCAAGTTAAAAATAAACTTTTCAATATTTTTTTACACATCACTAAAAAATAATTAATTGATAAGATTGAAATCTATTGGGAAAATATCAATTCTAAGTTACATAAATAAAATATTTATGAAAAAAAGAAATATACGGAAATGCGATATGCAAAAATTATGTATACTTCTAATATAAGAGTTAATATAATACATACAAGATTATGCATTATCTCAAATATTAGAAGCAATGACAGAGTCATAATCATGAATTATAAAATAAGGCAAATATTAAATTTACTTAATATAACACCTGTTTGATCATGGCATGAAAAAATGGGAAAAAGTTTAAATACTACATATTTTAATACAAACACAAAATAGCAACTTAAAAAAAAGGTAAATATTTAAAATTGGATTCCAGAAAGAGCAAAAAATTTTATTAATACAGAATTACACATACATTAACATAAAAACTTTTCTTTTTCTTATACTAAAATATTTTTATGTATTAGAAGAAATACAATTTTTCATCAGCATAATATCTTTAATTTCTTTTTGTTAATAAGCAACTATCTCACTCAAAGTGTTAGTATTTAAGATTGCAAACTTTAGATTCTTTCATAGATTTGCAATGCTCTTTCGCTCAACAGAAATATGGGAATTTTTATTAATTGTTTTATGAATACACAGGCTTATTCTAAAAGTTTAGCTCCAAATATTACTTCAAAAATTTTCACCATAGTTTTCAAAAAATGCTTAATTTCTATAGAAAATTTTATTATTTGAATATTTAAAATTAAGAAACTTGAAATGCCAAATATCTTTTGATTAACAACATATAAAGTTCTCTGAATGTTACATGATTTATATTCTTGACCATATAGAAAATCAAAATTTTTCATAAATTAATTTGAAATCTATCAGAGTTCACTGTTAAAATTTTTATAAGAAAAATACAATGAAAGGAACGATATTTTTGTATAATTCTGATATTAATTGATTAAATAATATAATTATATTTCAATTTAATATCCCAAAAAACTCCACAAGTTCATTAAACAACTGAATTTGTATGAATTCTCATTCAGCTGAATAACTTAATTTCCTTTGGCGAAATTTTATTAATAATAAAAATTTATTGTCAATATTTCTGAGGGGGGAAAACAATTGAGTAAATTTCTTTTTACCACATATTTATTAATTTGGCTGCTACACATATGAAAAATGCATATAATCTATGGGATATATTTGGAATAATGTATATAATAATCTTCATTAAGTTTAGATTAAAAGTCTTAGCAATTTCCTTTACCAAATTGTTTTTCAAAAAAGCATAATTTTCTTCCCATATTAATGTTTTTTATTTTATATATTGTGGGAAATATGATATATACTTTTATAACTATTTCATAATTTAATTTTCAATATCTTTCAAGTCATATATTATATAAAAATCCTCATTCATTAATATTTCCTAATTAAAAGCATATTTAATAAAATTATACAAAAATAAATAAATAATCCACAAAATTTTAAAAATATATGAACATTTTTCAAGAAGTATTTAAGTCTAATAAACTATGATAATTGTATTAAATAATATTAATATATAATTAAATAACATTCTTTTTAGAGGAATACATAAGTATTTAATTTTGACTGCTAATTATATACAGCACTTTTTATTTTATTATAAATAAGATGCAGTCTCTACATTAGCAACTGACAGCACAATCTGAGCTCAATTTTAACATCACTGATATTACAAATATCAAAAACAGCAAAGAATATTTTTTCCTTACATTATCCAAAAGTTTTTTGTGGAATAATGATGATCAAACTCCACTCATTTTTTTTAATAAATTAAGTTCATTTTTTTAATAGATAAATTTCGTCAAATTTTTTAATAACAAAAACTTCGTCTATTTTTAATACATGAGAATATCCAGTCTTATTTTTCAAAAGAAACTGCTTTGGTTGCATTCTTTCTTTTCCAGCGTATTCTATTTTATTTTTATGCATGAGATTCTGAATACACAGTTTGATTTCTTTAGCAAATACAATAAAAGAAACAGTTTTTAAGCAATCAATTGGCATTATGATAAATATATAACTACTGTAATATTAACTCTGATAAAGATGTTTTCTTTTTTGCCACAATAGAACTATTCAGCAAGAAACCTCTCTACATGTTAAGAATTAACATTTAATAGGTACACATTTTAGAAACTCTAGAACTCTGGGAAGAGTAAGATATGATTTGATTGATAAGAGTAAGTATGAAGTTTAATGCGTCAGCCTAGGACAAACTGCACCAAAAACATTAAAATTTAGAACATTTTGGAAAAGTAAAAATATTTAATATAACCTAAGTAATTTTAAACTGAAAATAGCATTCCATTCTATGTCTTACTTATCATATAAATTTATAAGCTAGAAAAGTCACATATTCACATGTACATTATGTAAATATCCATCGTTATTTAATTTCATCAATATCAGAAAAGTTTTACTTTACAGTGCTTTATGTATAATACATATATAAAATGCTTTGTTTTATACGCAAAGCACTTTACAGAGTAAATGTCATCCATACTACTTATCTTTGAGTTCCAACCAATTAGCAGAGCATTTTGTTTCTCATGGTATATTTCAAAATATTGAACAAAAACATTAAAATTTTCAATATTTCAATTCAACAAATTAAAATTTAGCAATTCAGTGACTAAAAAAAGTGCTGAAAATCTTAGATTAAATCACTCAAAATAGCATGGTAAACAAATTTTAGAAAAGAGAGATAATCTGATCAATAAGTAAATTTAACCCTGGAAATATTTGATTACATTTTAATTTCTGAAAACTTCTTATGATTTCTCATACAAGTGCACAAAGTATACAATTATAGAAAAAGATGTGCTCAAGAGCAAAACAGTTTCATTACACAATTTATTATTAATAAATATAAAAACAAAGTTTACAAACACAAATTTGTTTCCAATGCCCAGGTAAAAATCATATGAGTATTTACTTCAGCCAATAAATTAATATATAAAATAGCAATAACAAAAACAAATAACAAGACACACATGTATTATAAAAAATAATTTAAAGATGTTTTAAAATATGCAAAATCATGATGCTTAAAAAACCAAGCACAGCAAAAATAGTTCTCAAAATTATTTAAAAAGCCAGATTTTTTTCATTAAATAATTTTCTATATCATCAAAGAATTTTTCATAAATCATTTTGATAAAACTTGATTTTAAGAAAAATTTGACTTTTCCTATTTAATTGATCAAATAATCATTATTCACAATTTTTTTATATATTTACATATTTAAAATTAATTTTAGATATTTATTTTACATTTTTGCATTAGTTGAAGAGTTGCAAAGTCATCTAAATTTTACACAAAATATATGCTTATCAACATGGTGGCATAGTCAAAAACGCCTGGAAGCACATGAAGATTTACGAACTTGAACATTTTCTTCATACTTAATAAAAAAGAAAAAAGAGAAAGAACATCATTTGTAAAGCTGCTAAACAGTTCAACAAATGAACAATAGTGCTAAATAAATTATTACGGACCAATAAATTCTCCAGTCAATTGATTTACATAATATTCCACGATATGAGTTAAACATTAAAAAAATGAAAGTAACATATTTACCATGAAACATAAAAGAAGGGCACGTGCAATAATTGACATCTTTTAAACAAATGTGAATTTCACTAACATTCTTTTGAATTTTATAAAGTTCCCTGCCACTGGGAGAAGTTATATGAGTGATGCATTTTTTATCTATCAAGTCTAAAGCTTGAACAGCAGTAAAATCAAACAAAAATGATAACCTAAAAGAAAAATCATAACATTAAGCACATAATTTTTTCCAAATTATATATAAAAAAGCACATAAGAATTCATTTTACTAATATAATTTAAAAAATATAATCAAAAAGATACTTTCTGTTAATGAATAAATTATTTCATATTGGTTTAATATAGTGAAAAAAAACAAAGTGTTCATGTATGTTTTATAAATATAATAAAGTTATAGATAAAATTTCTACATCAATAAACTTGAAGAAAATCCAAAGACATAACAATACATAACAATTAATCATGGTTTTGTGACAAAAATTATGTAAAATGAGGCAGACCCATAGAGGTCCAACAATGTATAGAATTATAGGAGTTGTATGTAGGTGTTAATGAAAAATATTTAGAATTTCGGTTTATTTTTGAGATAAATGTTTCCAAGGTATCCAGAAAATAAATAGTAGATTCTGAGAGGTGGTGTCCAGTTGAATGTATCAAAACAAAATCATCAATAACATACTTTGTTTTATGGTGTTCTTAATTCTATTTATTCATTTAATTAATATGCATACCCATACAGTTGATATCATTGACAACTATCAGAAAAGGAGGGAATCATGCTTAAGTAGTAACCTATGTTCTCACACACAGCTTGTGTATTATAAAAAATCTACAAGATAGAATCAGCTGTTCAATGTGTACATATTTTTCTTCCTTACAACTCCCATAGACTTAAAACAACTATTATAGATCATCAGACTTATAAACAGAAAGTATATATCACATAAAATAATGATTACTTTGTTAAATGCTGTAAATTTTTTATACGAATGAAGGCTAACAGTACAAGCTATTAATTTTTTTGTTTTGAATTTAAACTTTTTTAAAGACTCCATATCTAATGAAAATTTCCAATAGTGTTTTCATTTTCATATATGTACTTCTTTTATTTATTTTATGAAAAAAAATATGCTTGTAATTTTCCTGCTATATTTTTTTAAAAAATATTTCTTAATTTTTTTGCATTTAAATGATTTGTATTTAACTTTTAGCGGTAAATTTGCTTATTGAAAAAATTTAACATTAAATTAAAATAATACTATGTTGAAATGTGACACACAAAAAAGAAATCTAAAATAACAGCAAATCAATATCATTTCATTATTATATGTGTGTTATTTCCCTATAATAACTATTGATAAATATACTTTTTAATCATAACAGTTTATTGAAAAATTTAAAATATTACATATGAATTGCAAATATTTTTTTCAAATATTATTAACCTCTTTCATTTTAGTTTCAGTTCAATTAGGAATAAATATATTAATAAAAAAAATTAGAGAAAAAGCTGCTTAAATTGCAATTGACATTCAAATAATTACTAAAGAAATTATAGGTATATAATACCCCCATCCTTATTGCACATTTTATTATTAAATTTCTGTTATAACATCAAACTATTGGATAGCATCCGTAATTTTTAACGTCACCCAACTTATAAAGTCTGTTTTTTAGGACATCTGAACTAAGAGAATAGTTGTTCTTCACTAGTTTTTTCCCAATAAAAGGGCATTTAAATTTCATTTTATAAATTCATCTGTAAAAGAAATTTTCAATAAAATCAATTACTTAAAGTCACCCACATGATATTTTAATTAGCAATAAATTTTCCCATTTGGTTGTAAATTCCAATGGAGTGGTTTGGGGACATGTATTAATCAATATTGCTTTTCTTCTGATAATATTCAAAATAGTTTTATAGAATGGTTTAGTCAAAATCTCTATAATAGCTTCACAATACTCACAATTCTATTTATTTATAATTGCAAATAATAACATTTACAAAAAATAGAATATTCCTTTTTTTAAACTTCTTCATGGGAAAACTTTTCAATAACTGTTATACATTATCTATTAACATATCAAAGGAAAGTTGAAACAGGATCTGAAATTTTCTCAGCATTGGATATTTTTGTGAGAAATTTTCTCACAGTATTGTTGAAGAAGTTTTCAAAGCTATAACATTAAGAAACTAATTCTTAATCTTAAATTTACACTAAAACAGATTTACAAAATTATGTAATTTTTACAGAAAGTATATAACAGGCTTTTTAATATTGTCCTAAAATATCAAAATTATTCAAAAATTTGTCCTTGTTTTTCATTTGAAAAAGTTAAATCATAGTTTGACATTAATTATATATTTGTATTAAAATTTTAATTTATCATAAAATAATGCATTCTTCCAATATATGTTTCTTTATAGATAAAATTAGGCTTATTCTTTATTAAGACACTTCACTTTTAAAAATATCAATATCATAACTCAAAAAGAGGTCATTTTATGCAAATGTTAGGCTTGTACTTATATTTATGTACAGGTTATTATGCTATTACATTATATTTATATTGCAATACTTGTAATCAACAAGGTTCCTCCATATGTGTTATTTGTAACTTCACTTGGCAGTTTTACTTTGTAGTTTTTACTTTAACAAGCTTGGCTAGTCCAAGTGTCATAAGCAACAACAACACTTTATAGTTTAAAGGAAGGAACTTTAATGACCTCAACATCTAATACCCTGACTTCTTTGGAAATTTGCTCAAAAAAGTCAAATCAACAATTACTTCATCTTGGTGTTTGCCCCCCTCACAAATGGTATGGTGACAGGCAACCAGGAGCTTCTATCATTTTTAAGGATAGTCGTGTGCAGCAGACAGCATTTATCAAGACTCATAAGTGGACACTTGAAATGTCTTAAAATTGACCAAGGATACAAGATCTTCCCCATGTGTAGAAAATGTAACATCATGCATTTTATCCTTAATCATCTACTTTCCTGCTTAGGACTTGAAAAAGAGGACTTGTGCCTCGAAATCCTCTTCTTGTTTTGGACTTTTTGTTAGTTAATGGATCTGGTTTAGGCTATTAGCTAACCAAATAGGATAAGAAACAGCGACAAAAACTTTGTAGTTATCTAAAAAAATCGTATGAATTTATTTTTTAAGTACAAAAATTATCCAATCTAAAACAGCCTAAAAGAACATATTATAATGATCAGTTTCAATAAATATAATATAAATCTTCAGTTAATTGGACTTATAAAACTAGAAACATATATTTGAGTGATTTTTGGGCCATTTATAGCAAAAATGAAGTGACTTTAGAAAAAATAACAGAAAAATTATGTGTACATATAAGATACCATCAAATACCACCAAAATTAAGCAATGTTTATTTTAATCAAAAAAAATTCTATTTAAATGAAAAAAAACAGAAGAATGCAATAAAAAACTAAACAAAGTTCTAAATTAAAACAATTTTTTCAAAAAAATTGCTAATGCTTTAACAAATATATTGAAATAATACTTACATTGATAATGACTTGTCACTAACTGTAAAGAAAAAACAGTATACATATATGAATGAGAGCAAATAGTAAACTTATATATTTTTAAAATTACAATTGAAAATTTAAATCTTCCAAACAAAATTATATCAGACTCACAAAATTTAAAGTAGAGAATATTAATAAACTTATTTCAATCAATCCATTTTACTTGATGTTTGAATACATAATTTGACATAAATCTGATATTTTTATAAATTTATTTTATTGATAATATGATAAAAATATCATTTACCAATTTAGACTTTTCTTAATCATTATAGAAAATTTTAACTCCTTAATAAAGTTCTTTTAGAAAAAAATTATAATTTTTTTATATAGAATATAAATATATTGGTATAACATAAGTTATTTTTTACAATTTCATAAAAAGAAAAAAATACTGCATATATAATGGTGTTATCTATAGTATATTTTAATTATAATCTAGCCTAAAGAGAGATACAAGACTACCCATGTGAGACATGAGCATGTGCAAATTTTACTGTAATTTTTGTCAGCGTTAGACATGGGCAAATGCATTTAGCAGTTATATATAACATTATAGCATGAATACTACACATTTTAAGAATAATATGTTAGATCAGTTTAAAAATCTAAATTTATTACAAAAATGCTAAGAATAAATATACATTGCTATTTTTTCCCCTTCCTCTAAGATATAAATTATGACTTCATTTAAATGATAAATATAACTTTAAAAAACATATCAAACAATTTTGAAAAACTATGAATATTCCTCAATTTTTCAAATATCCTCATGTATAAAATCAATCACAATATATACATCAAACATGATAAAAAAACAATATAACATAGGAATTTTATATGGAAAATAATAATTGCAGAATGCATGGGAATTTACTATTAAATGTACTCGAAGAATTTATTATATATATATATATATATATATATATATATATATATATATATATATTATTTTTATGCTTTAAATAAGGACTATGAGAAGAAATAAGGTATTCTAATACTTATTTCCAATTTATAAAAGGATTAAAAATTATAAATTTTAGTGCATTTTCCATGTACTTCAATATGTTACAATTTTAACATCATATAAAAATGATACAGGTTCTTCATTATTCTTTTATTAATCTTGTCTAGATGACCACATATTTAAACACATCTAAAATATTTATCATAATTATTCAGGAAAAATTTATCATTTAACAATTCAATAATGAAAATGTGACCAATATTTAAAGCGATTCACTTAGCAGAGTAAATGATACAACTCTTTTTTTTTTTTATTTGTATGCCTATAACTTGAACACTCTCAATAGGGAAATATTTTTCCCTGCAATGATGACACAATATATTAATCAATAGTTTACACAAAGTTAATACTGACTAAAAAACCTTTCAATAGTGGCTCTTTTAATTTTTTAAACTGAAACATTTTTGCAGTTCTAATGTTTTGGACAGTAGCTGAAAAAATTTTAAAATATCAAAAACAAAAATTGAAAGAATTTATTTTTTCAAAAAAAAAAAAAACCATTTAAATATGAAAATTAGTATGAATAAATTTCCTTAAGAAACCTAGAAAGGTACATATATTTACTTTTTTGTTGCTCTTTGTATTCAGCACTAATAACATCAATTGTATGTTTGAATGTTGCAACAACAACTGGGTTCATATTAATTAAACTAAAATTTAAAAATGAAAAAATCAATTTTTTTCACAATATTAGAAGTAAATTTTATAACAAATACAGAATAAAAATTAAATTCTTTGATAATATCCTTGACAACAATTTACTTCACACAGAAACAAACTTAGATGCTTTTCCTAAAAAGAATAAAAGATAAGAAAATGTATAAGAACGATTGTAATAACTATAAGGATGTTTCTTAGGATAGCAAATTTAGTCAAAAATTATTTTCCAAGATACCTAACATAAATTCCATAGCAAACATAAACATTAGGAACAGAATAGTGACAGGTTAATATACAAATGTTACAAATTCAATATATTTTTTGTGGCCTTCTTTTCAAGATGACTGTACTTCAAAAATAAGCTGTATTAAGCAATTCTGTAATTATGTCCAATTTGGCTCTAGATTTTTTCACCCCATTTTGAAAATAATTATTAATGATTGTTTCCTGACACCATCATCAATACAAATTTATATACTGTAAAGAATATACAACTTTTTAACAATACTAACTTAATGTGAAACTATAAATGTAAAAAAAATTAAAAATAACCATTTTCTATAAATTTTAATTTAATAATCAATATAAAATAAGTGGTATTTTGACCCCATACATTAAGACATACATGTATGATTGTAATTACTTTCATTTTCCATGACAAGCAAAATATGCACAATTTTAAATGTATAAGGTTATTTTATAATAAATTGGTCTTTATATTAATTTTAGTTTGGTTCATGAATTGACAAGCACGTAAATACTTTGAAAAATAAAACATGTAAACAAAGCAAATTCTATTTGGTTACTCTATGCATAGAAAACTGAAACGTTTTTAAATTAAGATTACAAGAACAATGATATTTACTGCTATATTCTCAGCAAAAAAAAAAAAACTAATAAAAAAGAAAAACACCATACTTTCCATTTTTATATGATCAGCAATTTTTAAGTGTGACAAATATTTCATTTTGACATGGCATAGTGGACGGCCTAATGACCAAAGACCACCAATAGGCATTTTAGTATTCGCAGCATAAGTTGCCCTATAAAAGGACTTTTTATAGGTAGTGTGCCATATCCATGTTTCACATGGAAATGCCTGGAAAACTCTCCAGCATTCAACCTGAAAAATGCATCTGCAGAAAATGGAAGTACAACATCTATCTTCGATTATTCAACTGCGGCTGGGATTCAACCAGAGATTTTTATGCTCTCTTTATTTTAACACAAGGCCATGATAACCAAATATTACACTGGAAAAAAGTTGAATCACTATAGGACTTTTGGTTAAAAAACATTTTAAATTTAATGCAAAAAATAACAAGAAAAACAATATGCCCCTGATTTGATAATTTTGAAGAGCAGACTCAATGTCAATTGATAAGTATTTATTTTTCTGATTAACTACTAAATGTTCTCCCTTTAAAATAATCATTCTTTATTATGCTGGCCATTTTAATTAAATTTAACAGGTATGTAGTCTTTAACTATCAAGTACCTAGAATTTTATTACTGAATTGAGATCAGTTTGCATCAAAAAGTCTGCATCACTGCACTTTGGCCTTAATTTGTTTTGTTTTTTTATGACACAAGACACAACCTATCATAAAAATTAAAATTTTTCTTAATTGCATATTTTAACTACTTTGATTTTACAACTGATACTTTTGATTGCATTTTCCTTACTTTTCTGGATATTTATAGCCACCCAAGAAAAATAAGGGATACATTAAGAAACAGCAGTTTTAAAAAATTTAATTCACTCAGTTACATTATTCATTTCCTCGAAATTACAAATTTAGCTTATCAAGATTTTTTAATATTAAATTAAATATGCATTTCAATAACTATGTAATGTTGTTCAAAAATTCCTAAGACCATGAAATATTCCAATAATTTTTTTTAATCCAAAATATAAAATTCAGGGCATACAGAAATTGACAGAGAAAGACAAAAATAAATAGTGAGGGATAGTTATATTTATCATTAGCAGTATATATACATTTTCTTTCATTCAAATTTAACAACAAATTCAAATTTAACATTGAATTTACTATTTATATTCCGCTGCGTTCTAACAAAACAAAAACAAAAAACTAAAATGAGCGCCAAATTTTTTTTTCCTTTATTTGATACAAGCTTTACACCATACTTATGGCAACCACATTGTCAATGTTGGTTCTTTAATTGATGATTTCTGAGACATTCAGTTGCTAGTAAAGGGACAATTAGGAGTATCCAATTAACGTCACACTCGTTGTTCCTGGTAATAGAAACTGTGATTTTCTTTTTGTGCACAAACAAGTAGACCACACCGCCCTTCATTTGTCAATCAAACGCCGTGCTTGTCTTTTCGTTTTGATTATCATTTTTTTTTCAAAATCATCAATCCATCAATTTTTGCTTAGGTTTCGAATGAAAACTCAATTTTACTCAATGCGAGCTATGAGCCTATGAGCATAAAGCTCCAAAACAGTTTTTTGCCATAACTTAACCTAACCACACCGCATATGTAAGCACTTGCGACTGAACTGTAAGTTATTAAAAATGGTTTTATGCTCTGTTTATGGATGTAGAAATTGGTCCAATAGTGATTCTGGAAAATCTTTTTACATGATTCCAAAAATAATAGCTAAAAAACTCCACAAAATGATTAAATTACTCGTAAACGTATCGATTTGTGGGTATCTCAATGAAGGAGAGCATATATAACAGAAATTAAATTATAGTAGCTAAGAGTATGCAACCTTAATTTTATTTTAAGTAAATAGAATACTAGGATTTTGTATAGTGATGGAAATACGATTTATTACATATGTATTATTTATATTTTTTCCTGGCCATCTATTGGCATGGGTTTAACTTAACGAAATATATATTTATTAACTTCTCTTAATTTAACAGTTTAATATTTTTAAATGTAACTCAAACAGAATTTTTCAATAAGTATTTCCTGTGAGTAACTTTTAAAAAACTAGCAAATAGCAAAAATAAGTAAAGATATGTAAAATTTTTATTTATATAGAGTAACGAGTATAAGTGATATTTTTAATTAACTTTAATAACTTAAATTAATAAAATCAGTTTAAAATTTTTTAAATGCATTAATGATGAATTATAAATATTCATTAAAAATAAGCATTGCAAAAAATAGAAATGATTATTCTGACATGTTGTAAATGTATTTTGTTAATAATATATGCTTAAATTTATCAAATGCTTCAATAGAAAGTTTGTCATAAAAATGTAAATATTTATTATTTTATAATATTGAAGGATTTACTTTTTCAAATACATCCTATAAGGTGGAATATTTTATTTTATATATTTAATTTAGAATGAAATGTCTCCAATATGTATGGCAAAAAAATTTATATTTACATAAATATAGAACTGTTCAGTGCAGAGACAATTCTAAAGTTTAAAATAATGGAAAAAATTCTTAACTTTCCCATCAGTAATATGTTTGCATTTCGCAACCGCTTTGTAAGAATTTTAAGAGAAACAAATCCACTTTTGAAATAACTGTGGGACTTTAAATATTTGTAAGCTTTCATCTGACAATATGTAATACTATGTGTTGCGTGAATATACTAAATAATCTATTATATCTCCATAGCTGATTTATGGCCATTTATTTTCATCATTACTGCTAGTACTTTGGTTTATAGCATATGGATCTTTTCCATCATATAAAACCAAGTTATTTTTATAATTTTCAAGCCCTTGTGCTAGTTAACAAGACATATACCAAACACAATAGGCAGCCATGATTTGTCTTTGTATGTGCACAAAAAGTCCTAGCATCGGTTGCTAGGTCGATAGTGACGTCAGTGAATACCTCCAATAGGAATTTCGAAAATCGTAAATAGTAGTTACGTCATTGTAATTTCGAAAATAGTAGTTACGATCAATTGTAGTTGCTCTTTAAAAGTCTAATTAATTGCTAAAAATTTCCATTCCAAAGTATTTTATTGATTTACATAATTGTTGCAAGATATAATATTAGGTATTCGTGGTTATTCAGTCTGGATATTTGGGTTTTTGTCGTTGCTCTGCTAAACGCCGTATTCCGTCTCCTTCATTGCCAAATTTAAGCGTTTAAAATCACTGCATGGTGACCCAGCTAACGGAACAAGTAGTCATTGTTCTGAATGATGATGTATTGTAAGTGGAGCCATTGAAGTCAGGAGAAAATGTGATTAGATAAGCGGTAACATGGACGCTTAAGCTGTACTTTTGTACTTCTTATATTTTTCGTTCTTAGGTAGACATGAAAGATTTTTTAGATAATTTTTAGGTCGGTTTTCTTGCATCAGAAATGCTTCCATTAACTATCAATTTGTCATTTGTGACATTATACAGTCATGTCCATAAATTAAGTATAATTCAGAAGCACGCAGAAATTGAACTCTAAAATAAAATTTTCACATGTAGAATTATCACACACATGTTGAAGAATAATATGCAAATTACAAGAAACCACCAGATGACACTGATAGTACGTCACAATGACAAGAGTGTAAGAGAAGGGAAAATAAGGATCGGTTGCCAAGAAATGACTTTGTGAGTAGTTGTAGTAGTAATAGATGAGTCAGTCATCTTAGTGAGTAATTCTAGTTTTTGCCAACACATTTTAAAACTTGAAAAACGTCAAAAAGCTGAAATAAATTTGATTGGTCAAATATTATTCGATTTTTCGCTCCGTCTTATATAAGAATCTAAAAGAAGGAAGAGAAAAATAGTAGGGGGTTCCCCTCTTTATTTCCCTTCTGGACTTATCATGGACATGGAAACGGCTAAATCTACTGGACAGGCCGCCTTCAAGGCTACTCAAAAAATCATGTTGGAAAGGCTTTTTGCTAGACTAGACGAAGTTTGTAATATGCTAAATGACATAACCAACTCAGATGAATTCTCCAATGAAGATAAGGAAGCAGTACGTGGAAAAATTAACAATTTCGCAAAGCACATCACTCGTGAAACTACTACCAAAACCATTCATTCTTCAGTGGAAGATACAGCTATGGATGCTAGTAACATTGAAATGGACGAAGTTATACATAAAGACATCCCTGTTGGAAATAAATTTGAGATTCTTAACCAACAAGAAAACATGGAAACTACTAAAACCACTAGCACCAAAAGAACCAGGAAAAATCACGAAGAACAACAACCTCCTAGTAAAACGAAGAAAACTACTAAAAAAGACTCTGCAGCAGATGCAAAAACAAAGAAAGTTCTCAATACAGACAACAACAACCAGATACAACAAGATATCCCTCCTACGGATGCTCAACCCCAGGCAGAAAACCACGAAAACACCAATCCTTCGATTCTTGCCACACCATCAAGAAAAATCCCTCCCATTGTTATTAGAGATAACAAATTCTCTTGGAAAACACTGGACAAACTATTCTTAGACGAAAAACTCTCAGGATACACAGCAAAATCATCTAGCTATGAACTCAAAATAAAATTTTCTGATGCTGAATCACACCGTACTGCTATACAAATCCTAGAAAAAATAGGAGCTGGATACCACACTTATCTCCTCCCTGAAGAGAAACCACTCAAAGTGGTCATCAGAGATCTTCCTCACGATACGGAAATTGCAGACATTACTGACAGTCTCATTGAAGATGGGTTCACAATTAGCTCCATAACACAAATGACACGAAGACGCAACGGGGAAACTCAAAAACTTCCTCTATTTTTAATCACCATGCCCAAAACCAATAGAGCAAAAGAAATTTACCAAATTCAATATATTGGAAGAGTTAAAGTCCGTATTGAAGAGTATAGAAACAGAGGAGGCCCTACTCAATGTCATAGGTGCCAGAAACTACATCACTCTCAAAGCCTTTGCAAGCATGAGCCGAAATGCGTTAAATGCGGGGACAATCATCTTTCATACCTCTGCAAGAAGAGCAAGGACCTACCAGCAAAATGCGCAAACTGCCAGGGAGATCACCCTGCCAATTTCCGCGGATGCAAAACTTTCATCGAGGCCACCAAAATTAAAAACCAGGACAACCCCACCATCCGTATCTCCAAAGGAGTGGTCATAGAAAACAAATCTTACGCCCAGGCTGCAAGCTCTAACACCATACAAGAAGCTAAAAATATCTTAGATCAACTCAAACTTATAGTAAATTACATTCAAAAATCTGGAATTGTGGAAGCAATAAACCAGCAAAATAGTCAAAATTCACAGACCAATAATGTATAACATCAACAACAAAATCGAATTACTTCAAATTTGTAACTGGAATGCGAATGGACTTGTAAATAATTTTGATGAACTTAAAAATTTTCTAACTAACAACGACATTGACATATGTGCAGTTACGGAAACTCACTCTAATGGCAGTCGCTCATACAACATCAGCAATTACAAAGCCTACACAACTAATAGACTTCACTACAGAGGAGGTGGAGTGATACTCTATGTCAAAAGAGCCATTCCTTCAACTCTCTATAGCAGTAAAAACGACGAGGGATACGAAGAAGTTTCTGTTATAACTGAACTCTCTGATCGCCACACCATCAAATTCTCAGCAGTATATAATCCTCCTGATAGAACTTTCTCTGAAAAAGACATTCAACATCTTTTCTCTGGAAACTACACCACTATTGCCTTAGGAGATTTTAACAGCAAACACAGACACTGGGGCTGCAGAGCAACTAATAAGAACGGTAAACATCTAGCGGATATCCTTGACAAAAATAACATCAAAATTATCACTCCCATGGAACCATCCTACTATCCAGTTTTCCAAGCCCAAATCCCTGATATCCTGGACATTATATTAACTAACTCCAACTTTAGCATAGCATCTGATGTCTATAACGATCTAAGTTCTGACCATCTTCCAGTCATTTCCACCTTAAATATTTGCAAAAATAATTCTCCCACGACCATCAAAAGAACCAATTGGAATCTCTACCACAACATTCTTCAAACTAGAAAATTAACTCCCCTCAACATCAACAATACACTTGACATAGAAATGGCCATCCAATCCCTAAATCTCACTCTCACATCAGCATTAAATGAAGCTACTGAGGAAATCAAATACATCAATAACTTCCACAAAATCCCATCTGAAATAAGAGACATCATCAAAACAAGAAACCGTATAAGAAAAAAGTACAGAAAAACTCTCAACCCAGTCTATAAAACAGCCATAAATAGTCTCAATCGTCTAATTAGAGATAAATGTAGTCATCATAAAAACAAGCAATGGGAAGACAAACTTAAAACCTTAAACGCAGATGACAACTCTATCTGGAAGCTTGCCAGAAACCTGAAGAACAAGACTCCAACCTGCAAACCTCTGCATGGAGAAAGGGGACTGGTGTACACCGACCAGGAAAAAGCTGAAGCCTTTGCGGATAGCATGGAAAGACAATTCAAACTTAACTTCTCCCACACAGACACTGACTTTGAAGATACAATCAATAACATCTATAAGAGGATCAACAGCAAAAATGTCACTGACCCGGGTATCGAACCCACAACCATTGAAGAAATTCGCTCCATCATTAAACACCTTAATATAAGAAAATCTCCAGGTAAGGACAAAATTACTAACAAAATGATTAAATCCTCATCTGAAAATATCATCTCTCAACTTAATATCATCTTTAATTCTTGTTTAAAACTTAACTACTTCCCTCACATCTGGAAAGAAGCTGTTGTTATTATGATTCCAAAACCTAACAAAGATCTTGTGATGCCTTGCAACTACCGGCCTATTAGTCTCCTTTCTTCTCTTGGGAAAATCTTCGAAAAAATTATTTACAACAGACTTCAAAAATATATGACTAAACTTCCTAACGAACAATATGGCTTCCGGAAAGGACTCTGTACTACAAAACAATTATTACGCATTATAGAATTTATCAGCAGAGGGCTTAAAAACAAAGAAAATTCTGCCTTTGTTATGCTAGATGTCTCCAAGGCATTTGACAGACTTTGGCATGAGGGATTAATTTATAAAATCAAAAATCTTCAATTTAATGAAAATATCATACTTCTTATTAAAAATTATCTTAAAAACAGATCTTTCAACATTAAACATAATCAAAGTATTTCTTCTACAAGATTCATTGAAGCTGGGGTCCCACAAGGCAGTATCCTCGGCCCAATACTTTATTTATTCTATACAGTGGATTTTCCTGTCAATAGACTTGATTATAATAGCATAACAGCCTACTACGCGGACGATACTGGCATCATAACTAAATCAAAATCTATTGAACTTGCTATCCGCAAACTTCAGAACAAAATCAACGATGTCGAAGATTGGTGCTCCACCTGGAATATTGAAATCAACACAAATAAATCTAATCTACTTATTATCAAAAAACCCAGCACAAGAAGCAACAGAAAATCAGATCTCACCATGTTTGGCAATAAAATTCCAATTGTTAAAAATGCTAACTACTTAGGACTCACCATCAACCAGCACTTAAATTGGAAGCCTCATATTAAAAATGTCATCAATAAAGCAACTGGAATGCTGAGGAAATTACGACCTATAATGGGATATTATAGCAAAACAAACACCAAAATGAAAAAACTGCTTTACACTTCTATGATTCTTCCAATCCTAACATATGCCTCTCCTGCTTGGTGTACGATTAATAAAACCACTATGAAATTGCTTAACAACTTCCAAAATAAAACTATTAGAAACATGCTCGGGGCCCCAAGATACATTAAAAATTCTTCTATTAGAAAAGATCTTAGAATGGACACTATGGAGCAACATATTGCTAAATGTAATATAAGATTTTTCAATAAAGCTGAAAACTGCTCTACAGCAAGCTTCAACGAAATTTTTAACTGTACAAACTCAAGTGATGATGTCAAATTAAGGCCAATTGCTGCCCACTATCTCAGCGATGCTATCATGTCTAGTCTTTCAAAAGCCAATCCCAGCTAATTCACTTTGTAAATACTTTGTAAATATTTTATTCCACTTTTTAGTATTATATTCCTACTTTTGAACTGTAAATTTTCTGTATATACTTCATGTTTCACTTATTTTCTAGTGTTTTTTGTACTTTTTCCTATTTAACCCAGATATTTAATCCAGATTTTTACTATTTTCAATTTTATTTCTCACTTATATCATGACTTGCAAATTCTGTAACTTTACCCCTGTAATGTTGTTTTTATTTGCAAAAATTATTATTTTTTTCGAGCTCTCTTTTTCGATTGCTGGATCAACTCATTCGGCCAATCAGAGACCGTCCGCTTTCCCCGGACTCCCCCTCCTCTTCTTCTACTATCTTGACTCCTCCCACTCGCCACTTTTCCTCTAATTTCCACGACAACCTATCACAGATGAAAGAGTAAAAGCAGCTTCGCTGCTAAATGCTCTGGTTTAACGAATTGATTCTTGATTCTTGAATGACTTTGTTCACAAGCGCTTTAAAAGCCTTTCAGTGCAATAACCGCATAGTTATGGTAGTGAGCACAAAAGAAGCATTTGTATAATGTTTTGCGTAGTAGAATTATGGGTCGTCTGGAATGTTGACATACCCAGTTGGAAGTATCCGAGGAACTGGGAATCGCCCAGAATGTCATCCCCAGGTTTTGGCGATGGTTCCAAGATGGTGGTAAGGTGAGTAGATTTTACAGCACAGGTCACCCGCAAGTTACAACGCCGAATGAGGACCGGTATTGGGCAGTTACTGACAAAAGAAACAGACGGAGCACAGCATCAAGCTTGTCTTTTCAGATACCAGTATTACAGTTTAAAAGTAGACCGTGTAAAGACGCTTAGGGCACATTGGTCTATATGCTCGTTGGCCTGTCAGATTTGCTCCATTTACCGCAACTCACTGTCGCCTGCGATTAGCCTGGAGGTAAGCATGCATTATGAACATCACAACTGATGTCTTGTGTGATATTTTCCGACGAGTCCAGGTTTAGCTTTCAGTCTGATTCTCACTGGACTTTCATATGGAGAGGGCCAGGTATCCGTTACCACCAAGATAACACAATTGAACGACACCGTTACAGTGGTGCAGGATTGCTCGTTTGGGAAGGAATTATTCTGGGTTCCAGAACTAACCTGCATGTTCAGAATGTAACCATGACAGGCCACTTCGAGCGGAATGTCATTCTGAAACAACATGTACGTTTGTTTCGGGGCGCCATGGATGCAGAATTTCTGTTTATGGATGACAACTCCCGTCCTCATAGTGCAAACATTGTAGACGAATGCCTTCAATAGGAGGATATCACCCGTATGTACTGGCCAGCGTACTCACCGGATTTGAATCCAATACCAAATAGAGCATGTGTGGGACATGCTTGGCCGACGAATTGCAGCCCATCAAACCCCTCCCATATGTCTATCGGAACTTCGGAGAGCATTGCTTGATGAGTGGTGTAATATTCCCCAAGATCAAATCGATAATTTGATGCTCCGCATGCTTAGGAGTTGTACAGCCTGGGGCATACTATGTATTAACCATCATATCAACCATGTTATATTGGTTTTTGTAAATAGGTTGTTTTTTGAAATTTGCTCCAGGGAGTAAAAATCGCAATTTTTATAAATCATGTCAAACATATAGCATCTTTTTTGCTCTTTACTTTTTGGTTGATAAATAGACTTTACAAATAAGTCAAATTTGTTTTGCTTGTCTCTTTCTTTGCCTGAACTCGCGTTATCCTTAATTTATGTACACGAGTGTAGATAGACTTTATCATAATTGTTCCTCATAAACACACTAATGTTATAATTTTTTATACATATATTTAATTTATTGAGTTTATTGGGCAAATTAAATTTATTTGCTTTATACATTAGCTGTTTAATGTTAATTGTAATCAGTACTTAATTATATTTCATGAATCCACAAATTAATTGCAATAATTTTAGATGCACAAGTTAGAAGTTTTATGGTTAAGGAAATTTCAAAATGAATATATAATAAATGCTAATACAAATAAAATATTATAATTCTATGATATTCTCAAAAAATTAGAAAAAAGTACTTTAATAAGGAAAAAAAGAGCATCATTTTGATGCTGGCAAAAATGTAAATTCTTAGAAACAAATAAAAAAATATTTGTAAAAACAAATTTTCAAAATAAATTTAATGTAAGCTACTTTGATATAATTGTAAATGAAATATCATATATATATATATATATATATATATATATATATATATATATATATATATATATATATATATATATATATATATATATATATATAATAAAGTAAGAATAATAAAACCCTTAAAAGTGTAAATGAATACTGTTTTCAGTTTTATTACATTGCCTATAATTTTTTTGTTTTCAATTCTAAATACAGTTAAATATGCTACTACTGAAAAAATTATCGTAATTATGGAAATGATATGCAAATATATGTCACCTGCAGAATAATTCTTTTTTAGAAAACAAAATTTATTCTACTTATATCCACAGACCAATAACTAATAATATATCTCCTCAATCTGCCAATCGGAAAACGATTCTACTTTCGAGCCAAATGGCGTGAATTTCGGACAGTATGCAATGACAGCGCTATTAAGCGGAAAACTGTAAGTACTATACCAGAATGCATCCTTACTTTTTTACATAAATGAAAATTTCATTCAATGAATTGTTTATTTTTTTCGTAATTTGATAATTTTATGTTTAATTTAAAAAGAACTTTTTTTATAGAAGATGCAAATGCATAATGCACTTAAATTTAAAACTGCTAGTAAATCCTCCAGAGTTCTTCTTCTTCTTCTTCTTAAAATTGAGTTTGTATGTCATTGGGCACCTCTGCTTTTATCAGCATTTTGTACCATTAACTCCAAACCCAATGTTTCCTAGTTCCAGTTGCTCAGGTCACCCACTTTACTAATAAAGTCCAATAACCCTTTAATGGAGTCTAGGTGTAACTCTCTAGTATGGATGAAGCCTAAAGAAGTTAATTTAGGGAGGGCAAGAGCCTCACATTTGTAAATGGCATGCTGTGCCGTTTCCTCTTGCACATGACATTTCCAGCAGATAAGGTCTTGCTGAAATAGTCCCATCTGGTCAGAAAGTCAGTCATGCTAGGAATAGCTTCCTGACTTTCACCAGAAGAAGATGGTTTAGAGGTCATTTCTACCTCAAGTGAAGGATTCATTGCTGCCCCTTTACAAGATTGCCTCTGAGTTCCCTTGTCTTTTTCAGCAAGGTCTACTTTAGAGGCTTCACCTGCAAATGCAGAAAGGTTTGTTACTTCTTGTGTCTTTTCAGCCACAAGATAACAATTAAAAAGCTCAGGTAATATAAGTCCACCGAGCATTGCCTGAGTTACTGGGCAAGGCAAATTACTCAAGAAGTTCGCCAAGCAACTAGAGGCTCCGTTAAGACACCAATACCGTGGTGCCAATTAGCCCTAGGCACGGATCGCATAACACCAGGGTTTACGGGAGCTGGTTCGCGGCCTCTGATTCTATATTCAAGGCTATCCTGTCATTCCTACAGGACATTCGGCTATCCACCACTTGCCGACGCGCCTGGTGGCTGTGCTCAAGCCCTAGGAAGGTACACGTACCCCCTGGTTCCAGGATCCTCCAGAGTAACATTCATGTGAAATATATTTTTACATAAATTTATTTTAAATTTCAATGAGAAGCTTTTTAAATTGTTATCAAATCAAAACTTAAACTCGTATTAAAAAGTGAAGAAATATCTCATCAATTTTAATATTTTATTCAAAGTGTGATCTTATTTCCTTATATAAATTTTGAATTAGAATTTCGAAATAACACATTTTACAATTTAAAAAATAAATTATTCATTTTTATTATTTAACAGAAACTTAAATAAATCTAATAATGGAAATTCATTATACAAAAAAATAAATAGCAATGTAATCCAATTAAAATTTAGATTAGAATAGATCTCCACCATTTGGTTTCATTTACACACATAAAATAAGTAAAAGAAATTATTTACCAAAGCATACATACAAAATAATAATCAGGAAAATAATAAACATAATTATTTATAAAATACTTAAATCTGCAATAATTTAGAATTAAAAAAAATTGAATAAAAATAAATAAGAAACAAGCATTCTTAACAAAGTAAATTATTTATATTAGCTATGTATGAGTAAAGAATTAAAATTTGAAATATTATGTAGATTTACAATAATTTTATTCATTTAATCAAAAATATTATTGACTAAGAAATTCATCCAAGTGCTCTTTATTTTAAGAATCGTTTTAAATAATAAGACATTATACTTCATGCAAATGTGTGTGTGTGGAAAGGGTAAAAATATCATTAATAACTTGTGGATAAACATTTAACAAATCCTTACAATTACAGTTTTCTGAAAATTTTAAAGTAGGTAGTTATATTTTATAAATTAATAGCATATTAACTCATTATAATAAGTAATTCATAAAGAAAGTGATTATATTCCATGATTAAACTTATATTTATGAAGATATAAATGTAAAATTCGAACACATACTTTGGATGCCATAAAAAGTGTTTTCATTTTACAATCTTTCTTTTTATATTTCTTGTCTATTATGTATCGATCCAGTTTGGAAGCAACAAGTTCTAGGCATTTTAAGCAAGTATATACTAAAAATTGTTAAAGTTTCAATTTTATTTTCAAACGAAAATTCTACGACACGCGCTTGAAAAAACAAAATTTTCTCCAAAAATGTTCTAAGCATAGGCAAATAAACATCCCTCTAGAGAGAGAGCTGTGTACCAAGCATACTTTTACCCCGCCCACTTTTTCAAAAAAATATTGCCGTTTTTTTCTGCTCTTGGTCCATGGGAGTTGGAGGTCTTATTAAATTGTGGCTACAAAGCCAGCCACACAATTGTTGCGTTTAAAAAACTACTATGACTTTAACTTCCGCTGTTGTCGCGTGTGGTGAAAAATGTTGTTCTTAAAAGACCGCTCACGCCGGAGAAGTGGAGCTGTGATTATGTATTCGTTTTTGATACGTGTATTTCTGTAATTCCATTTATGTGTGTGTTGTGTGCGAATAAAAAAAAATTATCAAAAATTCGAACTTTATAAGCTTTATTGTTTCAGTTAAAATGCGAACTTTGTAAGCTTTATTGCTTCAAAATATTGGTCAATTGTTAAAACCATTTGGGAAATAAATCTAGTAGAAATACATTGTACATGTGGGAGGAAAGTGATTTCTATACAGTACTCCCCTCTGATATATTTCTAATTAATCATTATATTTACTAGTTATATATGTAGGCCTGCTCTATATACTTCTGTGGAAACTCTTCAGATTTTTTGACGTGATCTGAGGAAAATATACATGTTTCTCTTTCTAATTTTGTTAGTTTATTAGCTTGTGACCTTGGAACTGTAGTGAACGAATGTGCAGTATTCGATTCGCACTACAGAGCCGCATGTGCGTGACTCTCCTTCTAGAACGAACTTTTCTTTCCGCACATGATTCCTGTGCTTATTATAATTTTATGTAAATATTTATTGTCACCAACCAATCAGAAGATATTTTTACCTGTATATATAGCCTGTTGGTTTTCACTCGCCAGACAGGCAGAGTGAGATGGCAAGTGTGTTGCTTGTCTGATTTTAAGTCGCAATGAAAGTCTATTGATTTTAATCATCCTGTATTTACTTGAGCACGCTAGTTATTCACTTCAGAACCCAAATATAATTATTTATATGAGAATAAAATTTTCTATTTGACATAATTTGAGAGGAATAACTGTAAGTGACTTTAATCTAATATTTTTTATGATACGAGAACCCAAGTAGGCAAAATCTTGGTATGCCCAAGATTGGTAGTAACTTGGTTACCTTTCTAGGTCCGATAATGGCTTATCATGGCAGACTGGGAAAACTTGGCTCCCCTATTGGTCCAATATTGGCTTATCTTGGCATTTCTTACTATGGGAAAACTTTAGCCTCCATGATAGGACAAACCTTGGCTTATATTGGCAATTTTGAGAAAAACGTGGTGCCCATTACAGGTCTATTATTGGGCTTATCTTGGCAAACTGTATATTAAAGAAAATTTGACGCCCATTATTACTCCTTTAATGGGGTTATCTTGGCAAGATTGCCAATATTGGGCCAAGCTATTTTGCAACTTGGGAACTGATTTACAAATTGTGAAAATAATGTTCAATACAATAAAAATAATTAAATCATAAATTTCCAGTCATTTATTTTACTGATTCTAATTCCGATGATTTGGTAAGGAAACCAAGTAGCAGATATGAATACATTAGAAATTACATATATCATGTGATAAATTGTTCGCTAAGAAAATTTCTCAAATATATTATAATTTTGGTCAAGTTAATATATTATAATTTTGGGGTGTGATTTATTCTCAAATTTAATATTAATAAAGATGGAGGATGGAAAATATTTTTGCGAAAAACTGTACTTGGTGTCCATTTATGTTAACCAAAAAATTCAGAGAGAAAAAATATGACATGCCTTCAATAATTAAACGAGATATTTTTAGCGACACAAGAATGTTTCTATCATACAGAAAGAGACAACAAACAGAAATGATCTGGTTAATTAGATAGTGTATAATACCCCGTTTGCACTGCACTCTTAAACGCGTTTAAATCTCGAAAAATCTTTTTTGCGGTGGCAACTTGTGATTTAATTGAGTTCGAACTGATTTAAATCAGTTTGGCGAACTGACTTAAATACGTTTCAACTTGCTTTCTGCTATCTTGTTGTCATTATTTGTTGAAATATCTGAAACCCATCAAAATAAATGAAGAGAACAAAAATTTAAAAAAATAACGCAGAAATATTTACTTAAGTATTAAATAAACATAAAAAAAGTTATATCAAGTTTGAGAAGAAACTAGAATAAAATGACTCAAGTAGTTATGATTCTTAAAAATTAACTTCAAATACTACAATGGATATTTTCTGATGTAATAATAAATGAATGCATTCCGAGATTTTATGTTTAATTTCATTTTCTGTGCTCTTTTTCGGAGCGGCTTTTGTTATTGTAGCTTTAAGAGCAATCTTAAATGATGAAGCGATATTTTTGCTTGAAAATTTCATATATTCTTCTGCCTTCTGTAAAGATCTAAGATAATTGCTTTTCTGATATTGAAATACCCATATTCATAGTAAAAACATTTGTTGCTTTATCAGTTTGACGCCTAGACTTTTACGAAACTGATCCACACCGAAGAAATAGAACTAAGCAATATAGCTTTGCTCTTAAGATTATATAAAATAAGATACTTTACCTTCACTAAAGTACTTCACTTCACGATGGCCTGGTACAACTATTTCAAGGTAATCCGTAAATAAACGTTTGAAACAGTTTGGTCTACAAACTCGCAGGCCTGTCAGATGTGTTCCGCTCACAACTCCCTACCGAAAGTGGTTATCCTGGATTAGAGAATATACATTGTAGACACCGTCAGAGTGGGCTGGTGCTATCTTTATTCTCGTGTAGAGGTTTAGCTTGCAGTGCGATTCATGTCGGACATTCATATGGAAAACGTCAGATACCCAGTATCATCAAGGTAACATCACTGAACGCAAACATTACGATTGTGCAAGAGTGTTCGTTTGGAAAAGCATTTCATTGGGATCCAGAACAAATTTGTATGTTCAAATCGGAAATTTATAAGGCCAAATTTATTAGGACATCATTCTAAAACAACATGTTCCTTTGTTTAGGGGTGCTGCAAGCGCTGAATTTATATTTATGAATGACAACGCCTGTACTCACCGTTTAAATACCGTCAACGACTTAGTTTCAATCGGAGAATATCATCAGTATAGAGAATGGCCAGTATTCTCAAAGGACTTGAATCCAATAGACTGTATGTGGAATATGCTTGGTTGACGAATCGCAGCCCGTCAATCACCTCTTACATCTGTACCGGACCTTCGGAGAGCATTGGTTACTGAGTTGAGTTCTGGTCCAAATTGTAGCTCGATAATTTGATCCCCAGCATGCTTCGGTGTTGTATGAACTGTATTTCTTCGTGTGAGAGACATACGATGTATTTACCATCATACCAACTACGCACTGTTCAGTTCAGACGATATGTGGTGTAAGTGCTATAGGGAGCTAAAAAATCTTAATTTGTGTATACCTGGTATCATACATACATTTCTTTTGTTCTTTTTCATTTATTTAATACATGAGTATGACCAAATCACGTAAGTTTTGTTTCTATACCTTTAGTTGCCGGTTCCGGTACCATCCTTTATTAATGGACATGTGTGTATTTCCACGAGTAAAAGTGCTAACGATATATTTTTGACGATTTTTTTCTAATTTATATATTATCTTTATTAAAATGGTTGCCATTGTTCTATTAAATATTTATGATTTTTTTCACATGATTATTTACATTTAATCTTTAAATCTTATTTATATTAAATCTCAGTTGTGCCGAAATATATATTTATGGTGTATTTTATTATATTACATATAAAGATTAACTTCTTTGCTACCATTATTTTTATATACAATATGAATTTTAAATATAAAAAACATTTGCTAGATATTAATTATTTCAGTGAAATTGATTTTTATAGCCTTTAAATATTCTTAACACAGAAATAATTTTACCTAACAAATAATAGTGCATTATATATATATATATATATATATATATATATATATATATATATATATATATATATATATATATATATATATATATATATATATATATATATACATATAAACATTTAACTAAACATAAAGCACTTACATATGATCTAAATTAACAGTCTAGATGCAACTGTTGAAGAAATTTTCTAGTATAATATATATACCAAAATAAAAAAAATTTGTCAATTTTTTCAGAACTGCATATTTAGAACCTTCAGAACTATTTTGAAAAATAGTTCTTAACTGTAGAATGAACTGTAGAATTTTATAAAGAATTTAAATTAGCATAACATTTAACGTAATTTAAAATAGTTTTTGCTTCATTTTTTTATGAATAACAAACCAAATACCATATTCTACAGAATCACATTTTAAAAGTAAATAACAGTAATTCAAGCAGAATAAGGCATTTAATTAAATAAGAAGTTGTTTTTGATATTTTAAACAAATTTGAACTGTAATTCCTTTTATGATGAAAATGTTCTTCACGATTGCATTTGTGTTAATTTCTATATTAAAATAACTATAAAATTAATAGTATAAAAAAGGAATAACTTCATCATTTTGATCCCTTCCTCTTTCTCTCCCGTTTAGAATAATGAAAATTAAATAAAGTAATTTCAATATAAGCCAAACTTAAAAAATAAATGAAATAAAAAAATAATAACACTTAAATAATAAAATATGAATATAACAGGTAGTGTTATATTCATAACACAAAAATAAAGATAAAAGGAACAGTTGAAAAGCGTAATACATTTTTTTTATTTTAAATAAATTGAATAGCATTTTAATATAACTAACAAATTTTAGTAATAATTATAGAAACATGGGATTTAATTGTAAATTAATTAATAAATACTAAATATGATTTTAAAATATATGTACCATAAATTACAGCTTTATTAATTCAAAAAATTAATTAATTAATTTAACTAAATTAAAAGCATATTATTAAATAAATACAACGTTCTTATACATGAGTAACTCAATTTAAAAAAATTCATTTTAACCTAAAGTAAACAGAATAAAAGATTAGAGTTAAGTTATTTGTATTGTTCTAAACTGTGGCATGACAGCCCATATGAGGGCCAAGACCTGCAGTGCCCATATACGTTTTTCTGATCTAGAACCGTGGGGTGTTTAGTCGACCTTGCCCAGCCCAAGTTTGGTTTGGTTTATTTGTCGCTCAACGGTCATTTTTTGCACACGAGGGCTAATTAGACCGGGACTTACGGTTTAAAGTGGAATCCGAACCACTACAAACATCCATGCCCAAGGTGGGATTCGAACCCACGAACTGTTGAACCGAAGGCAAGAGCGCTAACCATTCGGCTACCAGCTCGGCCTTGCCCAGCCCAAGGATCGAGCCTCAGACCCATGTCTTAGGAGAACGAAACGCTATCACTAAGACACCAGGCTTCAATTGCACCGTTTAATATTTTTTAAGGTATATGATTCATGTAGCATCCTTGTATAGCTATACAAATATGTAGAAATTATTCTAAAAATGTGAAATATAGTTGTACATTAAAACCAAATTTGGTATAAGTATAAAGAATCCTGTTTAAGTATTTATTTTAAAATATAAAATTAAAACTCCATAAAAGAAAATAGGAGATGTCTAAAATTCCACCTCGAGAAAAAATTATGCCAAAAATAAAAAATAAATACTAAATACATGGTTGTTTCTTTTGATAAAACAGTCGTTTTTTTTTAAAGAGTTATTTCTCTGTAATTACACCTTAAAAGTTGGGTTTAACCTACTGTAGAACAGAACACGAGTGAATATTTTCAAAGTTATGGGATTCAATCACACTTAAATGCACAACATAAATATAACATAAAACAACACAAATATATAAAAAAACCCTGCAATCTAATGTGAATTTTACTTGCAATCAAACAATGGCGAATGATAAGGAATTTGATTCACAGAGTTCCAATCTTATTTTTTGACTACACTCAAACTTATTCCTTGTTGATGCAATTATTGAAAAGGAAAAAGAATTATTAGATTTGAATAAAAAGATAATAATAAATTGAAATAATTATCTAAGAGAAGACTAAGCTCAGTTTTTTTTTTTTTTTTTTTTTTTGTCAAGACTAAAGAAAAATTCGAAGGACTTAACTATATGGTTGAAATCGATGAAAAAAAGCCTTTTAACGAAACTCAAAAGCCAAGTAAATAGAATATTCTCAAAAGTTTCGAAGAATTAGTCCAGAGAATAATTATTTTACACTCATGTCCATAAATTAAGCATAATTCAGATTTACACAGAAATTGAACTCTAAAATAAAAATTTCACATGTATAATTATCACACACATTTTGAAAAATAATATGCAATTTAAAAGAAACCACCAGATGGCGCCAATAGTACGTCACAATGACAAGAGTGTAAGAGAAGGGAAAATAAGGAATGGTTGCAAAGTAAAATTGTTCACAAGCGCTTTAAAAGCCTTTCAGTGCAATAACCGCATAGTTATGGTACAAAGGAAGCATTTGGACGATGTTTTACGTGGTAGAATTATCGGCCGTCTGGAATGTGGACGTACCCAGCTGGAAGTATCCGAGAAACTTGGAATCGCCCAGTATGTCATCTCCAGGTTTGGCGACGGTTCCGAGATGGTGTTAATGTGAGTAGACTTTACAGCACAGGTCACCCGCAAGTTACAACGCCGAATGAGGACCGGTATTTGGCAGTTACTGCCAAAAGAAAGAGACGGAGCACAGCATCAGACCTGTCTCGTCAGCTCTCTTCAGCTACCGGTACGACAGTTTCAATGCAGACCGAGTACAAACGCTTAGGACACATTGGTCTATATGCTCGTAGGCCGGTCAGATGTGTTCCACTTACCGTAACTCACTGTCGCCTGTGGTTAGCCAGGATCAGAGAGCAGGCATTGTGAACACAGCAACAGTGGTCTTTTGTGATGTTTTCCGACGAGTCCATGTTTAGCTTCCAGTCTGATTCTCGCCGGACTTTCATATGGAGAGGACCAGGCACCCGTTAACACCCAGAGAATACCTTTGAACGACACCGGTTCAGAATGTAACCATGACAGGCCACTTCGAGCGGAATGTCATACTGAAACAACATGTACGTTTGTTTCGGGGCGCCATGGATGCAGAATTTCTGTTTATGGATGACAACGCCCGTCCTCATAGTGCAAACATTGTAGACGAATGCCTTCAATAGGAGGATATCACCCGTATGTACTGGCCAGCATACTCACCAGATTTGAATCCAATACCAAATAGAGCATGTGTGAGACATGCTTGGCCGACGAATTGCAGCCTGTCAACCCCCTCCCACATGTCTATCGGAACTTCGGAGAGCATTGCTTGATGAGTGGTATACTATTCCCCAAGATCAGATGGATAATTTGATACTCAGCATGCCTAGGCGTTGTACTAGATATTGCATCGTCTGGGGGGCATACCATGTATTAACCATCATACCAACCATGTTACATTGGTTTTTGTAAATAGGTTATTTTTTGAAATTCGCTCCAAGGAGTAAAAATCGCAATTTTTATTAATCATATCAAACATATAGCATTATTTTTTGCTCTTTACCTTTTGCTTAATAAATAGACTTTACAAATCAGTCACATTTGTTTTGCTTCTGTCTCTTTCTTTGTCTGAACTTGCATTATCCTTAATTTATGGATACGATTGTATTATAAGAATTCCTATGTGCATAACAAAATGATGGGCACTCTTAAAGCAATTGAGAAAGAGTTTTTTTTTCTTATTTATGTTTGAGTTTTTCGAAATCGTAATGAGGCATACATTAATAATCTTACACTCATTTACATAATTTTGCAATTACAATACAATTTTAATTTTCTGATGTCCACAGGATTCTCCATTGCAATTAAACGAATATGTCGAATCATCGCAGTCTTTATGTAATGTTTTCGCTTTAATTCTGCGAATTCAAGATGTTGACGAATCGTACACACACACAAGTTTTTTTTTTAATTCACAGATTCCAGACAAAATATTTTGAGTGGGAATGTCGGAACTAGAATCACTGTAGTGATTGTAAAAAATGTTTTTTCCAATCCTTCTGTGCAAAATGCTTTTCAGCAATCGACAAAACATCGTTGATCTTTCGTCGATGTTTCAATCCCTAAATTTGGAAAAGTAAATCTCTCTCTTGAAATTTTACATGAAGCAAACAAACAAAAAATTCACCTTTCATCCCAACAGAAAAATATTCATCGTGATAAAAAAATATAGAAACAACATAGCAATCGAAAGATTCGGATTAAAAATTTTGAGAGAAATGGGGACTTAATCTTATAAAACAACGATATCATCATGTAAAATAACGACAACTTTATCAAAAATTAAATTTGGATCAATAAATTTATATATTTCAATAATAGAGTATTGTATCTGTCTTTGATTGCATTTCATGGTATCCATATACAGATGATGATTTGGGGCAAAATATATGGCGTTTCGAAAATTAACATTTAAATAGAAAATTTGCATGGAAGGATTCAGTATCTTCAACAGTTATCTTCTAAAAAATATTTAATATTGAAATTTTCACCAAATATGAAAAGTTATGCAATATTTGAAGAGATTTACAATTTAAATGAATAAAATTATTAATTAATAACGAAGATTCGACAGTAAGAAAAAAAAATTTTTTTAACTAAACTGACTTGATGATTAGAAAAGTAATTCCTTTATTCACTTTTTAAATTATTCACAGATATTTTGTAGAAGAAAAATTTTTCTATATAAAAGGAAATTTATCAAATCAATTTAGTTTCTGCAAAAAGTTTTTATTTTCACAAGTAGAGAAATGGCGCATTTTGATTAGCTACTTATTAAACACATAACAAATAATAAATAGGCTTTAAAACTACATCTTCTCAACATTATATCCCATTCAACTCAATAATAAAACACACAAATTTAAAATATGTACTCTCAATACCAGACACAGAATTAGCAATACTTAACGGGCAAATAACACTAAAAAGAATTTAGACTTTATAATTAAAAGAAAAAGTGATATACTTCGCAACTTGGGCAATAACATCAGAGGTACCATATATACCAAATCAATGCAACTCCTTGCTTATGCTGATAATTGTGATTATAGAAAACACTAGGAATGCTATGCTAGAGGCATATTTTGCCCTTAAAAAACCAGACGAAAAAATTCATCTTCTTATTAATGAAGACTAGAATTAATGCATGGCAATTACTAAGGATCAAGTGATTTTTAAAAGTTTAAATAGATCGTCGTTATACTCAATTTGAGTGTCAAGATACAATAGAAATACGTTTTCACTACAAATAGTTCAAAATAATAATACAAAAGAATAATTTTTAAATTAAATAAAAAATTGTATATATATAAATGTACATCAGACCTTGGCGATAGACAGTTGTCTAACTCGACAAAACGAATTGAACTATTAAAAAATATATATTTTCTCTGGTTCTGGAAAACAATATAATATAAAAGTAACGAAATACACATAGGAATTGAGACGCTTCTGGAAATTCTTATGTTTTGAGATGTACAGCAGATAAGCAATAAATAAATTTTAAGTTCTATAAGGGGTGATCAAATGAAAAGGTACGAAATGACGTAAAAACGTAATCGTTAAATTTTTGCATATTCAGTCATGGAAGAACGTAGCGAGACATCTCGGGATGTGATTGGAGTCTCTGACTGGGATCGGAGCATGCTCAGGCGCCCGCGTGCGCAAGAAAGAGCAGAGGCTCTTATCAAAAACGGCGTCCAAATGATGCGGCAGTCCGTATGAAGACAGGATGTCGTTTGCGTTGCAAAATTCGACGATTGAGGAGCAGCAAGGTGTTATCCGATTTCTGACAGCGGAAGATGAGAAACCGACCGCTATTCATCGCCGGATAAAGACTTTTTACAGAAAGAAATGTGTCTCTGACAAGTCTGTCAGAAAATGGAGTGCTTGTTTTCGTGCAGGCCGTGAGAGTGTAGGTGATGACCCAAAACCAAGCCAGGTAAACACTGTCATCACGAGCGAACTCATCGACAAGGTGGACAACCTAGTGAGAAGTGATCGGCATGTCATATGTTGGCGGTAAAGGTGGATGTCAGCTATGGAACAGTGTGAACAATTGTTCACGACAGGTTGCGATATCGGAAGGTGTGTGTCGCTTGGGTTCCGAAGCTGCTTACCGACCAGTAAAAGGAACTGCGTATGGGGTTGCTTTTGCTGGTCGTTTTCAACATCTGTTTCGATATCATGAAGATCCCGCTTTCATGGAGCAGATCGTCACAGGTGATGAGACCTGGTGCCATCACTACGAGCCAGAGACAAAGCGGGACAGCATGCAGTGGAAGCATGCGTCGTCAATTCCCCCTAAAAAGTTCAAAGCCGTGTCGTCAGCAGGAAAGGTGCTGCTCGCCATCTTTTTCGACGTTCAAGGCCCGATACTTGTGGAATTCCTCGAGCACAGAAAAACCATTAACTCCGGTGAGTACTGTGATGCACTCCGACGCTTACGCAGGTCAATCAAGAGCAAATGACCAGGACTGCTCACGAAAAGTATGGTTCTGCTCCATGATAACGCGCGTACACACACGTAGAGTCACACACATGGAACTGGCCAAATTCAAGTGGGAGACGTAGGACCAAACATCCGCCCTACAGTCCGGACATGTCGCCCTGCGATTTCCATATGTTTGGTCTATTGAAGAAATATATGAAAGAGAAGCACTTCTTCAAATCAGATGACGTACTCAAGGACGCTGTGAATGATTGGATCTCGTCACGGTCACAGGAATTCTGGGAACAAGGAATCCTGCGGCTTGTTTATCAGTGGGATCGTTATGTTCAAGCCTATGGTGTATATTTTGAATAAAGTCTACATTTGCACCCTTGTGTCGTTTCTTACCTTTTCATTTGATCACCCCTAATAATAAATTTACATGACAAGAATTATGAAATGCGCATTAACTGCTTTTTCAAATCATTGACTCGGAACACTCTTTTGCAGTCAAAGTAAGAGTTTAAAAACAAAGCTTCATTTATGGAATAGCACCCGCAAATACACATTACAGGATATAATCAGTTGATAAGGAAGCTAATTTATTTTATTGTGACTGTGTGTTTTTGTAGACTTAAATTCCTCTACATATTGTCAAAATGTAATAGACAGCTTAATGCCTTAGTAAGGGGCTTTAGTAAATTGGCATTTGGGAAGGCTTTTTTTAGACAATATAGACCGTATTCATGTGTCCCGAGGTAGGAAACTACAATGCCTCCCAAATACTAACCGAGATGCTTATATGCAGAAGACAGAAGCAGAATGACCCTTTTTCGTCAACAACATCTAGGTTTAATCTCCAGATCTTTCCCTCTTAAGAGGATGGTCCTTATCACTAGGCCATGATGAGTTTTTCCAAAGAATTGATAGAATTTCACAGAGGTAGCAGAAGGAATTACCATAAATCTTACATGGGGTCTGGAGTTGCAAATTACAAATAAGATTAATCCTTAAGCATTTTTATCGATGAAAAAAAAATATTTTTTAGGTTATTTGGTATTCTGAATGCTTGCATTCTTATGTTCATTCTTTGAATTTTGCGTAAGCATGTTTACCATTCTTCTCTTCTCCTTGTCAGCAAAAATAAGCAAATCATAGATCATCAGTTTACTAAACATGTTTACGTTATATTTGAAACTTACTATCAGACATAATTTGTAATAAAATTTCAATATTCTGTATGAACAGAGTTAAACATGATTATAAACTATAAAAAATATATATATTACTAATAAAGAAATTAGATATAGATTTCTATTAAAATGGTTAGCACTTATACCAGTATTAAAATTTTAGGCAAATAGTTCTATTTGGAGCATGAGTTTATTAGTATAAAATGTTTTTTAAGAGATGGTAAAAAATTAAAAAAGTTACAAAATATATTATACAAAAATAAATGGCGAATGCCTTTTTTTAATAGAAAACTTTTTAATTGAGATAAAATTTTTATCAATATATTTTAATAAGTGTAACAAAATTTCAAAATTAAATCAGAACATTGATTTCTTCATAAAAAATAGCATTATCAGTAAACTTTCTTCATTAAAAAATGCAACAATCAAAAATATAGTACTGTATTAATTATTACAAAAGTAATTTAATGGAATATTAGCAAAATAAATTTTTAATAGAAATACTGTCATAAATATACATTTTAATATAGTCATAAATATACATAAATAAAAATACAATACAATATATAATAACATGTAATGTATATTAAATTAACGCATGCAAAAAATGTAATTTTAATGAGTTTTAACATTTAATTTTATTTCTGAAATTTATAAACAGAGGAGCATATAAAAACCTTTCACTCATGATATTAGAAAAGTTGTACTAAAAAGTAGGCAACGTTTATTAACCCTGCCAATGACATTGTGTTGTCGGGCCGTGGAGGCTTGCGTGCACCAACGACTTAAAGGGCTATGCCGGCGGTAGCTTATCCGAGCCAAAACAGATTTCTACCTTTATGGTGCTCGGATCCCCGAATCAACAGAAGCTGCATCCCACTTCCTCCTTATGACTACCAACGATTTTCCTCTTCAACACTTACCTTTTTAGAACATCAGTCTATAGTTAATTCTGAAATTTCGGAAGGGTGGAGGATCACTGGTACGCGGGCAAAGAGCCTGGCTCTTCATCCGCCCTCAATTCTGACAGAGCCTCTAGAACCACAATTTCCAGACTAGCAAGCGGCCACACCAGGGGTCTCACGTATTTCGAAGGCAGGAAAATCTTTGAGGTCTGCTCTAATTGTAAAACTAATCACATTCTGTACTGTTTGGGACTTTCTAGTGAGGATATTATACACATCCCCTCTTCTGGTCCTCGATTTCCTTAGGGTCAACGGTTTGATGGACCTTATCTGACTTTGTCAGACATTTGGAGGATAAGCCACAACATTTATTAATAATGCAAGGGTTAGAAAAAGCGACATCATTATCAACATAGCGATTTAAATTGAATAATACATAATTTTTGATAAGTCTAGATTTCTAATGCAATCAAAAAAGCCGATAAAAGTTTGGAGACTAAGAAACACCTTCAGATCAATATTATTTACAATGACAAATGCATCCTAATATCGTCTCGATTAGCAATGTCTGAGAGATATACACTGAAAATCTTGATTTTTTTATTGGTTTTTAATCCTATTAAATTATTCTATTTGATGAAGACTGAAGCTCCAATTTCTTGTACGAAATGACCAATACATTCTACCAATCTTTATAAAAGAACCTTGAATTTATTAAATATGTTGTAATAATATCTCGCTCACACAATTTTAGAGATAGAAAGTGTCCTAATGATGAAATAATAAATAAAATAATAAAAAACTAACAATATTAAAATAGCTTTTAATTATCAATAATAATTTACACAGAAAAATACTTGTAATTATTTACGTTGAAAAATAATTGTTTAGTTTGAGTGAAATAAAAAATGAAAAATATAAACATCGAATAAATACATTTAAAAATTTAATTTCTCATTAATAAGTAGAAAGTCATTGAACAGGAATGCTATTTAATATTATATAATGGGTGTCACATTACTTTGCAAGTTAGGTCAGAAAATATGAAAATGTTAATTGGGAAATGTAGTAACATAATTCACTTAAAAAAAACAGCAATTTTCAATTTTTGACTAATTTTCAAGTAATTAATAAACTCTTAAAAAATACTTTTTTCTGTCATAGTTAGAAATTTCTTAAAAATAAAATTGTTTCCATTTAAAAAATAAACTCATTTTTAGTTTAAATATAAAATGTTGTACTAACATTCCTTAAAAATATCATTATGTTAAAAATGAAAAATCATATAGTGTTTCAATGAATTTCTTTATGTTATACCATATTTGATATTTTTTGATGCACAAACCCCGATTGTATGACATTCTTTCTCTTTTTTTCAACATTTATTATTCAGAGCAATATCAGATTTTTTTAAAATTTGAATCCAATCAAATTAAATAAAACAACACAAAAAGATTAATTTCTTTTCACTTCTTAAAATTGAGTTTCCATATTTTATAAGCTTAATAACATTAATTCAAAATTCACAGTCACAAGAGAAAAAAGCTTCATATGCATCAATTTTAAATTTGATGTAGAGGGAGAAAGTTGCACATTTAAAAATGTAGTGGCCGTTTCAACTTTCAAAAGATAGTCTCAGTGCCAATTTAATTTCGTTACATCGCAATACAGCAGCTTGTGTATAAAATATGTTTAATCTTACGTTGGTTGGTGAATTACGATAATGTTTTGACTACAGTTATACAGTTTTAAGACAATTCCAAACCTTTACATACATCCATAACAGGCTTCATCTTGGCCTAGTTATAGGACATCCATCTTCAGATAAAAAAATCCTACATTCGATCTCATCCACTGTTGAGAATGGGAAAAAGATGTCGCGCTACTGCATGGATGTCTATCGAAAAAAGTTGTGAATTTTTCAGGTTTCTTCTCTTGCAACACATGAATAAGGCTCAGTAACTATGAAAAGTTTTCCTCAGTTCAATTATATGGTGAATATTAAAATGTTTCATAGTAGTCTTAATATGTTGTAAGCTCACACCACGGTGTCAATGGATTCTTGCCCAAAGTTGGATTTGAACCCATAAACTGCTAGATTGAAGGCTGAATATGAAGCATTAAGGATTTTAAAAAAAATCACCAGGACAGAAAAGAATGTAAGAATGTTACTTATATAATATTACATTTTTTTCATTTAGATAAAAATTCATTTGATTTAGTTTATTTTAACACAAATATCACACATACTTACAAAATCATAAGTAAATTTTCCTTTAATAATCAAATCTGAAACATAAATATCAATGAAATGTTTGATTAAGTATAATTAAGAATTAATGAAATATTATAAATGAAATAGAGTTATACACACTACATTACTGCCTTATCTTTTGTTAAATAGTAATATTTCGTTGTTAAATGGATATCAAAATTAACTTACTTTGGAACAATAGAAGGGAAAATATCAAGAAAATATTAATAAATAAGGAAAAATACTTTTAAACTTTTCTAAAAAAATTAAAACTAAAAATTTATTAGTATTTTAGTATTAATTAGTAATTTTTTATAAATCAATTAATAATAAATTAGCAAAAATATAACCAACATTTAAATAATTAATTATATTTTCATTGAAATTTTAAAAAAATAAAAGAAAGGTACATAATTAAATGGAAAATAATGAATTATTTTTTTTAAGTTTATGCAAACATATATTGAAAATATAATTCAAAAAACATTTCAAAATTCTTCAATCTACAGATTGCTAAGTCTTTCCATAGTTAAAAATTATTTTCTGAGAGAAAAAGCAATTATATGAACATGTAAGAGAAACAGAAAATTTTATAAGTATATTCCTATCCTTTTTTTTCTGCTTTAAATTTATATTAAACACATATAAAATAAATAAAAGAAACCAAGAAAAGCTTTGTAACAAGATCGTCACCATTTCCTGCCATATCTGTAACTGCAATTTGATTTCTCACATGTCTTCTAAAAAAAACTTATTATTTTAGTAAAATCAATTAAAAAATAATATAATTTCATTATGCAAATCATAATACTTACTTAAGATGAATTAGGTTTTCTCTCTCAGTCATAAATTTTGTACTTTGACAGTAACTTTTTGGGCAGATAAAAATAACATTCAAATTTATCTTTAATCGAATTTTATCTACGGATCTAACTTTATTTTCTCTTATTTTTATGCAGGGCAGTTATTAAGAGAGAGAGAGAGAACTAAGTACTTCCTAATATTTTTTGAAGCACTCATATTTGTTTTTTCTCTTAAAATGATATTCTTATTTCATTCCTTTGACTTCGTACTAGGAATAATCACATTCATCTGTTTTATTTTTCAAACTTTGTTTCGGCCATCAAGTTCATAAATGTAAAAAATTGCATAAATGTAATTGTATAAAAATTAAAAGAGAAAAACAAAATTTAAAAACTTAAGACAAAGAGAAAAAAGTTATAGGTTGAAGACAAAAATAAAAACGTATATGGGAGAGGCTGAGGTGGACTAGTTGATTAGGGCATCGTTCTTGTTATTGGAAGGTGGTGAGTTCGAATCCCGACCCAGGCGAAGATCAGTCATTCACTAATGGTAGTTGGGCACATAAAATATGTCATGGTCACAATGTTCTTCGATGTGAAATGATGCTTCTGCAGTCTTATCTGCCAAGTCCCTTTTAAATTATGAAAACCCATTTTTGGAGTTACAATGGCATTGAGTATCCCACAATATAAAGTAGCTATCACTTCCGCCCATTTTAGTGTTGAAAATCTTAGTAGCCAGATATTAGAATCAGCATACATAGAGCATATGTTTAGTAAAATAAAAAATTTAAAAGCACAAAGAGTAAATTTTTCTAAAACAAATCGGTGCTTTATCTTGCCTTGATTATTCTAAGACTTAAGAAAAGATGATAGTTAACTCACAAGTGATTGAGTTAAAGTGCTGAAAAGATTTAGGGGATATCTTTCTAGGATAATGCTGATTTAATTACTGATCTGAAAGTTTTTAGTGATGATCAAACTCTAAAACTTGAAGCACCATCTTTATGAGAGCTGAAAAACCATTGAGAATTTAAATAGTATTGTAGGAGTAAATGGTATGTGTGTATATATGTTTTCATGCACATTAAGGTAGAACCAGACACACCACCACTTATCAATTTTGGATGAAAAGGCTTCATATTTCATAAAATAAAATTAAAAAAACACTTAAATGTTATTCATGCATTAACCTTTTATAAAACAGGGCATTTTTTTCATCATACTAAATATACTGGATTATTACAGTATGTATTTACATAGCCACCAATGTGGATTTCAAGCTAGGAAATTTATTATTCCTCAAATACACCACATTAACCAAATTTTGGAAGCAATTATATGCATCCTTTCATCATATTAATTTTTAGCAATCCTTATCACATATTACGAGAAACTTTTTGAAGTCCAACTGGAATTTGGATTTGCTAGTAAATTGATTGACCAATCTACAATACAGAAATAAAATTGTAGAATTAAAATCATGTCTGATCCTTCAGGGATATTCTACATCAAAAAGTGTTGAGAAAGAAAGTAACTTACATGCAAATTTTTTTAATATAGTCTTTGAATATGATATAAGAGATGCCAAATTTACAACAGATATAACTTTTTCAAATTTCAACATAGTAATAAGCATTTGTTCATGAGATAGACATCATTTACACAAATAAATCAGTAATAGGATTAGATGATGTAAATGTGGAAATTTATTTCTCTTGAAAGTCTGTAGGTAGATCACAGGACTACTTATTAATGAGAATAAAACAAAATTCATGGCAGTAATGAGTAGAGCACACTATCTTCTCTCGCTAAAAATAAATTCAAATACTTTCAAGAGCATTGTTCGATTAACTCCTTTGAAACTAGCATCTGTAATGATAACAATATTAAACTTGGAACCAAAAACAGATTATATAGAGTTAATAAATATCACCATGGCTTAGTGAAATCATTATTGTCTTTTGCCTTCTTATTAAATCAATCATATTGTAAAGTAGTGAATGTTGGTCATTAACTAAAACTAATGATTTCTAATTTGTGAAAGAAAAATACATTGAAAAATATATGGCCAAGTTACAGAAAACTGGAAAACTAATTATTGTCTGAGTTACCAAATCCTATCATATCAGGCGTCTTGGATTTACTTTTAGATATGAGAACCTGATAAAAAAGCCATCCTTTGCAAATGCAGAGCAAGTACCAGGAAAAGAGACTTCATAAAAACGACTAGAGAATCTGTAGAAAGAATTTAAGAACCTATTGTTGGAGAATTTTTGGATCAGTAGAAGGAAACTCTTGATCCTTAGCCTGTAAAAACTGAAGAATTGTTTTAGCAGGAGAATGATAAATTGAGTTACAATATTAAAGTAAATATTAGAGAGATTTAAATTTTCTTCTAGGGAATATAAAAATGTTTCCATCTCATTAATGATAGATTTTACAAATATAAAATTTTCTCTGGTAATTTTTAGCTCCATATTCTTTTGTTACACGGAATAACCAATAAAAGCAGAAAAAATTACTACGCGCACAAATAAACAATTTTATTAATAAAATTAATTTATTATGTTAAAAAGGCAATCTTTTAGCAGTATCTCAAAAAAATTTGTGTTCAGATTTTTTAGAATTAGTATAATATTTAACAAGTAATCTCTTCTTTCTCCACCTATGACATTTAATGTATGTTGAAATTAACACATAATTACATTAGTTTGGTACAAAGTTTTTCTTAGTGTAACTAGTGTAATATTAGCAGATGTTACCGAAAACAAATTATTTAAAACTTTTTATATAGTAGAGCTATTTTTATGCCCACAATTTGTAATAATCTAATGCTTCAGAAAATTTTGCAATATTTGAATTAAAAATACCTATTTTATAAGACTGATATCTTATAATTATAAGAATCAATATTCAGAATAAAAAGAAAAATTTTCATATACAAGGAAAAATGTATTATTAAAAAATAGATTTAGGAAACGACCCGATTCATAATATTGTGAAAAAGGCGATACAACCACTCACAGTAAATGGATAGTTTAAACTTATACTACTTTTCTTTTCTTTTTTTTTTTTTTTATAAAAATAATAAAAACAATAACATTTTGAGAGATTTTTTTTTTTTGAAAATTATTACATTTCAAATTATTACATTCAAAATTTACATTAACTCCATTCTGCCATTGTAATAAAAATAAAATAAGAATTTTCCAAGCAACATATTTATTTTGAACTTCATAATTTTTAACATTATAAAGTTTAAGTTATTTTTTAGTGTTAACAATGAAGTTCCAAAAATATGGTACAAATACAAAAATGCTATGACAGTTTTGAACCTCATATGGATAAAGTGACAATAGAATAACAAGTTAATTAAACTAAACACCTTTATTCAAGAGATTTTATAGCTTAATGTACCATTAATTGTATCCATATTTATTTAGTTTATTCACCGAGAGATTATTTGCTGCTCATATTCAGTTTTCCTTTCAAATATTGTAACAATGGGGATTTATTTGCTACTTTATATATTGTGTTTTAATTAAATCACTATGATTGACTATTCCACAATTCAGTGATTTTCCTTCATCTTAAATAGTGTTAAAAACAATTACTAATTCTTTTGAGTATAAATTTAACTATACTCAAAAGAATTAGTAATTGTTTTTTAACACTACTTAAGATGAAGGAAAATCACTGAATTGTATTGGATTTAAAAAATTTAAAACATATAATGTAAGTTTAAATATTATATTTTCATTATATTTACAATGATTGTTCACATGAAATAAATAGCAAAGTGTTTAAAAGTAAAGTAATCCCATTATCGTAACACTTTACTGAACTTGTTAATTATTAAAATCAACCATTTTTTAAAATAAAAATAAGAAAGATTTCATTACTTTAAAACTAAAAAAGGGATAGGATCATTAAGGAAATTTTAAATAACCCTTTAATATAACAGCATGCGCATTACATATATACAGTTAAGGCTGTGGTGGCCTGGTTGATTAGGGTGTCATTCTCATTATCAGAAGGTAATGAGTTCGAATTGCAGCCAATAGAACATCCGACGTTTTCGCTAAAGGTGGCTGGGGCACATTAAAATTGGGTATCGTCACAATGTCCTCCAAGTGAAATATCTGAGGGTGACAGGTCAAGTATTGGGGGGTTTTCTGCTCGGTTCTGCCTCAAAATCACGAAGATACCATCCTGCTGCTTCTATCTAACTGGTAGAGCCCAACTCAGGGCAAGGTACAGGGAAGCATGCTGGTGCAACAACACACTGTTCTCAGATAATTTCAATAAGCTTTCCAAAAAGTAGTTTAAATATTCTACAAAGTTTGGCAAAAGAAATGTTCAATTTTCTAAACACTCTTTAAAGTAGCGAAATTCTAGGATTAAATAAAATTTTGTACACAAAACATTATAATTAACAAAATTTTCTAACAATGATACACACACACACACACACACACACACATATATATATATATATATATATATATATATATATATATATATATATATATATATATATATATATAACACATTGTTTTTATTAAAATAAATCATAACTTGTAATGTTGTTTCAAATAACCATGGATGTGTAATTTTCATACAAACAACTGTATTAAATTATACTTGTCTTTGAAGTAGGAAACTGAATATTTTGTAATGGTTAAATGAAAAAATGAAATGTTTTTATAATACTATAATCCAAACTTTTGCCCAAAAAGTATTAGAAAAGATATTGTTATTAAATTTGCAAATTATGTCATTATATTCATATTGCATTTTTTTTTTCAGAAACAGTAAATTTCCTATTTCAGAAAACAATATTTTAAAATGAAGATTTTACTCCTTCAATGGAACTAAAATTTTGAAAAAATAAAATACACTATTTCTTTGAAATATGGTTTTTATTACAAAATGAAAATATTAAAACAATAATTATATAATTAAAGATACAAAACAAATTAAAAGAATGTAGTTAGATAACCTTTAATAACATCTAAGTATATACACAAATATAAACATATGCACTTTATCAATATATACAATTTATATTATAAGCCGAGATATTATGCTTCTGTATCATATTCATCTGTATCAGAATTCTCATTATTTGAATCTAAAAGAAAATTTATATGTTATATTATGATTACTTAATGTTATGTATGATAACTTACAAATGTCAAATATTAACACTATTTTTAATTATTCTAAAACATTAATGAACATAATAAAAGTAGCATAAAACAATAAAAATAAGATTATAATCAGTTCTATAAAGCACTGACAAAAAATGTTTTCAACACACTGTTAAGTGATAAAAAATACAATTCACATAAACTTGTATAGTAATACATAGTTTAAAACATGTTTTATTGTGTGGAAATTATAATTAACTATGCTAGCTTTAAAAATGAGTGAATTGTTTTAATTTACTTTCATATTTAGCAGTTAAAATATTATTTTGTATGTAAACATAAAATATTCAAGAATAGTAAAATTCATTAATGTTATTTAACAAATTGATCAATTATAAAAAAAATATCAAATAACCAACAAAATAAAACTACTTATTTAATTAAATCTCATAATTTAAAATAAAAATGAACAAGAAACTACCTGTAACACTGATTTTCTGATCTTGCACAATAGTTTCATTTCCTAAAAAGAATATAAAAAAATTGGAAAACTTGTATACATAAAACACGTCATGAATCTCTGAATATAAATATTTAATTGTTTGTAAAATAAATAAATGTGAGAAATTAATTATTGATTTTCCATTGTTCCTCATGATATGGAATGGTACCTACCAGTAATTTCAGCAGTCGAAATAGGCTGTTTTTCATCTATAAATGAAAAATATAAGTTTATTGAATAATTTTTATTGATAACATTTCAAATGACACAAATTGAAACTAACAGAAGATTCAACAATTAATGACCGAACTTTGTATATAATGGAATAAATATATTTTTAATAAGTAAATACAATACAAGGAAAAAGAAAGATAGCTTCACATAAAAAAAAACATTAATATAATTATTTTATTTTTATACACAAATATCATCGTGAAAACACACAATTAAATCAGAGGGAAATATATTATGAGATTTAACAGTTTAACAGAAGTAATATTTAAAGAATATTTCATCCCCTTTTTTTCCTCCCCTCAGATTTTAACATTAAACATGTGAATCATAAAATAATTTATATCTGAATTATACACAAGAAAAAATTATTACACATATTAAACTTTTTAACATAAATATCCTGAATGCTTTTAAATTTAAAATATTGATATTCCACTGAATAACTTAAAAATTTTATTTTGCATATATGGCAATGGAAAATATTTTCAAAACACATGAAATCTTTTAATTCATATAATGAAAATATTGAAATTTAATAAACTTAGACACATGATATATATTTGATTGTTACAAACAAATGTGAGTAAGGGAAAGAGCTAAATTATTATATTAATACAATGCTATTCTATTAATAAAATCCAATTCCTTTTGGATAAAATGTAAACAGGTTAAAAATATATGAAAATAACATTAGATAATAAAGAGATACTTATCTAATAGTCTACTTGGGATATGAAAAAAATTAAGAAATAGTTGTCACTTTTTTTATACAACGTTTTATAAAGGAATGATTGATGAGTTTTGTCAGGCAGAAGTACTTATAAATTACAGGAATTAAATAAACATTAAAGAAAGTAGAAAAGAGGCAGACAATGGTGGAAAAAATTCAATTATTGTTATCCCTGATTATGGATTTATATATATATAAAGGGTCTTATACAGTAAACTATCAAAAGAACTGCAAAAGAAAATTTTTATGTTTCACATTTATAATGTAAAACAAAAATGATACTATTCAGCATGCATAATAAATTTAAATTATATAAGTATGCAAACATCTCACATGGTTGCTACTTTCTCAAGTGCTATTTTAATAAGATGCCAAAGTTAATTAAGCAGTAAAAAACAACATTGATTTTGGTTCATTAGTCAATAAATGCATAATATCAAACTTACTTGTATTATTAGACATATTATTCTATATTTTATATTCTATAAGATAATGATAATTAGTTCATCTTTTTATTTTCCTTCAAATTAATTTGAAAGCAGATTTTCATAATTTTAAATATATTACATACTAAAAGTTAATACATTTCCTAACCATTCATATTTATTTACCAATAATTATCTAAAATTTTACAAAAATATTTCATAAACCTTTTGTCAATTTTTAACCCTAAAATTGACAAATTAAATATTGACTATAATGGTCTTTCTTGAATTTGAAAGTTGTATTAATATAATCCATAAGGAAAAAAAATTTCCTTTCATATAATTAAAGTAATGAAATCCCTGAAAATTCATACAAATGAATGAATTTTTGAAAATAAAATATTGCACCATAAAGACCTTAAAATATTAACATTTAAATAACACAAGTCACACCATACATATTTAAGGAAAGTAAACTTTATTTATAATAAATGTTTTTTTTGTTCAATATTTTCTTATTCTATTTAATTAGCATTAAATATTAACCTATAAACTAACAGTTTATAGGTTAATATTTAGTGATTGTTTTTATATTATTAATAAAAGCTTTTCCAGAAATTTAATATAACATTGAATACAGAAACAATGAATAAAGGAATAATTTTTATCTAACTTGTTTCAGAAAGTTTAAAAGAAGTAATTTCACTTTTAAATGCAGTTTTAACTAATGATACATAATAAACTAAATATATTATTTTAATACAAATATAATTTAATTGGACAAACCTTGAGTTTCTTGATCTACTTCCTTTTTAATTTCCTTCATTTCTTGTTCTTGTACTTCATTTAAAACTGTAAAATCACTTATTTAATGACATAAAATAAAAGCACCAATATGAAAAATGTGCAATGCCTTACTTAAATATAAACAATAATGAATGCAGTGCAAAAGGAATTTTAGCAAACATATAAGCAAATAAGTTATGTAAATTTTTCTACATTTTAATCAATCAAATAATTTACAAATCCAGTATATTCCTTGCATTCTACTTAATTATATATATATATATATATATATATATATATATTATATATATATATATATATATATATATATATATATATAAATTCTTTTAACTGATTTGATAAACTTAGATTTTATATTAAATTTTTATAACAAATATTTATTTATAAGAAAAAATTAACATAAAGGAAAGCACTTAATTGTTCTGATTTTTTATTAAAAAAGATCATAGTTATAATTTTAATAAAAAAAAATTTCAAAAATTATATACTTGTGTATAGAAGCATAGAATAGTGTATATTAAGCATAGAATTTTCCCACTCTCAAATTAAAACAGTAGCAAATCATAATTCATTATTCATACAGCCAGCAACAACCATTACTAACTAGCACAAATATAAATTTTTTATGAGAAATAATAAAATCAAGGAAATTATAAAATAATTTTGGAATAAGTAAAAAATCATAAATATAATGAATTATACAATGTTTAAAAAATAATTTGAAGCAATAACACAATTTTAGGAATAAATTTTGTTAAATATGCTATAAAAATAATTCATATTAAATTTAACAATTCACCTTTTTTGTAATTAATTTTACTCAATAATATAAGCAAGTTAAAAGAAAATTTAAAAACAATGGATAAAATAAAATTCTGAAAGCCATAGCTTCATAAATGTACACCTAATCAATATGATCAAATGATTTTACTACTGCTTGAGATTCAAAGAATAATCTAACAGATACTGTTATTTAAGTTGTCTTATATTTATTGTGTGTTTATTTTAATAGAAACAGTTTAAATAAAAACAGACTAGTAATATTTAAAATATTTTCAGAAAAAGCTTTTTTATTATGTAAAATGTAATATGATTTTATAGCCATAAAATAAGCTAATACAGTTAGAAATGTATAAATACATATTTACTTTTAAACTTTACAACATGTAGTCCTAAATTTATTACATATATATATGTGTGTGTGTATATATATATATATATATATATATATATATATATATATATATATATATATATATATATATATATATATATATATATATATATATATATAAATAAATAAATAATTTTCAAGAAAATTACAAACAAATAATGATTGCAAACAAAAATAAACATAAACAATTATTATACAGAAAATAAATATAAATAATAAAAAGAGTACTCACTTGGAGGATTTTCTATTATTTTTTTCATTTGAAAATCATTGAAATCAAATTTTTCTAAAGTAGGAAACTTTGATTGTATAATCTTCCTTGAACCATCTAATATAAATTTATAGAATAAATTTATATCAAAAGATAAAAAAGCAAAATATCATTAAAAGTATATTACAGTTACCTGTCATTTTTATATCACTTGCATCCGGCTCAGTTGATGTTGATTTTAAATCATATATTAATGGACTTCCCTGAATAATTTTTTCTTGTAATGTATCTGGTTTAACTAAAATACATTTGAAAATTCTTATATGATTAAAGCAAAACCAGAAAATAAAACATCAAAATTGTTCTTTTTTCTCTTCAACATGCAAAAATGGATTCATACATTAAGTTATACTTTTTAGAAATGATGCTATTTTCAAATCATATATAATACCCAATCTTGCAATAATAACATTTTTATAAAACTCAGAAAAACTTCAGAGCATATTTTAATTTCTGTAAAGTTTACAAAGAATTCATATTTATACAGAGAATCATAATACCTTCAACTATAAAACTCAAGAAAACATTTATTTTTTAAACATTCTTAAAATGATAATTAGATTAATGTAACAAGTTCTTGAAAAGTTACTACTACAAACTAAATTAGTGCTCATCTACAATTATACACAAGAACTAACTTGATTTAAATTAATGATTAAAGATAATTAATTAATTTAGTTTATTAATAATCATAGCAAAATTTATGTCTTATTAATCAATTTACACAGTTTTTTAACAGCATATATATTTTTAAATCACAGGTCTTGTGGTTTTAAGAGTTAAAGTGGGTAGTACAATTTTTGAATCATTACAATTATTCTTGACACATGTGGTAAAATTCAAACTCTGAAGACCAAATTGTCAGTCATATAGATAAGAACTGGGTGTGATAACTTCTATGAAATTAATACTTGAAGGTCAATATAACATTTTAATGAAAAAATATAACCCTAATGTTGAACAATTGTAAAAAGAATTATGAAACATTCAAATTCAAAACCAATTTGCTGGCATATTTTTAAACATAGAAATTTTTAAAAATATGAAAAAAATGTTTAAAAGAAATTGCAATTAGAACTGTTACTATAACCATGATAGTTAGATATAATGTTAACTATAATCTCACTCACCCAAAGAGTCTTCTGATACTTGATTTGCATCAAAATCGATAAAATGAATTTTTTCAGATGAAAGACAAGGTGAAGTCTCCACTAAATTACTATCTACAAGAAAACAGAAAAAAAGCAAATTATGCTTCTTTTATTTTAATTTTGCATGATATATCATTAAGAAAATAACTAATACATACCTGTTTGCATAACTTCAAATGAAATTGAACAATGTGTATCATCAATAGGTATCAATTTAGAATCACATAATAATGGATGATCTTTATTTCCTTCTTCTAATGTATCTGGTTTAAGTAAGACATTTTTACACAAGTAAAACTATACAACGAATGTTACAGTACTTACATTCAAACAATAATATGAATGTAATACAAGTAATATTTTCTTATTTCAGTATGCATTTTTCTCTTACAAATCAATACCATACAATTTATTAAAATACAAATCAACCTCAATGCACTTATTAAAAAAAAAAGGAATTACAACACATTTGTAAGATATATTAAAGTCTTCTTAGTTTTACACAAAAATAATATAATTAAAACACATTATAAAAGTTCAAAATGGAAAAAAGTGAATAAAAAGATCTCATACAAATTTTGAAAGTGAACACAAGTAAATGTTTTGTTTTGATAGATTGGAAAGGGGGATTATTAAATATTGTATTTCAATAAAAAAAAATCAAATTCATTCATTCATTCATTGTCGTGTGACAGCCAGGCTGGCAACATGGGGTACGCTGCTCCACTTTTTCAACTGACCATATTTTGGTGTGGAGTCCAACTTCTTCAGTACACACATGCCATAGGGACCTGTTTATAGGGTAGGCAACCATTCACACCTCATTCATACAAGGAATGGACAAAGACAGGATACATAGAGAAAGTACATCCATGCCCGAACCGGGATTCGAACCCATGACCTCCTTATCTGTAGTCAGACACGCTGACCAAATCAAATGAAAATGCTTTTTGAAGAAATGTATTAAAAGCTAATTTTAATATAGCAGTTCTACATTATTATTACCCTGATGATAAATAAAATCAGTTTTCAATAAATAAAAATGTTTTTTTAATGTTTCATTCTATTATTTAACATGTAGTTCATAAAATGAAATAGCCCCAGTTGCAAATTACTTTTTTTTTACATATAATCTGTAATATTTTCAAAGGAAAATTATTTTTTGCAGTTATATATGAAGTTTTTTACACTGATGAGTATTCATGGATGCTTTTCTTTTTAATATTATTATGAAAGATCATAAAATGGAACATCTTGAATTTGAATACAAAAATAAATAGAAAAATCAATTTGAACTTCACAAAAAATTACCAACTGTGTAACAATACTAATTATAATTATTGTAAACAATTTTTTTTAATTTTATTTAACTGGCCAAAAGATTGACAATTTGAATATTTTTAGTCACTGTTAATTTATTTATCATTTAAAGGAGTGGAACTTAATTGATCAAGCTAAAGATATATACCTTTCACACAAAATTTAACCGAGAGCCCAAGAAATAATAAAAAATACATCCAATTATTAGTAATCTATAGTTATAGAAAAAGACAGAAGTCAAGAAAATATTATACTTGCATTTATAATTTTTTAAACAAATGTGAATGTTGTTTTTCTGTAAGTTAAAATGAGGTTAATTTTTATACATATTTACACTGTGGCATTAATCATCAACCACTAACAATATTTAATATCAAATATGACAGTTTAATTCAAAACTCCAAAAAATAACAACCCATTAATCTAACATCATTTATTAAGTAGATTTATGGTATCTACAAGATTTTTTTAAATTAACTTTAAAAATAGATGCTAAGGTTTACAAATAATACATAATTGATCTTTTTATGTATTTCTCAATTTCATTATTTAACACCACTCTATACTATTCATTACTCTTATTCATGAATATTTTGAGTCAAATACTATGAAATACTGAGAAAAACAGTCTGTTAAAACTTCACAAATTTCAATGCAACACTTTATGTTGAAAAAGAATAGACAAATTTTGGTTAAATTATTAATTATAAATTCAACTATTCTAAAAATCATGGATTGTTTAGAGTTAATATATGAAGTATTTACTAAAATATTATTGTCTTTCTTACTCACCAAGAAGAACTTCAGATTTGTGTTTGACTTGTAGAGGATCAAAATTTTCTAAAGATGACAGAGATTTATGGAATTATATTGCTTTCTAGCAAATAATTTGAAATAATAATGCATATATCAATGTTTTATTAATATGTGAATACTTACTTTGTTCTTCTGATGTTTGATTTAAATCAGACGTTTTTGTTTCTGATAGTTCTGATTGTTGATTATTTTCAATGTTTGGTAACTCTGGTACAACATTTTTAGCATCTGTTACTACAGAATTAAATTTTTAGATTTTTCAACAACTTCAAAATCAAAGAATAATTTGTATTAAAATATATTTATTTAATATGTATCTCTAACTTTCTAAAAATAAGTTTAAAAGAGCTACATTTTAAATTTTTTAAGAAATAAAAATTATAACCAGAACTTAAAATAAGAACAATGAACTTATAGAGAATAAGATAAAAATTAAAATGACTATATTAATATCAAAAATTATTTTGCAAGTTACCAGAAACATCTTCTGAAATTCTCTTCTCTTCATCTTCTGCAGAAATAGCATTTGCATTATCATCTAAAAAAATTAAATCCAAAACTTCCAATAAAAATAATGAAATCATAGAGAGCAAAACAAAAATTTAAATGAATGCATTAATATCAAAAATTATTTTCAAGTTTACCTGAAACACTTTCTGAAATTTCATTTACTTGCTGTAAATTAGAATTTTCAACCATAAGATAAGTAGGAGTGTTTGCATTTTCATCTAAAATTTTTTTGAAATAATAAAATTATTAATTATAATTTCAAAATAGAGAATAAATAATAAAGAAGAAGTATGACAAATAGAGTGTGTAAGTACATATAAAATAACTAAGTGTAGCATAAAGAATAAATAAAAATGTCATGCTTTTCTATATGCACCCATGTTTATTTATAAATAGTGCTTGCAATTTAATCAAATGATATCAAATTTAAGTCTGTGTCCTTAATTTTTGATACACATTTTTTAAAATTTTCCAATAATTTTTTTATATACACAATCTTTTTATTTTTACATATTGCAAAAACAAAAATACACATTTCATAAAGTTTTATATTAAATTAACAAAACACAATCACAGAAAATAAACTGAAAGCTTAAGATAGCATGTTAAATTCTTGAATAATTTTCTGGGATGATTTTTGTTACTAGTATTATTAAGTATTATGTTATTATAAGTGTGGCATAATATAAGAAAGTACTCAATATTTCCTTCCCAGAAAATTCTAGAACTAATAGCAAAAAGAACAGCAAGGAAAACTTTTATCATACATAGAATTAGCATAATACATATTATTTCAGTTAAATTTAGACATATTTATTTCATTTCACATCACATCAAATTGGTAAATTAAAAAGTATACTGTAGAATAGCTTAAAAACATAGTAAAATATTACATTAAAATTCAGTTATGTTATTAGGATAATATTAACATCGAAAATTGAAATAATATAATATTAATGGTTATAATTATATATATATAGGTGGTGAGAAGAGGAATTTATTTTATTCAATCTCCTAACAGAAACATTAAATTGGTCCTATAAGTATTTTATAACATGAATTTGATTTTGAAAAATTTTTTAAATTGATTCAGTTTTAAATGGAATTAATGCATCAATATACAAAATATTTATAAATTTGATTTGTAATGATAAAATAATTTTTTGTTCTACACAGACTACTTAAACTAGGATCTTCAATTTAAAGTGATTACCAAAATATTAAAATACCTGTAATTTCAGCAGGAATTAAATCTATAATTTATTAAATTAGAAATTTTGAAATCATAAGTTATTAAATCCATATAAATTCTGTAACTACATATAAAAAAATACTCGTAGAAGAATGGAACCAAAAATCGTATATGAATGATGATAAATACAATCTCTTAAATAGCTCTAGTAGATTGAAGTGGCTGAAGTCTTAAAAATGCAACTGAGCAGAATCAAGCCATGAAAAATCAGCCAAAGGATAAATAGCAAAATTTTCAAGAGTAACAAAGTTAAAATATCACCTTTCAAAATTGCAGCTAATTTGAAGAAACAATGAGAACTGTATAAATACAATAAAGTTATTCATATGAAAAATAGTTTATTCTTTTGAGAATATAACCGTACATAAGTAATTATGGAATATCTAAGAAAAAAAAATGAAAATAGAAATAACAATTAAATTTAAGAAAAACTAGAAACATGTTTCTAAATATAATTTTTATTCTGAATTTCACTTGAATAAAATAAGAAAAATTTGATAAATCTTAAGCTTTTCTTTAAACATTTAAATGGCACATAAATGGGACAATCTATTTGATTAGATAGTAATTTAAGTCTAGTCTTAATTTAATTTATAAGTAATTTAAGAATAAAAAAGTTATTAACTTAAGAATTCATCAAATGTTATTTTATATCTATCACATATAACATATAATTTTATAAAAGATGTATATTTTAAATAATATTTTGCACAAATTTCTAACATAGTACCATATAATTCTTTAACAAAATATAATTAATGAATTTAAAAAAATGAGAAATATAAGCTTACTTAATGCTTGCGATGGAGACTTATGTTGAGAAGGGAAGTTAGAAGTTTCATCAAGCTTACATCCATCTATTGACATATTACTATCAATATTTTCATCAGAAATATTGCTATGTTCAGTAACTATAACAGAAGAAAAGGTTTCTAACGAATGTATGTTTTTATCATCTCCATTATCTACTGGTTTTTCTGTTACACTTTTGTCAATAGAAGAGTTAGAAACAGAGGAATATGAATCTTTATTAAATGTATTTACATTGCTCTTACAAAACTTTGAGGTTATGAGATTATTAGAGTCTGGACTATATGACAGACCATTATCAGATTTTTCTTTACAGGAAGAATTATCCTCATAATTTTTTGCAAAACTTATTTCATCTACAAACATTTCTTCTTTGTTTATGGATTTTTCTCCTTCATTTATGACTTGCAATAAATCTGCACAATGGTTTTCTTCCTCATTTGTTTTACTTTGGCAGTCACCTTCAGACATAAAGTAATTGGTTTGCATTTCTTTCATGCATTCAGAAGAATTTGCCAAAGATTCATCTACAGAACTTATAAGTTTGGTGTGAGTATTAGTTTCGTTTACACAAGTATGAGTAATATTACCTTCACCAACAACATGTGGTTGTACTTTTTCCTCTGAAATGTGATCACTAAAAGAAGCAGAAATAAATTTGGTTTTATATTTCTCAACATTATTTTCAAATACATCATTACTTTTAACATTAGAACTTGAAGTAATAGTCATTTCCTTTGTTTCTTGGTTTTTATGATCTATAGAATCAGTCAAAGAATTTTCACTGACAGCTTTTATTTCTGAAGATGAATAAGCATAATTATTTGTATCAGTCTCTTCAAACATGGAATTTTCAGTAGCAATAGAACTTACAGCATCCATAATATATGACAAAACCTCAGTACATGATTGCTTATATTCCTGAAATTTCAATGCATTCTGAGAATCAATTTTAAAGTCCTCATTAATTTGAGTGGAACTGGGCAAATGATTTTTAGTAGGAATTTCACATGATACATTTTTGGTTTCCAATGAAGAAATAGTAAAACTCTCTGATTGTTTTGTCTCAGATTCTTGTTCCATGTTTGATTCCATAGAAAGATTAAGAGATTTATTTGAACATTCTGATTTTTCACTTGCAATTCTTTCAGATACAGTACTAAGATTCTCAAAATTTTTAGTAGGTGATTCAGTAGATTTAATGCATTTAGAGGTAAAACTTTCTTGTTCCACTATTTTTAAATTATTATCAACTTCATACAACTTTATTTCAGATTCTTCAATGTCATTATCTATCTCCATATCAACAACAACATTCTCACATGGAGATTCAATCTGATTGTTTACAATAGAAAGAGGTGGTGAAACGTAATCTACATCACATGAATTTGAAATATTAGAAGTGCATAAAATAAGATTTGGAGGTGGAACTTGAAGTGGTGGAGGAAATGGTGGAGGAACTGTTTTCAAAGGAACAACATTGGAAGAGATAGATGAAGGATTTATTAAAACATCTGGGGGAGGAATTTGTGTGGGTGGTGGAAATGGAATAGTTTGGGATACTTTTACATCAGGTGGAGGAATTTTAAGTGGAGGGGGAACTTGTAAAGGAGGTGGAAATGGTGGCAATTTTGTTTTAATCTGAGAAATCTTTTTATTAGTTTTAGTTTGATATATAATTTCTGAGTGTTGTTTTATTAGAGAAGAAGGAGGTGGTTTGGGAACAGCTAATGGTATCATATCTGCTTTATTAATACCCAAAAGTATGAAATCTTTTTCTTCTTCTGACAAATTTTTTGAAGATTTTGTTTTTTTAATATTAGTAACATTAGGTGTTGAGTTAGATAAAAAAGATGAACTATTATTAGTTTTAGAACTTCCTTCTTGCAGGTCCTTTTTAGAGGAAGTACTTTTTTCAGACAATTTTTCACCATGCAAAATATTTTTCAGGGCTTGATTAATAACAGTACTATCACTTTTAGATTCACGTAATTCAGTTTGATTTTTATGATCACTTAGAGTTAACATTTTTACAGCAGTGCCATTATCTTTTTCACTATTTGAAAGCTTTGCCTCAATTTCACTCTGACAACCAATCACAGGTAACTTTGTAACTTTAGAATTTCCATCTGATGATTTTTTTTCTTCATTTCTCTTTGATTTTGATTTTTCTCTATCAGGTGAAATTTTTGTTTTATTGGAATCTTTGTTATTTAAATATTTTGTTTCCATTTTATCACTTGTTTCCTCTTTTTTTAATTTATCATCAATTGCTTTAGATTTCTGTTTTTCAGTAAATTTTGAACGTGATCTATAACTAGGCATCTGACCAATATAAATCACAGGTTTAGAACTGGTTTCTTTCTTTGAATCATTAGATTTATTCAAAGTAAATTTAATATCTAGTGATCGTTTAGGAGAATCATCTATATCCATATTTTCTTCAAGTTCAATTACTTGGCCTTCCCGCTTAATTTCTTCTTGAATTTTGTCTTTAACTTTTTTATCTGCATCAGCTTCTAACTTTCTTCGTTTTGCCAATAAAATTTGCTTTTCAGCCATTTCTTTTTTTAATTTTTCTTTCATTATCTGAGATAGTTTTGCATTCTTAATTAATTCACGTTTTCTTTCATAAATTGGATTTTCCTTGATAAAATCCTGTGGGAGAAAATAAACTATAAGCATGGTTTGTTTTTAATGAACTCTTTTAAGCACATTTTTTACTGAAAACCTAAAAAGAAAATGCATTTAAGAACTATAAAAGAAAAGTTTTCATGAGCAAAAATTTCAGAACAAAATATTGCTACATAATTTATTGAAACCTTTTAGATGAACCAATTTAAGAATACAGTATGTCTTTAATACAATGTTCATTTTTAAATTTCATAAATTCATAGTCAGAATTAATTATTCTTGTTCTGCATTCAATCTGAGAAATTAAAAAACAGACTTAATAATAACTTTTAAAGTGCTTAATGAGTTACACAAATCAATTTTCATAAAAAAATTTTAATTACTATTGCAATAGAATAAGAAAATAATATATCCAAATTGATTACTATAAAAAAGAGATTAAAATCAGTTGATAGTTTTTGTTAATACTAATTTAAAATATTTTGTCGCCAACAGTAGGTCTCATTTTATAAAGAATAACAGAAATAATCATTTTAAATAATGAAATATTTCAGTAATGTCATAACTGAATATGGACAAAAATGATATTACTTCATAGATTATATTACTCATTAAAATGAAAAATTTTAAAGAAATTTAGGTTGGTTCTACTGATTAGGTCTTGTAAATGCATGACATATCTAAATATGGAAAAATGTATTGCTAAAGAAGGGGGATAAGAATTGGTAGACACATCAGCCATGCAGAGGCATAATATAAAAAGTAGTACAAAAAATACGGCATTAAAATTTGAATGGCAATTTTAATTCATGATTTCTGATTTAATATCTATTCTTCTGTTTTAACATTAATGTTGATAGGCTGGAATGACCTGATTGGTTTGGAAATTGTTGTCTTTATCTGAGTGTAGTGAGTTCAAATTATGGCTTAACAGAAGATTTGTCATGTTCACTAAAGGCAGCTGGGGCACATGAAATATACCATGGTTGCAATATCTTCCAAATAAAATGATACCTCTGGGATGGCAGGTCATTCAGAAGTCTACTTGGTCCCTTCTTCTAAATTATAAAGATTCCCACTTGGCTGATTCCATCTAACAGGTAGAGTCCAACTTAGGACTAAATACAGGGAAGAAAGGTGATACAACATGAATGTTGATTATTGAGAACCAATATTCACAATGTTACCAATATAGAATTCAGAATTTGTAACTATATCATGTTTTAAATTAAGGCCATTTTACTGAATAATAGATTTTAAAGTAAGTATTACAATAAATCTGTTAAAACCATATACTCCTCTGACTTCTTATTGAGCAATTTAAATAAAAGATTTGTAAAGAATTAAAATTTTTACAATATTTTAATTTAAAAAATAATAAAATTTAGTTTGCTGTTTCATTATGAACACAATTAATTTTAATTTGCAGCAAAACAATCTTATTTATCACCATAAAATGATTTCATATGCTCGAAAATATAAGTTATTTTATAAATAATGCTCCAAAAATAGTTTGCATTGTTTCTGCAAAATTGATATAGCAATATATTCAATTGAAAATATATATATTATTAGTCACAAAAATATTATCAACATGAACTGAGAATCTAAACTTTTTAAAAATTATTTTTTCTCTTTTGTTGAAAATTTAAAAAATTATTCATTTTTAATACAAAAGAATTTCAAAATAATTAGTGAAATGCATAATCAATTAATAGTGAAATGAATCCAACAGATTTGTAAAGAATTAAGAGAAATTTTAATTAAGAATTGTTATCCTTTTTTGAATTGAGAATTGTTTTCTTTACGAAAGTATTTAAAGCTTTGTTCCACACTTGAAAGTAAGCAGATTCTTCTAGCATGCACTTAGACTTTTAACAAATTGGATGTAATGTCGTGTCATCATTTTTCTTCTGTGCATGGAAATATCTGAATTTCAAATTAAATTAGACAAGCCATCACTCGAAAAAGGTGTCATGTCTTCAAAGTCACTGAATCTTATTTACGGCTCATATCAACATCAAACAGTTCCTGGATCTAAGATACAGTTTCATTCAATCAATGAAAAATGTTTTTAGAAACCAAGAGACTGGTTTCTTGTTGACATTTGACAAAGGTCCTTTGATCGCAAAGGTAAAAAGAAAGACAATAAAGACAGCGTAAAGTCAAATTCATTACTGGAAAATATTCTTCAAAAGTGAACTTGTGAAGACATGATAAACGATTTTAAAGAGAGTTTGTAACAGATCCAAATTAACTGTACTGACAGTAGATGGCGTTACTGCCCAACACAAAATATTCAATACCCAATAGAGTTAGAAGATAGCATAGAGATGTGAGGAATGGAAGTCGAACCATCCGGTTCATTAATAACCTTGTTTGTAATTTGTACTATACAGAGGTTCTATGTAACCTTATTAATAATTATTAAGTATTTTTTTGTAACTATTTTTTAATCATGTGTAATGTCGTAATAAATGTAATGTTTTGCCTAATTCTAACTTCCATTTCTTATGTCCAATGGCTCTCCAACTAGTGGCCCTTCCCACTGTTTTCGATTTAATTGGTTTTGAGTTTTAACTATATTAATTTATTAGTTATAATTCCACATTGGAATTTTCTGGATTATGTGTTCATACGAAATGTATTCCATTTTTGCATTTTCCTGAGTCGTTCATTTTCATCCAGAAAGGGAACAAATGTATTTCATATCGGAATTTCACTGAGCTATATCGTTTTTATCCAGTAAACAGGTAAGTTTTATTTTGTTCTAACAAATTTCATTATCATTTTGATAATGTTGGCATGTTGTAATAATAGCATGTTTTGTATTAAAACTAATCCAAATAACATAACTTTTGTTTTGTAGTATTAGTTCCGTTATTAGTGGTTATAACTTCTGTTTTGATTAAATTTTGTTCAGACGTGTGCATGAATGTTACAAGTTTGTCTACTAATACTGCATGTATTTGATATATATTTTTCTGCACGTCAATTTCCTTGTATAGTGAAGTTTAATCTTTTGAAATGCATAATATGTTCAGTAAAACTCTTGAATTTAAACTTTTTTTTTATCCTACGCCCGACCTTGGTTTTTCAACCATCAGTCTCTGTCGGGCAGCCCAATAGAATCTTGAAGTGAATGAAAAGTCATCTTCCGCAGTATTTCTAACTGCGACATCCGAAAGTCCAGGGCAAGTGTAAAGGTGGTCACCAAGCATGTCCTCCAGTCCACAAAAAGGGCAGATCGCAGAGTTCTTCAAACCCAAACGGTGAAGGTGTTTTTGCAGATAATCATGCCCAGTTTTAAGGCGAAAATTTGCCACTCCCACAGCTCTGTGGAGGTTACACGGAATAGGCTTTGTTAGTAAGGAAGCCCATGCTTTCCCCTTTATGCACATCTTGTAAACATTTCTACGATAGGATGCTATATTTGACTTAATAAGCCTTTTAACAGTATGGTACTCCAAGGCTGGAGAAGGCTGTTGTATATCTGAGCCAACCTTTGCCAATTTATCAGCTGCGTCATTTTCGGCGATACCACAGTGTGTCAGTCTATACTACTTTTAAATATCTGTGGGCAGATGTCTTTTTACCAATACCCACCATTAGGCTAATTGCCAAAATAATTACCACGCTAAGCAGAGCTGCAAATATTATATTTTAATGCAGTTAAAATAATGCTAGCTATTAGTTTAAATACCTAAAGTATTTCGTTCTATTAATAAGTAAGAAACTAATAACATGCCAATAATTAGACTTGCTTAAAAGTAACAAATTTAATTTATTGATACTAAACAAAAATAATTACATAGCATAAATTAAGTTTAAAATTTGAGAATAGATAAAGATATTCCAATTAAATAATTCATTACTAACAAAATAAGTAAAATTATAATACCGATGAACATAAAAGTTTCCAACCAAAACCATCAGACACCAGAGTTTGATTTTCTGAAATCAGTGTTTTTAAAACACCTGGGATACGCCCCTTTGACGAACTGGCATGCGTATACAGTAAGTTAATTTAATCATGAAATTCGATATGCCAGTTCGGCAAAGTAAAATTTTAAGTGTTTGTAATAAATGGTACAGGAGTATGCCGGTCAGGCATAGCAGAAAATAAAGTTGAAAATAATGCACAAGTATTTTAAATGCATGATAAATATGGTGATAAGAAAATTAAATATAGAACTGTACTAGACTAAAACTTAAAAGCACTGAATATATGAATTTAAGTTTGTACTAGGGTAACAATGCCCCCCTCTTATCACCATCAACTCTAGATTTACAAGAAATTACTAACTCCGGTATCTGATTACAAAATAATTCCATTGAATATAACATATCCAAATTTTATAATTTAACATTATAAACATGTGCAACACTTTACACTTAGTTCAAATAAACATATCACATAAACATCTGTTGATTCATTAAGTTTACAACTTTATACAATATTCACATTTCCCTTGAAAAAGTTCATAAACAGCATGTTATATAAAACAATACTTTATTCACAACTATGGCTGTGTGTTGCGTATGTGATTAAAATAATACATTATAGTACATAATATGCATTCACACAATACATAAACATTCACACACGGGCCCCGATACACAACATACAATGTACTCTAAATAATGCACATACACAATATTTTATTTCAATTCAAATCAACCAAAATATTCCTAATAAATTAAAATTACAAAATGCAAAAAAGAATACATGAATAAATATCTTTCAATCATTTCTTAAAGATATTTGAAATGAACTTCTGCAGTTCAAATTTTGTTAGTGGCTTGGTGAAAGCCTCAGCTAAGTTTAATTTACTTCGTACAAAACTAAGTTTAAATTGTTGCGTATTATACATATCGCGAACGAAAAATAACTTCACATCTATATGTTTTGACCGATAGTTTTCAATTGGAGATTTAATAAAATCTATAGCAGCTTGATTATCCACAAACAAAATTGGGATTTCTGGTTCACTTGTTACAATACCTTCATCATGACACTCATTTAGTATACCACTGAACCAAACTATTTCTTTAGCTGCCTCGGTCATAGCAACAAACTCTGCTTCCATAGTTGATAAGGTGACACTTTTCTCTTTAAATGTACGCCAACTTATGGGAGAATTTCCTAGTAAAACGAGTTGACCTCCTAGAGACGTTCTGTCATCTCGGTTTGCAGCGAAATCTGCATCTGAATAAACTCTAATTTGGAATTGTTTATAAGAAAGTTTTAAGCAAAAATCTTCCGTGTTGATAACATAACCTAAAAGTCTTAATAAACCATCCCAATGATTCATCCCTGGGTTGGACTGAAATTGGCTGAATATATTAACAGCATAAGCGATGTCAGGGCGAGTTCTATTAGCCAAAAAGGATAGACAACCTAATACACTTCTATAGGGGTATTTTAGCATTTCTCTTTCTTCCTCCGCTGTAGAGGGACAGGAAGTTTTAGAATAAATTGAACCTTTAGATATGGGTAGTGATGAAATTGGTATTTTAAATCGTTGGAAACGCTCACATACGTCTTTAATGTATGAGCATTGATGAATCAAGACACTACCATTTTCCTCACCAAACTCTACGCCTAAAAGGGTACGAGTCTTACCTAGTACTTTTATGTCAAAATGGTTTTTCAAATTATTAATAGTTTTATCGATTGTCTTTTGGTCTCTGCCAAATATAACAAAGTCATCAACATACAATATCAAAACTAAGTAATCTCCTAATAAATAAGCACAGTTACCCCACTGAAATTTACAAAAACCCATTTTTAACAAAACATTATGGATCTCATAGAACCATTGTCGACCACTTTGTCGTAATCTATATATAGCTCGATCTAAACGACAGAATTTTCTCTTTTGACTAGTTTCTTCAAAACCTGGAGGCTGTGTCATATAAATTCGCTCTTCCAAAGGGGCATAAAGGTAAGCTCCTGTTATATCACATTGAAGGTGGTACCAACCTTTACATGATACGAGCAACGAAAAGAAAAATCTGATTAAACTAAAGTTGACCACAGGGGAAAAAGTTTCATCATATGAGATACCCTTCTCCTGTTTATAACCCTGTGCTACTAGTCGAGATTTAAATCTTACAATTTTACCTGTATCATCTCTTTTTACGGTAAATACCCACCTACATCCAATAGGTGTGGTATTTTCTGGTAAGTCTTCCAAATGCCACACTTCCCGGTTCTTCATGATACAGAGTTCTTCTTTCATGGCATTTAACCACTCGTCCTTATATTCCGATTCAATTGCCTGCTTTTAAGTCTTTGGTATAGGAATGCGATCTAGTCAGCTAGATATGCTAAGATTATTGGTGGTCCCATTATCTTCATTATCTGTTAAAACTGCATCACGACTGCTCAAAACAAGACCTTGTGTCCGATTTGTTCCTTTAAAATCAAATAAATTAGGATTGAAAACAATATTATTTTTACTGCAGTATTTTGCAACATCATTCAGGGATCTTAACCTTTCCTTCTTGCCTTCTTCATAATAATAGACATCTGTACGCGATCTATCTTTCCTCTGAATAGCCTTTCTTTCCCAGTTTACTAATCTAGGTTCTGATATAGGGCTAGGAATATCATCTATGGAGACTTCAGGATCACTGTCGTCACTTTCAGAATCACGAGGTACCATGTGGTATCCGATATCATCGTCACTTCCTACTTCATACTCATTAGAGACAGTCGAAATCCTGTTACTAGGGCCCAGCACTGCTCCACTTAAAGTGTCTTTGTACACAACTTTCTCATTAAAAGAAACATTAATAGTTTCAATTATTTTGTTTGTTTCTGGCATCCAAATCCGGTATCCTTTTGTACGAAATGCGTAACCAACGAGGAAACCTTTTCGGGCTCTGGTATCTAGCTTTTTTCTATGTTGTCGGGGTACACCTATATATGCTACAGTACCAAAAGGCTTTAAGTGTTTGACAGAGGGTCTGGATCCTGAGAATAATTCGCAAGGCGTCTTGTTCAGCTTATTGTGGCACACTCTATTCCAAGTATATGTAAAATATAGCATGGCTTCAGGCCAAAAACACTTAGGAAGACCAGATTCCTGCAGAACTGCTCTAGCACCACTTGCGACAGTTTGGTTATATCTTTCACTAACACCGTTTTGTTTCGGGGTGAATATATTCGTTAATTCATGAGCGATCCCTTTTTCAGCAAAAGAATGTATACTTTTGTTTCATTTAATGTATACTTTTGTAAACCAAATAACAATTTAACAGTTCCTTTTCCCTCAATAGGAAAGTCAACACCGTCAATGGCAACTGATATCTTTTCATTGATTAAGGGTACAAAATTAATGAAGAGGTCTCTTTCTTTACAAAAGTGATGTGAAGCTGCTGTATCAAAAACCCAATTCACTCTTTCTTTAGTTTGATTAAATAAACTTGTAATAGAAAAATTTGACTTACATGGCGAATGTCCGTCTTTGTTTGTCGAAGTGATGTTTCTAGATACAGTACCACGTCTATGTTTGTCCTTACACCTGGAGAAACGAGGTTGATTTTGATAAGTGGAATTTGAGCTACGTGACTGGTTCCTTTCTGCCACAAAGTCAGATCTGGGTTCTCTGTACGGACCTTTGGACTCTGGATTGAAACGCCTGGTTTGGCTCCTACATTCTGGACTAGAACATCTGGAATGGCTCCTGTATTTTCGTCTAAAGCATCTGGATACTTTCAGTGGTTGTACTTTAAGAGGACATGAATTTCTATAATGCCCAGGCTCTTGACAACCATAACAGAGAATTTGTTTCTTCACAGACGTTACTGCACTAGCCTGCGTTAGAGAGTCTTTTTCTCGTAACTGAAGACAAACCTCTTCTGCATTCAGGGCGTCTGTAATAGCTTTGTAGTTAAAGTTTTCATCCGGCCAACCAAGAATAACTTGCACTATTCTGTCGAAATGCATAGGAAGATATCTCAGAAGTTGAAAGCTAGCATATTTTTCATTAAAAGTAGGATCTATAGTTTTCAATCTGTTGTAGACTTTTAATAGTCTTGTTGAAAACATGAGAATACTTTCCTCAAGTAACATTTTAGGATCACATAATTCTGAAAATATAGTCATGTGATTCGCTCTTGTATCTGGATGGAAGTATTTCAACAATGTTTCCCAAGCAACTACTGGATCTTCTATTCCATCTATTATACGTCGATGATCTTCATCAATATTCAAATATATTAGAGATAAAGCAACATTTTTGTTTTTGTTAAATTCCTTAAGACTTTTGAGATATGCAGTATCATTCAAATCTTCGAATGAACCAGTTTCAGTTTTTAATATCGGTGGAATGGGAGCTTTTTCAGCTCCTTTTACAACCTCCCACAAATTTCTCTCCATCAGAATGAACTTTATGTCTGAAGTCCATGTCTCATAGTTTTGGTTGCTTAATTTATTAATTGCGTAAGTAGCCATGGTAAGAAAAATTAACAAAACCACAATTTTTTTTTTTAAAGTAACAAGTTTAATTTATAAAATTTGATTATTATTATTTTAAATTAAAAAATTTATATCAATATAGCCCCCCCATCTTAAATAATCTAATACATTTTAAGATGGGTAAAAATTTGCTTAAAGTATTATGACTGACTAACTATCCCGAGATAAATTTCAAGATATTTAATACGTAACCTGGGCCCATAACCTATTTGTCAGTCTATACTACTTTTAAATATCTGTGGGCAGATGTCTTTTTACCAATACCCACCATTAGGCTAATTGCCAAAATAATTACCACGCTAAGCAGAGCTGCAAATATTATATTTTAATGCAGTTAAAATAATGCTAGCTATTAGTTTAAATACCTAAAGTATTTCGTTCTATTAATAAGTAAGAAACTAATAACATGCCAATAATTAGACTTGCTAAAAAGTAACAAATTTAATTTATTGATACTAAACAAAAATAATTACATAGCATAAATTAAGTTTAAAATTTGAGAATAGATAAAGATATTCCAATTAAATAATTCATTACTAACAAAATAAGTAAAATTATAATACCGATGAACATAAAAGTTTCCAACCAAAACCATCAGACACCAGAGTTTGATTTTCTGAAATCAGTGTTTTTAAAACACCTGGGATACGCCCCTTTGACGAACTGGCATGCGTATACAGTAAGTTAATTTAATCATGAAATTCAATATGCCAGTTCGGCAAAGTAAAATTTTAAGTGTTTGTAATAAATGGTACAGGAGTATGCCGGTCAGGCATAGCAGAAAATAAAGTTGAAAATAATGCACAAGTATTTTAAATGCATGATAAATATGGTGATAAGAAAATTAAATATAGAACTGTACTAGACTAAAACTTAAAAGCACTGAATATATGAATTTAAGTTTGTACTAGGGTAACACAGTGGCTAGGTATCCACTGCAGCACAATTTGACATCCTTCTTCCAGTAGAGAACTAATTGCCATTTGACAGAGTTTGGTTTGGTTTGATTTCTTTGTCGCTCAACGGTAATTTTTTGCACACGAAGGGTAATTAGACCGGGACTTATGGTTTAAAGTGGATTCCAAACCACTACAAACATCCATGTCCAAGGTGGGATTCGAACCCATGAACTGTTGAACCAAAGGCAAGAGCGCTAACGATTCGGCTGCCAGCTCGGCGCCATTTGACAGAGATAAACAGACCCAATACTGCTAGGAGAAATTGAAGAGAGAGACCTGATGGTGGCCTGAGAGTTTATAAAAAATACTATGTTGTTCTCATTACCCTTTCTGATCTCTTCAAGTGCTAATTACACAGCAGCCACTTCACCATTGTTGCTGTTATAGTATTTCCCAACAGCCTGACAAAGCCGGAAACTCTTAAGAGTATACTCCTGCACCAGCATTTCTAATGGCATCCACAGCTGAACCATCTGTATAGACATGGAACCAAACAGATGATGGATAATGCTCATTGATAGTAGCTAGGGTAGCCATCCTTAGCTCAGAATCAGTGGAGACCTTACTAACAGGTAGTATCAGGTCTAGACAGCAATCAGCTCTATAAATATGGTTTTGAAAGATAGGGGGTCTAAATAAAGGCACTCTATCTGCATCCAGGATCTTATACCTATCTGACAATTCCCTGGTCAAACTCAAAAAAGTTCTCTGTGTTTTCAATCTTGGGAAAACAGGAATATAATTTTTCCAGAACCCATCATCCCTTAGAAGCCTTTCAGAGAGTTTCAGGGCAGCGCTTTGTCTTCGATCTGCCAAAGGTTCCAACCCAGTCTGAATTTGCATTGCCTCAATAGGTGTAGATGAAGTCCCACCGGTGATAAGTCTAAGGACATTATTCTGAACAGTGCCAATTTTTTCTGGATGTTATCCAATGCAGTAATCAGGAGCTCAGCTCCATATTCAATTGCAGGTCTAATGTAGGACTTATAGGTGGTGCAGAGTAAGTCTTGTGAAGCTCCCCATTTCCCTCCTGCAAGTCTTTTTAAAAGTTTACTTCTGGATTTTCCGATGTCTATAACTACAATAGTTTGGCTATTCCAACTTAACCTTGTATACAAAGTGATGAAATAAGGTGAAAGGAGAATTGAACAAACTATCCATCTTTGTAGTTAAGCATGTCTGTGGACAGACCAATTTTTTATCATATATCCTATCCGAGGGATGGTAATTGCTAATATTTGCATAATGTTAATTAAAAGCCCTGGCAATTTCTTTGTCTGAAGTGATTAATTTATTGTCCAATTGAATTGGCTCTTTTCTAGTATCTTTCTGATTGTTGACTTTAGAGAGGAAACGGTGGGCCTTTAAGGCATCCCTTCTGTAATCTAAGCCCACTAAGAAGTTATGAAAAATGAGTCGTTTTGCTTCTTTAATAGCTCATTTAATGATGGCTTGTCTTTTGCGAAGTTCAGTACAGTCAGTCATTTGTCAGTCATTAAAATTGAGCGTCTATTCCAGCAATCATTAATGAATTCCAGATCTGGACAGTTATTGGGAGGATTATACATGACAAAAATTCGGTAATGCTGGGTATTTCTCCAAACATTTATTTCCACCACCTCTAGTTTGTCCACAGCAGTCATAGTGTGCCCCACAGTCATATTAGCAATATAAGTATTTTTAACATAGATGACAATGCCAGAAGCCACCTGTCGAGATTTCTCTAAAGAGAAAGTTTGATATCCATTGATACGATAAACTTTAAATTTTGAGTAGAGGCACCACTTTCCACTATACCCAGGAGGTCAATGTCATGATTAAAAACAATAAGTTTTAGTTCGGTGAACTTGTCATTAGTAAAACCACCTGCATTCCAAAAAATCATTTTAAGCTTGTCATTATCCATAATTCGGGCCTTGAAAAAGACCTTTAAAAAAAACAGCAGCAATATGATCCTGAAGCCGAAAGAACGTAGTAGGCTGCACGAAGCGACAGGAATCAGTCGTTTAGTGAAAACAGAGGGCAGCACGTGAAGGCGACTGACACCACCCCCCAATTGAATTTAAACTGTTTATATTGTAAAACAGAAGTGACTCTAAACACTGTTCTATATTGCTCGTGAAAGGATAAAATCGAAAGAAATCGATTGATTTTGTTATTGTTTTAAATTAGAATAAGCTTTTGATATTGCATATTTAAATTAAAAACTGATTATCTTTGTTTATTTTTGTTGAAAGAATAAAGTTAGAATAATTTCTATGTATAAAAAGAGTCAATTCTGTCTAGACAAAAGTATGGAAGCCGAAGTAACGGCTCCATGAATGTTCGTTTTGATAAAAATAAGTAAATATTTTATTTGTTTATTTTTAAAAGACAGTATTTTATATTGGAAAGAATATTTAAATTTTTTCTATCTATGAGGAATCTATTAAGTTTTAAAATGAAAACAAAACAAAATATAAGAATAATATTTCTGTTGTGTAGTAATCTTATTTTGTTTTTACTCTTAATATCTTAAAATTTTTTTTATTTCTTTTGAAAGAAAATAATACTTTGTAGAATTTTGTATTTTATGACATTGCTAAAATAAGATAATAATGTTTTGTGTTTGAATGTTTTTTTTTTTAATATTGTCTATGAGTATATTATAGTTTAAAATTGTCTATGAGTATATTATAGTTTAAAATTTTTACGAGATATGGCTTTATTAAATGAAATATAAGAACATTTAATGTTCTTACATTGAAAATAATTTGCTTATAAGTTAGTAATTATTAAACTAATGGTGTGAAATTGATTGTCAAGTGAAATGCAGAAATTGATTTTTGAATTTATAAAAATTTGTAAAAATAAAAATACTGTCATTATTTTTAGAAATAATTTTGTTTTCACCAAGAAGTAATTGTGTATTATATGTTTAATTATTATGGAAGTATTTATTAATTGATTAGTAATTGAAGTTGTTAGAAGATATTGTTTATTATTCATATTTGAAATTTGTTTATTATTCATATTTCATATTTGACCAGTGTGGTGTAAAGAAATCTCTCCTTCCAGTACATCAAAAAAAGCAGTTTCCCCTTAAACACTTTACTCAAGAAAGAAAACCTCGACATGAAAGAAATGAGAAAATTTCTGGTACTCTTAGCAGTGTTATTCTTCAATCGTCTTCTAGTGCACCTGCAAAGGTGGCAACATTAAGAGTAACTGTCAATGGAGTCATGGGTACTGCTTGAGCAGACACTGCAGCAATCCACTCAATCGCAGGAGAAACACTTTACCACATCCTGCAGAAACAAGGTGCAATCTTTGCCACCAGCACACTACTAATGTCTTGATGACACAAAAACTGGACGGAGAAAGGTTCTTTGATGAACAGAGGTGGTATGTACAAATATGCACCTGATTCAGGATCTGATGAGGCTCAGCTTGTCATTCCAGAAGATGCAAGAGAGCAAATTCTTAAATTTCACCATGATGATCCCGCCGCAGGTCATTACGGTGCTGAAGGAACTTTTGATAGAATTTCTAGAAGGTACTACTGGAATGGCATGCGGAAATACATAACCAATTATGTAAAATTTTCTATCTGTAAAATTTCTAGAATGTATGCAATAAAAGCCCTCCAACCAAAAACCTGCTGGTCTGCTGCAGCCTCCAGTTCCATCCCAAAGGTTTGAGACGTTATCCACTGATTTGTTCGTTCCTCTTCCAGTTAGACATGGGAAAAAATGGATATTTATAATAGAAGACATTACTATGAAATGGATCGAGTTATTTGCCTTCGAAAATGCAACAGCAAAAGAGTGTGCTGTCACTCTTGTAGAAGAATTCTTTATGAGATACGGAATACCACGCAGGATTATCAGCAATAATGGACCACAATTTATTTCTGCTGTGATGTAGCAACTATGTTATCTCATGAAAATTCATTAATCCTTAACACCAGTTTAAAACCCTCAAGCAAATCCAGTTGAAAGGAAGAACCATAATTTGAAACCTCTTCTTGCCATATATGTTAAAAATCGGCATGATAGCTGGTCCGAGAAACTCCCTGCAATTCGATTCACACTGAACACTTCAAAGTGCAGTTCAACTGGAAAAACTGCAGCTTTTCTCAATTTTGGACGAGAGCTCCGTACACTTGATGATGTTACCAACGACTTTCGTCGTATCATCGAGAATGATAACTTTGTCGTTGAAATGATCCCGTATCTAAAAAGACTGGAAGGATTCACATCTGTAGCCAAAGAGATCTTTATTGAACAGCAAAATAAAAGCAAGATTTTTGTGGACCAGAGAAGGAGACCAGTTCCTACATATAAATCAGGAGATTTAGTTTTGGTTAGCAAGCCAAATTTGAGTAATAAAAGTGCTGGTGTTACAGCAAAATTTTCGCCTCGCCGCAATGGACCATTTATTATCGTTACTCAAAAATCTCCTGCATCGTATTCTGTGGCAAACACAGATTCCCCAAATATAATAAGAGTATATTGCATTTCGGCATTGACTCCTTTTCAAGGAAGGAAAACTTCACCTATCAAAGCTTTGCGCAGAAGAGGTCAGACAACAAAAATGAACAGCCCTAAAACTCCCACTTCTAACATAGATCATGCTCAAGAACAAAATCATTCCAGGGGAACTCCTGTTGACCCCTGGTTGGGACGTCTTCGGGGTCAGAGGGGCAAGTTGTAACAGATCCATATTAACTGTACTGACAATGGTGTTACTGCCCAATACAAAATATCCAATATTTAGAAGATAGTATAGAGATGTGAGGAATGGAAGTAGAACCATACAGTTAATTAATAACCTTGTTTATAATTTGTACTGTACAGGTAGTATGTAACCTTATTAATAATTATTAAATATTTTCTTTGTAACTATTTTTTAATCATGTGTAATGTCGTAATAAATGTAATGTTTTGCCTAATTCTAACTTCCATTTTCTTACGTCCCTACAAGTTAGAAAAGCTGTAACATATTTCAAGAGAAGGTAAAATGACATAAGTGATGTTGGTGAGCCGGGCAAGAAAACTTGAATTGGTCAAAGACACTAGTTAGAAACGATAACAATGTCAGGAAATTTTGGAAGCAATATCGCTAAAGATTTGAAAACTTATTATTTAAAACAACAAATAATTTTCATAATTTTAAAAATTTTTACAAACGGAATATAATGATTAAGCCACGATTTTAACTGGAACAAAAGAAACAATTTCTTTATGGTTAAAAATTTTTCTAGGCATTCAAAATTTTAAAAAATATTTCAAATACATTAATATAAGGAGTTGATAGCAAAAATAACTTTATAAATAAGCTATTTTTTGTTACTAACTCATTATAATAAGAAGAAAATTCCACAGTTAACTATTTTCATAACACATTTTCATAAGTTGCAATACATGAATTGGAAAAAACTTTTTAAAACTAAAAACAGTTTGTTTGTTAGTTAGTTACTTAATATAGCCATGCTTCAAATGTCTTTATAAATTTTAAACTACCAGAAAACATTTTTAATCTCGGTTAGTTACAAAAACGATTTCTCTTCTTTAAAACTGAAAACTTAAAACTATATTTAACTAATATCTAAAAATGTATTACACTATAGCTTAAAATTTTATAATTAGTATGAATCCCCCCAGAACAAAAAAAAGTTAATGTTATGTCATTATTCCTTTAACATTTATAAATCAAAAAAAAATGTATTTAATAATTTAATACCAGAAAAAAGATATAAACATTTTCAATTCAAGTAAATCCAATTTGCTGACAATTTTTCATTTAAACTGATAAAAAGAGTAAATAATTTTATGATTTACTAAATATCATTTTCATGGATATTATTTAAATTAACATATCATTTCATTAAAATAAATAGAAGTGTAACTTCAGAAAAAAAAAACATCAGAAATAAAATAATTTTCTTGCACATATAAAAGATATGATACAGTAGTTCTGAAAAAAGAAAAAAAACTATATGCATCATTAATTTATATTCCCAACAATTTTAACAAATATTTTTATCAATGTTTAATTAGAATTTACATCCATAATAAAGCTATCAATACATATTTAATTTAAAGTAACAATTTCTTATAAAAAACTGCTATAAAAATTCTTAGAAATTTAAAATTGTATGCTACAATTAAAAATCAGACACATCTATATTATAAATAAATCAGTAGAAAAAACTCTTATTAAAAAAACTGGAGATTTCTAAATAAACATTTATGAACTTTACATTACACAAAATATAAATTTATTATAAAAAATATATAATGTATATAAATACATGTAATGTAAATTATAACAATAATCGAATGTATTCATTAATATAAGATTAATGCTGACATTTATATACGTAACTTATAACATACTTGTAAATTATTAAAAGATAAAAGAAATAATAAAAAGATATAAGAAAAACAGGAAATTACCAAAAAAATTTCATAGTTAACTTATTTTATTTTTACATTAAGTAGTGATTCTTTTTTAAAAACATTTGATATTTAAGTATTATATAAAATTAAAAGGCAAGACACCAAAATCTAAATACCAAAATTAGATCTTTAAATTCACATTCCAATATGTTTAGAAGCAGTTACACTGCTTCTAAGCATATTGGAAAAGATATTCAATAAATAATTAATACTTTTCTATGCTAGTAAATATAACATGCATAAAATTCATCATCTTACCATGTAACTAACAAAGTGATCGTGACTTTTAAGATGTTGCTCAGCATAGCTTTCATTTTGCAATGATTTGCTGCATAATTGACAATAGTAAGAGTAATGTGGTTTAATGAATTCAACACCTATAAATAAATTAGATTATTTAATTATTTTAATGATTCTAAAATTTATTTTTAAAAAAAATATACACATTAATGCAATAAATTTTAGATTTAAGAAAAAAATAATGTGCAATTTCAAAGAAAAGGAACTTTTTTTAAAAGAGAACTCAGGTGTAGGAGTACTGAAATTTTTTTTCAGGACATATTTCAATAATTAAAAAAAAAACCAACGTTATTTACATATTAATTTCTGTTTTATGAATATAACATATTTTAGAAAGGAATGTACTATTTAATAAATTCTGAGTTTTTAATTTTTTTAATACAACGATATGAAAAATGATACAGAAATTTCAACTTTTTATACTGAACATTTTCTGAAAATTAATAAGTTCCATGATAAATACTTTAAATTACAGTAAATTTATGTATAATTGAATAATGTTAATTTTGAACTGGATGCATTAGCATTTAATTCTGATAATTTAATACTGCACTTTTTCAACTTATCATTCACAGATGCAATCTCTGCATTAGCAGCAGACACCATCATTTGTCCAACTTTCACATCACTCATATTATCATCACTAATAGCACATGCTATTTTTTTGGTTGCATCATCCAAAAATTTTTGAGCTGCACACTGATTATCAAGTATATTTTTCTTTTCTTTCTCAAGTTCATTAATTTTTTCTAACAGGTGTGATTGTTTAAACTTATTTTCACTAGTAACTTCTATATTCTTCTATGTCTTCCTCATCCTTTCTTTTCTTCTCTGATTGTGTTGCATCTTTTGATTTTTCCATATATGATGAATATTCTGCATGAGATTTCTGAATAAAATGCATCATTTCTTTGGTATATGGAATGGAGGAAACAGAATTGCCATGCATTCGATTAACATCATAACGAATACTTAAACTTTGAACTGTTAATTCCAATAAAGAAGCCTTCTCCTTTGTCACAACAGAATTGTTAATCGAAAAACCTCTTTCTGGTTGGGAATTTACATTCAATAACGATAGACATGCTTTAACAACTCTAGAAAGAGTAAGATATTTTATATAACCACCAGCATTTTTTATATTGAAAACCGCATTCCAATATTTACAGATATTTTGGTCATTATCATTATCATTCACAATCAAAGTCACATCTTCACACATGTAAAGAATCCATTCTTCAATCATCTTATCAAAGTCTGAAGAAGTTTTATTCACATGAGGAATATGTTTAATTAATCTGCTAAATGAATTCCTAGACTCCTCTTTTTTTCTATTATATGGAGACAAACACTGGAGATCTTTGAGTAAAGGATTTGTTATAGGAAGTTTTTGAAGCAAATGCTTTGAAGTTGCTATGTAGCAACTTCTGACACACACTTTGTAGAAATGTTTTATCCATAAGCTCTTCCCATATTGCTGTTGCTTCATGACCTACTTCAACCTTGTTTAAATTTAACAAATTTTTTCCTGAATCAACATTAATTTGTAGCAACTTTACTCCATTTTTCTCACAGATTTCTTCTGGATTTAAAAATTTAAACATAATACTGCGAACAAGTTCATTTAGTTTACTGTAGATCACGTGTATAAAGGTTTGATTTTTGCATTAGAAGTAAATATGGTTCAAATGTTTTACAAAAAATGAAACAAAATGCAAATATGCCAGAGTTCTTAAGGTTTTCAAATGTTTTATAATCTGAAGATGTCTATCAGAAAGAGAAGAGATTTCGACTCTCTTTAGTTACTTTAACAATAAAATATTCCTTCAGAACATCATATTGCTCAATGATTCTTTCACAAACTGACCCCAAAGTTAACCAAAGGCTCTCAACATAATGAAGGAAATTTATCTAAATAAGATTTCTTCCAGTATTTCCAACTGTAAGAAATGATAATCTTCCCTTCTTGTAGGAGATAGTTTGAAAAATTGATGAATATATACAGCAAATCCATCAATATTACAATCAATTTTATCAATACCCTTTCATAGTGCTCCATGGATTATGTGTAAGCAACATGTACCCAAATCAATAAGTAATGGTAAACTTTGCTTACTCAGATCACTTTTTTTTTGCTTTAAAACAGCTAAATAACTCTTGGTCCATTCATTGATTGTTGAAATTCGTTACACGAACAAGAGTCCATGAATCGCAAAAAGAATATTTAATGAAGCAAGTTACAAAGAAAGAAATTATACATATACTAAACTAATAGAACAGAACATGGTGTATTTATAGGTTTTGGACGGCTTGAACACAACCACCAATCAGAAGGCAGCGCAGCAGACAATTTGTAAGAGCAGACGATTGCGGACGTCTTAGAAGACTACAGTTTTACAGACGATAATAGACTTACTTTGTGTTTCTTTGCGATTACTTGCATTATATTATTTACAACACTCGCCCTTAATCACAAAGAAACATGCACAATAAAATCATATAAATCAATAAAAATAAGTATACATTAAGAAATTAGAAACGTTCAAGCCATCCACACAATATTTACATTAACAAGATATAATCTAATACAATTTTAATCCACATAATGGTAAAAGTTCCTTTAATTTAAACTTAGATAAAGATTTTGTAAACATATCAGCAATTTGTAGGTTAGATGAAATATAGTAAACTTTTATATCATGACAATTCAAGATATGTTGAATAAATTTTAATTTAATGTCTATATGTTTTAATCGACCTTTGTTGTTTTCATTTGTTACACACTTAATACAAGATTGATTATCTTCAAAAATCATGATTTCTTTAATATCAGTTAATTCCAAAATAATGTTTTTCAACCACATTGCATCTTGAATGGCTTTACTTAGGGCAATAATTTCTGCTTCTGTAGAAGATAAAGCAATACAATTTTGTTTTCGACAAAACCAAGATATTGGACAATTATTAAACATAATTATGTTACCAGAAATGGATTTTCTGTCATTTGGGTTTGCACCCCAGTTAGCATCTGCATAGATATTTAAGCATGAATTTTTATCCACACACTTTTTATATTCCAGTTTTAAAGTTGAAGTACCTTTCAGATATCTCAAGATTCTTTTCAATGCACTCCAAGCACTATCAGTAGGGTGTTCTTGAAGTTGACTCAAACAGTTTACAGCATAAAGGATATCTGGACGAGATGTATATGCTAAATAAATTAAAGATCCTATTAGTTCTCGGTAGGGTCCACAAAAAGCACTTCCTTTCTCAAAATCAGCTGCTGTTGCTCCTACTTCCATGGGAGTAGAGACTGTTTTAGCATCAAACATTTTAAATTTGTTTAATAAATTCAAAATATATGTTTCTTGATCTAGATACAGTCCATCAGGTGTAAATGTAATTTTAATTCCTAAAAATTCAGAAACTGTTCCAGATTTAGACATTTCAAATTCTTTTGATAATAATCCAATTATAATTTTGATTTCACTATCATCAGTACCCGCAATTAATAAATCGTCCACATAAAGTGCCATTAGTATTCTTTCACCTTTTGACTGACGAATAAAAATGCATTGTTCACTATTTAATGGTTTAAAGTTTAATTTGATAATGAAATTTAAAAATTTTACATACCATTGATGAGGTGACTGCTTAAGTCCGTATAAGCTTTTCTTTAACCGGCACTTCCTGCCACTATTATCATCATATCCTTCTGGTTGATACATGTAAATAATTTCTTTTAATTCACCATTGAGAAATGCAGTTTTAACATCCAGTGAATAAACTTTTAAATTTTCTTGAAGAATAATAGTAAACACTATACGTAATGCAGGAATACTGATAACTGGTGAAAATGTTTTATCATAATCCACTCCTTCTCTTTGCATAAAACCACGAGCAACAAGTCGAGCCTTATATTTTCCATCTCGTTTTTCGCGTAGAACCCATTTGCATGAAACTGCACGTTTCCCACGTGGTAATTCTTCAAGACACCAAACTTCGTTATTTTCCATGGACTGCATTTCTTCATCTATTGCTTTCTTCCAAAGATTCTGTTCTTCCTCTGGCAGTGCAGATAAATCTTTAAACGACAACGAATCTTCAAAAATTACCATTGCTTCATAAACTTCTGGTTCAGGATATTTAACTGGTGGTTTCTTTTGCCTTTGTGGTCTTTCCAAAATTTCTTCTGTAGTAATTGTTTCAGTAATATTTTCTTCACCACCAATTTCTTCAACATCATCTTCATTTTCCGAAATAATGGAATCCACATTCAGAATATTTTTATCTTCTAAATCCATTTTTCTTTCTTCGTTAAATACAACGTTCCTTGATATCACTATTCTCTTTGAATCTGGATCCATTAAACGATATCCCATAGTCGAATATCCCACAAATATCATTCTGTTTGACTTCTTATCTAACTTCTTCCTTTGAGAAGGAGGAACCAACACGCATGCATCGCATCCAAATACTCGAATGTTTTGAAGATCGGAATCTTTACCATATTTCAATTTATAAGGAGTACAGTTTTCTATAGATCTACTAGGACTTCTGTTTCTTAGGTATGCAGCAGTTAAAATTGCAAATCCCCAAAATGTCTTGCTAAGTTTTGCTTCAAATATTAAAGCTCGCCCTTTTTCTAACAATGTACGATTGGCACGCTCAGCAACTCCATTTAAAGGTGCAGTGTACGGAGGAACTGGATCTATTGTAACACCAAATTTAGTAGCACATTTGATGAGTTCACCACAAACATATTCTTTTGCACTGTCGCACCTAATTTTCCGTACTGAAGGATTTGCTTTTAAAAAGCATCTTAACTCATTCACAACATCACTTTTTCTTTTCAGCAAACGAACTTCCATAAAACGTGAATAATCATCAATTAATGTCATAAAATAACGCTCACCTGTAGCCATAGGCGGATCAATAGGGCCACAAACATCTGTGTGAATCAATGTCATAGTTTCGGATGCCCTTCGTCTGGGACCTTTTCCTATAGGAGAAGCACTTTGTTTGGAAAAAGTACACACTTCACAAAATTTATCAAAGGTAGGCAATCCAAGTTCTTTTAAGGCTTTATTAGAGGAATGTCCAAGTCTTCTGTGCCATAAATCAAAGTCATTTTCTTTCGCAGTAAGAGAAATTTCACAATTTGGAACAAAATCACAAATATATTGTCCACTATCATCACGATAACCCCAACAAATGTTTTCTTTCTCATTTTCGATGAACACTTTTTTATTTCTAAAGATAACACTATATCCACCTAATTCAATATTCTTTACAGAAATTAATTCTCCATTGAGTTCAGGAACAAAAAGGACATTTTCTAAAGTTATATCAATTCCATTAGATGTTTTGCCTTTTACACTTCCAATACCTTTCACTTCCAGTGCAGTGGAGCGGGATGCACATCGAATAGTTCCTGATGACGGTTTGATGAATGAAAACCAGTCTTTCTGAGAGCACATATGGGATGTTGCCCCGGAATCAATAATGAACTTTTTCGGACTTCCGAAAGTCAAATTGCCAGCAGCAAAAGATAGAGCAGAAGAATATTTTTCATCAGTCTTAGATTCAGATTTCAATTTACATTCCTTTTTAAAATGACCAACACGACCACAATTATAGCACGTTTTCTTTTTACAGAGCTTAGCAGTATGTCCTTTCTTTTTACAATGAAAACATGTGAGTTCTTTTCTCGTAGAGAAAGCCGCAGTATCCACAGTTTGTTTCATAAAACGAATACTTGTTTTATTTCTCGAATCATTCAAAAGAGTTTCAGAGTCTATCAAACGCTGAGTTACAAAATCTAACGATAAATTCTCACTCGGTTGATTCTCTAATGCAACCTTAACATTTTCGAATTCTGGAGGGAGAGACATCAAAATATAGACGACAGTATCAATATCACTAACCTCCGCTCCAGACATTCGTAAATCGGCGACAAGTTTTGAAACTTCATCTATGTGCTGGCGCATTGGAACATCTCTGTTTTTCTTAAGTGTAGCAAGACGTTTTCTGGTAAGTATTTGGTTTACCGCTCCTTTGCTTTCATAAACAGCATGAAGTTTCTCCCATAATTCCTTCGCCGTATTTTCACCACTCATTGATACGAGCACTTGATCACTTAAGAGTGACATGAGTAATGCGTAGGCTTTCTTTCCTTTAACGACTTCTGCTTCCTTATTCACATCGGGCTCCTTAACTAAGTATGTTTCCAGTTCTTTCGCAGACAAAACAGCTTCCACTCGTCGCCGCCAAACAGGAAAGTTCTTCCCATCAAATGGATTTACTCCATACAAACCATGCAGCGAAGCCATTGCTTATTGATAAATTTATTCTATCAAGCAATAAATTAAAACTAGAAACTGCTTTCAATTTATGACAGTGAAAACCACGCTCTGCTGTTGAAATTCGTTAAACGAACAAGAGTCCATGAATCGCAAAAAGAATATTTAATGAAGCAAGTTACAAAGAAAGAAATTATACATATACTGAACTAATAGAACAGAACATGGTGTATTTATAGGTTTTGGACAGCTTGAACACAACCACCAATCAGAAGGCAGCGCAGCAGACGATTTGTAAGAGCAGACGATTGCGGACGTCTTAGAAGACTACAGTTTTACAGACGATAATAGACTTACTTTGTGTTTCTTTGCGATTACTTGCATTATATTATTTACAACATTGATAACTGCATTAATTTTTCTAAATTCAAACCATTATTTTTAATAAAATTTTTACAATTTTATTAGTTTCAGCATGTTCTAAAAAATGTAATTCAAGGTAACAAATGACATTTTTTTCCTCGATTATCAGACCAATATAAGATGTAAATATCCAACTATTTCTTTATTTGTTTTGTAGTAGCTTCATCGAAAAGTAAAACAAAATATGAAATGCTGATATACCGAAACAAAAGAGTTTTCAAATACGGAGCTAGTTCAAAATTAATTAAATATCTTACTTTTTAGTCAGATAATTTGAGATATTTTACTATAGAGGAGTCATCAAAAATTTTTCTGTAAATATTAGCTAAATCATTCAAAGATAAAAAAGAATAACTATTTTTATTGCCACCAAAACTAAAATGGTTTCAGCTTTAATGGTTTTCTCTGATGTCATTTTGGGAAGCCATGATTTGTTATTCACTACTACAGTCGATGTCGAGGATTCAGATGAAGTTGATAGTAAATAGTGTTTAATTCTTGAAACAGTTCACAGCTTTTTTGTGTTTAAATCCATCTGCATGAGCAAGCACTTGTCTAAAACCCAGATTTGTAACATTGAATTTGCTTTTGCACACAAAGCACTCAGCAGAATGTACATCATCAACACTTCTGCAGCATGTCTTAATTAGACATTTATTCCCATCTTGCAGTTCCAACCATTTATTGGAAAATTTAGTTTTCCTTGGCATTTTTAAAAGAAAATTAATTGTTTTCAAAAAATAAATTCTAAACTTGCTAATAAACGTTCAAGTCATCCATCAAAATCGATCAAAATGGTGCGATAAGCATTCCAAGCATGCGCATAAATGTAGACGAATAATTCTCACAATTTCACTATCATTGCAAAGAGTTATGCACTACTAAAAATAGAATCTTTTGCCTGTAAAGGCAGAAAACAGAACTTAATGGTAAACCCAAACCTAAATTTTTTTTACGCCAGACATTTGTGACCAATAGCCGAGTATGAGGTGGAGACGAATGCTTGGCAACCCTATTTCCGATTTGAAAGAAAACAAAAAAGGGGAAAAATTTCTCTTCCTTGTTGCATAGAAAGCAGTGGAAAGAAAAAATATATTCCACAGGAAGAAAAATTTACCACTGAAAAATATAAAATTATTAATTAAAATTAAACTTTCAAAGGAATGTAATAAAAAATTAAGGAATTCCAGGATTTATTTTGAAAAATAAGGACATTTCAGGATGTTTTTTAAAAAATTAGGAATATCAGGACAACTCTCTCTGAGCCCTGAAGAACTTAATTAAAAACTACCAATAACATACTTTTTTGTAAAAAAATTTCATATTTAAAAAATAAGTTTCAAAGTCAAGAAAACAGAGAAATTATTATTCTAAAAATGATTCCAAGTAAAAAAAAAACAAAGTTTTAAAATATTCTAATGTTGAATATTGCTGATAAAATATTTTGAATGCTGATAATTTTAGTCCAAATTTCTTATTTATAATAAGTTTAATAAGCAAACAAAAAGTTAACAAAAAAAGTTTAAATAAATGACACTTTAAAGATAGTGGGAAAAGGGAGGATAAAAAAGAAAAACTATAGAATATAAGATAAAAAGAAGCAAGTTTGATAAAATAAAAGGAATTATCTTTATAGAAAAGCAAAAATTTTATTGTTAATTTTAACATGTGTCCATTATGCAACACAAAAACATTACTACATGAAGAAAGTAGTAAAATAATATGAAGAAAGTAGAAAAATTACAATATGAAGAAAGTAGAAAAATAACGTTTGATGAATTCAGAAAATAATAAACACTTGGAATAAATAATTTTGGAAATATAAATGATTTCAATAAAATGAGTTAGTCTATAATCCTTAAACAATATAGTTATAAATTATTATTAATACAACATATAAATATATTCTTTATTTATTGTATTATAATATACATTATAAAATTTCTAAATAAATATTTCTGAATAAAAGAGCATTTTTACATAAAAGATATGAAACAAAATTAAATTTCAACAAGTAAAAACGAATATGGCCCAATTAATGATAATAGGTTTTAACAATTAATGTAATTATATTTATAAAATTGAATGTATTCAAATAAACACATTTAATAAATATTTTGTTGTAAATTTTTTCGTAAATTTAATAAATATTTTGTTGTGTTTGTGCTTTTCTTTAATAATTACTGCTAATAGCTCACCTTTAATATGCCGCAAAGTTGCACTGCTAGTAACAACTTCTTTTTTTGGCTCTTTCCATTGAACTGGATTAAAAGGATCTACAAACTACATTAAATTAAATTCATTAGTTTTGCATTGCAGATATCATTTTGCTACACAATATAATTATTAATAACAGTTTTATTTCATCAATAAAAATATCATCTAAAAGTACATAAATAATAATATAAATATTTTGAGCATAAATGAGGAAGCAATTTATATAGTTATTTTGCATGCTCAAAAAATAACTAATAAATACTTAAATTTGTTTCAATTTTCGACAATTGTTGAAGTTTTATATATAAATTTTATTTTGCCAGGCATTAAAGTTCAGAGCAAAACCAATGAAGTATCAAGACAAATTAATTTTCATCAATAGATAATAAATCTAGTGAGAACATATTCTCTTGCTTTACTAATACTTGTACATTTTAAAAATTTGCAAAAAGGAACATATAATGCAATAATTTTTTATATATTTTTAAAATTGTTATTTTTTAAATTTTTAGTTTCTTAAAAAGAGCTATTTAATATTTATTTTATTGGGTTTACAAGAGTATATCAAAATGTTAAATATAATAGTTCGGTAAACAAAATTTTAAAAAATAACAATAAAATAATAAAATTATACAATAAATTTAATACAAATAGTTCCTTGGCACAATTTAAAAATCTATCACTTAAAAATTATATAATGTATTATTTGTTGCCTAAGCTTAAATACAATGCAAACTTTTTTTTTTTTGGAGAAGGAAAATCTAAGACCAATCTTTTCACTAAACTTTTGCAATTGTATAATTGTTTAAAATCAGTCTTATAAATTTGCTAATGTTCTTTTTTATTTTAATCCATGGCCATTATTAATTATCATATAATAAAAAAACTGAGTAACTGAAAACTAATGATTCATATTTATATATTTTATTGATATATGCAATTGATTATAAATAGAATTTCATCTATGTTTGACATCAACAAATAGTGTTATTGTTGCTAATCCTGGAAGGTCCAATTTCAGTACTAGACCAACTCCACAAGTCCATAAACAGCCAGGAAATTCAAAAACATAAGGAGCTTTGAAAAAGTCTCATATAAATCAAAATTCAAGCAACTCAAGATATGCTTAGACGATGCCAGTTCAGTTTTGCATTTTGTGCACATATTCGAGGCCCCTTAGTGTTAGTGACCACTGGTGAAGCGTGAAATACAAGTCTGTTGGCCTCTAGTTCCCTCAAAAAGCAAGACGCCAGAGGGCATTTTCTAGGATACCAATAATGAGTAGGTAGAACCCTTCAAACATCCATAAGCATTTATTTACTCTCAGTAAAAACCTTATAAAAATTGGATGACAAATCATGTTGTGAAGGTTCCAAAGAAACAGCCTTAGCCAGCAAATCAGTAATCTTGTTTCCCTTAATGCCAAAGCGTGACAGGATTTACTGAAAATAAAAATTAATACCAAAATTCTTTAAAAGCCTATACATCATATTCAATATTGAATTTCAAGCTCTGTCAGCTACCTTCATTAAACTGCTTTGATGTTGGATTGAAAACTTGCTATCAGTCAGAATCCATACATGCTCAAAATCAGGCTCAGAAATATTATCCACATAACTCAGTCCATTTTCAATAGCTATAAGCTCCAATTTGAATACACAGCAAAAATCAGAATTTCTGAACTTGAGACTTAGGGTAGACATAGGAGTTGTGATAAATACACTACTACCAGAGAGGAAAATTATTAAAACCAATTTTTAATAATTTTTTTTCTAAATTAATAAAAAAATACATCATAAAGAAAATATCAATCTTTAGATAATTTTTAATGAAAAAAATTTTTATATATGCTTTTGCATATACAAGTTTCTATATAAACTGGTAAAATTTCTGATCAAATGCTTGTGTTGAGATAAGAAAATATAAAAATTTCATTTCTGTGCTCAAGCACATTCTATTTATTGATTAAGTGATTTCAGTTCAAAACAAATTCTAAATATAGTAAAGTGTACCTTCCAAATTAACTTTCTGCTTTAAAAATGTATCTTTATTAATATAAATATATATATATATATATATATATATATATATATATATATATATATATATATATATATATATATATATATATATATATATATATATATTTATATATATATATATATATATATATATATATATATATATATATATATATATATATATTTTTATATATATATATATATATATATATATATATATATATATACATAAAATTTAAAATATTCAAATTTCTATTAAATATTAACAAAAATTCCTTTAAATATAAATAACAACAGATAATTTTGTAAGCAAGTACTTATCTTTCAGCTAATTTTAAATGATAAACAAAAGCATTTGAAACTGTAAATAATAAATAAAGTCCTTAAAATCAAAAAATGTCAAATTGACATCAAATAATAATATTATAATGCAGAGTATGAATTACATGTTTAGAATAACTCATTATTCATTAAAAATGCAATTATTTAAATCAGATATTAAGAATTTAAAATGTTTTTTTATAAATTTAATAACCTATGTTTATTTTCAGTTGCAATTAAAAGAAATGGTAAGATATAAAAACTCTTATCAAGTAATAATGACATTCTCACCTGTAAATGTTCAGTACTATACAGATGAACTAATAAATTATTGATAGATTTAAATTCTTTGCAACAAGAATCACACCAATGATGGCCTGAATCAAAACAAGAATATTTGATATTATCTTTGGAAAATAAGGAATGCTTTATTTTTCCTTCAGCCAGCTAAAAATAAAAAGGATATACATTAAAAATATAGATTTTAAACTAGTAATATAATAAACAAAATCATTGATTTTTCCTAATTCTAATATTTTATTCTATGACTAAATATTTTTATATATTACTTCGGAATTACACTAAATTTGAATTAATACTGATTGTAGTGTAAAAATGGTACTAAAAAATTACAATTAAAAATGGGCGCTCAAAAACAAAATATTATAACTACCAGAATAAATGCAACATGTCCAAAAGTTAAACTGTTAACACACATCGAGATATTTACAAATACTTGAATAAAAATATATTTATGTAAATTATAAAACAGGTAGGAACTGTGCAGAAATAGATAAAAACATTGCTAATAATATCAAGACTCAAAGATGCTGAAATTACAATCTCCATAGATTATTTTGACTTTAATTTAGATCGGAATAATTTGTTTCAAGAGAAGAATGTATTAGTTTTCACATGATAAGCAGCTTTTTATAATTATTTTTATTTGCAAAAGTAAATTAAATTTTTTTCTTTTATACAATTTAATAACCACATTGTTATGATATCCCTTATAATACAGCATAAGTATTAAACACAGGAACTTTTTTCAGAGAGTAAATACTTCATAAACAAAAGTATATTCTCAATTCTTTTCATTTACAGCTTATTTTTCAGTTATATTCATTCATATTTTTCATAACAGATATACTGCTCAAATATACAGGTATAATATATTTAAATTTTGCAATTTTGATATTATAGTAAGGTTACTCTTAATTTTACTTAACACAGCATTTAAATTAATGTAACAATTCTGAGAAATTAAAAAAAATTATTTTATGTGTGTGCACGCCCAGTGGAAAAAAAAATAATTGAATTTTGAAGCACCAGGGGGGGGGCTTACTATAGTGATTGTATCTATGCATTTAATCAGCAAAAAAATATAATTCTTTATAGGAATTGACATTTACTTTTTTACCATTAATGATTAACAAAAATTTTTATTTTTTATTTTTTTATTAACTTTTCATTAATTAAAAATTATTCATTAATTATTGGAGAAATATCTAGTTGAAAACCATACTAGGAGCACTCAATCTAAAGGGAAAATAATCAGAGTTTAGAAAATATATTGAAAACTAAAATTTTATCAAATATAATATTTCAAGTAAAACAACCAGAAGATTTCACACAACAGCAAATAATAATGAAAAATATTTCAAACAGTAGCTTTCAAAAAAATTACCTTACTGTAAAACTTACAGTGAAATTTATATGTTTAAATTTTAAAATAGCAATGCACAGCTAAATTTTAAAAATCATTTGCATTTTTCTTGAAATTTTCATAGTGTATATTTATATTTTGATTCTTAAAAAATTTATTTATTTTACAATATAGATAAAATTAGTTTCAAATGTATTATTTGAATACATATTATTTATAGATTTTAGAGACAAGAAACTCTAAAATAAATTATTACTATGACAGGTTAATGTACATAAATAAAGCTTTTTATTAAATCATTCCACTGGCAAATTGCTTTTTAAATAGTCAGTTATTCAGCACTTTCAGATGCTATTACACTATGATCTAACTATATAATAGTAGAATTTAACTGAAATTTTAAAATTTGTATAAAAGCCATCCAGGAAATGAAACTGTTTAATCAAAAAATATGAAATATATAATATTCATTTAGTATGACTTAAATGATTAATGAGATAGTTGTTTTTTTATATTTATTTAAAAAAAATAATTCTGGCTCATATCTAAATCCTCCTTAATTCCTCTATAGATTAAACGTTTGTCACATCTGGTGATAATTTTTAGAACTGTCATGTTACACCCCTTATGGCATAAAGTAATCATTTCATTTTCTGATTATCTCTCACTTGTAAAATGTTTAACACCATAAAACAATTTTAGCTTAGAAAGAAAAGGAAATCATTAAAATCAAATTTGGAACTATAGAAGGGATAGACAAAAATTTCCTATCCAAACTATGACAACAAATATTGATTTGAGGAAGTAGTATGAGGCAAAGTATCATCATAAGAAATGCAAATGGTCCAGAAAACATTCCTCAGCTTATCTTCTGGATGGATCACCATATATTTCTAAACGTCTTACAATAGCAATTCACATTAATCATAATGCCATTTGACATGAAATATTTGGAATAGTGAAAGCAGAACATAAAATCATACCTGAAACTTGTGACTAAATGCAACAAATGTTTAAATATAGGACATTATATAGATATGATAAAAATATTAACTATTTAGCTCTACAAAATGAAAAAAAAACAATTTTGCAGAGTTACTTTTTTTCTGAATGACCCTTGTTTGAAAAAGAATATAAATATGGTGATATAAAAATTTTCAGACAATCACTCAATAACAATTAATAAAACAACAATAGCCTTGAACAAACAAGATATACATATTCAACATTTATCAATATCTTTGATTTTGAAAATATGTTAGTTTAAATTCTGAATAAAATTTAAAGAAAAATTATGAAAATTTAAATGATTACATAACCAACCTGAGTATCAAATTCCTCTTGGATCTTTTTAATATCTTCAGTTTTCAATTTCTTAATTAAAGAAGATTCATGTAATTTTGCAGCTTTGCCATTATCCATTATTGTTTTCAATTCTTCTTGAGCCTTATCAATCAAACTGCGGCACTTTAATATGTTTTGTTTCTCAGAATTATTTTTTGTATTTTTCTTTTCAATATCAGCCAATAAGCTTCGAAGTTCAGATGTATCAGATGATGTATTTTTTAAAGTCTTCTGCAAAACATGTTTGTCATATAAATATTGCTTGTATTTTTTAACTATAATTTGATAATCTTTTTCTTCAGTTTGTACAGCTATCTTTTCCTTACTATCAGGTGTTTTATTTGGTAAAGATATTAATTCACGATTTAAAACTGATGAATCAGTATTTGATTTTAATGTTTGAATATTAGGAATAGATTTAACTGCTTTAACTAATGAATCAGGTTTATCAGTCTGTCTAGAAGAGTCATTAGTAGGTTTATTTAAGTTGCTTTTATTAGGTTCTATTTTTTTATCTGAAGTAGGAAGGGAAACATCTGCCTTTACTGGAACAGTTTTTAAATTACACATCCTATTTGTATGTTTAACAGGATTTATTTGTTGTGATTGTTGATTAACTGATGGAAAATAAGAGTATGGAGTTGAATAGTTATAGTTTATTGGCTGTGAAATATTTTGAGGAGGAAATGTAGAAGCAAAAGAAAAAGCAGACTCTGTAGAACTATATGGAGATTGAGTCATAGTACTAAAAGTATCCCTAGGCATAGTGGATTGAGGATAAGATTGATGTGAAGGTGGCAGAGTTTGTATTGGAGATAAAGTGGAAACAGATGGCGAAAGCACATTTACATTTCTGTAAAATGTGCTTTGAGAGCTTTTCTGTTGAAGAATAGCTTGTTGGGCTCCTTCAACCAACTCATTTAACAATTTTTGTTTTTGCAATATTTGGAATATTTCAAACACTTCCTCAACTTTTTTTTTATCTTTTTCCTGAAAACATTCAGTAAGATTTATAGATTTTAGAGGATTATCGACTTCTTTTACATTTGGTTCCTGTGAAGCTAAATTAGCAGTTTCTGTAACTTCCAAAGCATTTAAATTAGTAACTTCATTTAATAATGAAATGTTTTTCTTATCAGATAGATCAGATACAGTACTTGTAATTGGTATTACTTTAGTTTCTTCATTTATATTTTGATCTTTTTCTGTACTTAATTTCTTTACATGACTTTCAGAACTATTCACAGAGATAACAGACATATTTTCTGAGCTATTTTTATCTGAACTTGTAGTTGAGGACTCACTAGTATTACTTTCAATAGAATACCTTGTTTTTCTTTCATTGTGAGAATACTTATAAGAACTACCTTCCTGATTGGTTAAGGGACTTCTAGAATTAGAATTTCGGTCATAAAATTTTGGACTCCTGGAATATCTTCTAGCATACCTTTTACGTGAACGGTCTCTAGGACTTCTGTCTCGAGAGCGTCTTTTGGGACTTCTATTTCGAGAATAATAATCAGGACTTCTTTCATATGATCGCCTCCTTGGACTTCCACGAGAATATCTAGTACTATGATCACGAGATAAATATCTAGGATTTCTTTTTCCGTATTTATAGTACATGTCTCTCTCAGGAGATCGATATCTAGAAGGCGAATATCTGGATTTTTTATTAGAGCTAGAATCAAGACGAGTAGTTTTAGGACTAGGTGAATAACTTCTTTCTCTTGAACGAATTTTCCTTATATTTTTTCGTGGTCCCTTTAAATATTCATCCAATTTCTTCTTTGCACCTGCATTGGCATATCGCTTAGGAATTGTAATTTCTTCTGCAGATTGCGAAGTAGATGGATTCTCTCTTATTTCAAACTGTTTTTCAATTGTTAAAGGATTTAAAGAATTTGATTCTGGTGAAAGAACATCATGAAAAGGGTTTTTAATACCTGCAGTTCTCTTGTTAGTTATTTTATCCCCAGATCCTATATTTATTTGAAGTTTAGGATATTCTTCAGACACCACTATTTTTCTAGGAGATATTTGCGATTTGCCTTCTGTAAAAGATAATTGAACACTGTGTAAAGAAATATTATCCTTTATTAAAATACTAGAATCTTCTTTTGAAGACGATTTTAGCTGATTGAAACTATTTTTAAAATGATAAGGAGATTCAGGAAATTTTACTCCTGACTGATTAGAATCAATATCAAATGGTTTCACTGGAAGAGGATATTCTTTCTGTGCAACAGAAGAAAAAAATTTAGTTGGATCATAAGAATTTTCAATGTTACTTTTACTCTTTTTTGAATATTCTCTGGATGTCTGAAAGTCAGAAGACATAAGAGATGCAGAAAAGGAATTTTTGGACTGCTTATCATGGCCAATTGAAATTACTTCATTATTTTTCCAAGCAGTTGGCTTATCATCTTTATTAGATATAGCAGAACTTTCTTTACAACTTGATTTTAAGAATTTCTTTTGTGAAGGATCATCTCTCCAAGCAGCAGGGTCTTTCCAAGCGCTAGGATTTAATTTCATATCAATTATTTTCATTTCACTAACATCTTTTGAGCCTTTATCATAAATTTGCTTATCAATATCAATTATATCTTCATCATTACTCCAAATACTATTGGTAGTATTTTTAGTACTATTTTTTTCTGAATTTCCAATTGTATTTGAAATTGATGGAACAAGCTTATCATTTGAATCTCCATATAAAAACTCATCTTCATCATCAATAGACTGAAGGTTTAAATCTATGAGTGGTTTTACACCAATATGTTGACTAGTATTTGAAATATCTGATTTATTAGAAAATTTTTCATTTAAAGGCAACTTATCTGCCAATTCAGATGATGAATAGTGCTTTTGATTCAAGGATACTGAAGGTTGATCTAAATTAAATTCTGATGCTACAGAATGGGAAAGAAATTTCTGATTACCACTATCTTGAACAGGAATTGGAGATGAGCAAGATACTGAGCCATAAGAGCGCAATGCTTCTAAAGCAGAAGAGCTTGTTCTATTATCTAATAATCCAAGATTTGATTTTGCAGCAAGTGCTTGGGCATAAAGATTGGCATTAATATTTTTTGATTTATGGGATAATATAGATAAAGATGATGACTTTGAATCATCAGGAAGAACAGGTAATTTGACAATATCTCCACTAAGATAATTTGATCCAGATTTATTCAGATTAACCTATAAAAAGATTAAAAAAATATTTAACTTCATAATAAAACTGTTTACAAAGACCAGCTTTGTAATGCCTATTACAAAACAAATGTATAAGATTATTTTACATTACAATAACATTAAAAATTAATAGATTGCATAATTATTAAGCAGATCATAAAAATAAAAACTGACACATTTTATATAACATATAAAATTACATAGAATTTTATACAAATTTATATTCAACACAAAAATGTTGAAAGTTTATTTAAGTTCTATCTATACCTTCTTCATCAACAAAAAAATCCTAATAATTCATATTTTCTATAGTTATAGCAGAAATTGATTTAAAAGTTGCTGTTATTTAACCTATACTAGTTTTGATAATTTAGAACAATTTTAGTAAAAAACTTATAATTTATCAGATCCATAATTTCCCATATAGAGTGAATATATACAAAGGCTCAAATACTGATTTTGTGGATAGATAGTCAAAGTAATGATTAGTATATATAACCTACAACACTTAATTCAAATATAATTTAATTGCCATCCATTCTGCACTAGCCTGAAGCTCTTTTATTGATGATTTTATCCTACCAGAGTCAATTGGACAAAAACTGCATCTTACCCTTAACACTATACTGTATTTATTTAAACATGTTTTCTTTTGAAATATTGTATAGATGTTTAATTTTGTCATTAATTTTAAAGACTCACTGAGGCATAGTTGAAAGACTGCCATCTTCAAGTGAAAGATTCCAGGTTTAATTCCAGCCACTGTTGAACAACAAACCTAGTTATGTTGTAATTTTACCTGTAATTTCAGCATGCACATTTTTCAAGATGTGTGCTTAAATTTTTTTTAAGTCTTTCCCCTTATGACATGTGAAAACAGCTCACTATCTATGAAAAGTCATCCTAGAAGGCAATTACACATTAGATGTTGAAATACCTAACAAAAGCTTTCAGCTGTTATAATTCTAACTACCCAGTATTATAGTCATTGGTTTTTTTTTTATCTCAGCCAATATATAACCCCTTAACTAGCTATCACGAGTTAACTCGGGCAAAAAATTCTGTGCGTTTTCCGGCTATCACGAGCCTTTTGGTAGGGGCAATTAGCTTCACTGCAATGCTTTAAATTCAACCCCCAAAATTGATGGATTACCGTGAAATCGTAGTTGGGGAACTTATTTATTGAACGGTTACGGTTGATTTAACTAATGCAAGCGAAAATCAAAAGTGTTTCAAGGAAGGAACAGCAATTTACGTTTTACTTTTCTATATTTATTCCCATTTAGTTTTAATTAAAGGCTATCTAACAATTGAAATTTATAAGCAACGTATATAATACAAATTTTCACTTTTTTATGAAATTTTTAAATTATTAAAATTTTTTAGTTTCTTTGTCTGTATATATATATACATATATTTGCTTAGTTGTAAACTTCACAGTATAAGAATATGTAAATTGGTGACAAAGTTAAAATATAAATTCTTTTACTTAATTTGTTCAAAAATATGAAATGTTGTTTAAATTTAGAAAGGATAAAATAAGTAATAAATTAAATGCTAATTTTTTTTAACTTTTGAATGACTTTAGAATTTTAATCAATTCTGCACAATGATTTTTGTACAAACACACACAAAATATATAATCTAGTTTTAATAAAATGTAACTATAAAAAGTTCTTTCACTTTTTAGAGTTACATTTTATAAAATTATATATTTTGTTTTACGAATAATTAATCTTTGAGACCTCACAGGTTTTAATTAATTTCACAATGTACCTAACTTTAGTTAATAAATTGAATATTTTGTTACTAGAATTATCTCATTTTAAATGCTTATATGATTTATAAAAGAATGTCAAAAAATCGGAACTGCTTAACTGTCGACTGGGTACTAATTGTGAGCCCCAGAAAGATCATCGAATTCACAGTCCGTGTCCGAAGAGTTACCTTTATAATAAAAATAAAGATCTTCACTGCTTGAATCAGACATAATGTTCATAAACTGGTAATATTTTCATATATGCAATTACCTACTAAAATAACTTCTGAGAGTGAAACAGCACTCATATATATGTATTTATACATACATATATATATATATGCAAACAAGAATAGGGAAGTGACAATTTGGTGTTTCAATAATTTGTTCTGGCCAGCTGAAGGCGATTTATTGACACGTTCACCTGGAATACATCATTAGACAGATGTTTTCAAGATAACTTGATTGGAAATGTGAATCCACCACACCATTGCAACATTTGATTTTATTTTACATTTATCGGTTTCCCACGGAATTTGAAAATTCCCAAGTTCCACTAGTTAGGAATTCGTCAATACTGTCAATCCTGATGTCAAATTGATATAATCAGAAACATCAATCGATATTTCTGCTGTCTTCATTCTAGTTATTAATAATTTAAAATCAACTACGTATGCATTAATTTCCTGTTTACTCGAGAATTCGACTAAACATGTTTTGAAATTTTTAATATTGTTGTTAGCTTCATACTACTCAAATTTTCAGTACACATATTTCAAGCATTGGTTAAAATACCAAGAGCAAGGTAATTACAAAAAGAGAAGGAATAAATCCTATTACAAAAGTATTTTCGAATTTTAGAATAGGACTTGTGTTCCTCTTTACTCCACATAAAATTATATTATGTTACAATTAAAGACTATAACTTTACAAGGCAGCTATTATTTTTAGCAAAAAAAATTTAAATTTTGATTCAAACTTTCAGCAAATTTATATTTTATTATAGGACTGGCAAATGATATTAAAATACCTCAAGAATTGCTGATTTCAGAAAAATTATGAGAAATTTTTCCTTAAATGTTTGTGTAAGAAATGCATACCTGTTTCAGAGATATTATAATATGATTTCACTTTAAACTAATGATCAAATTTAAATATTTAAAAAATGTTAGAATTTAGTAATCACAAAAATTTTTCCGTACAAGGAAAACAGCAGAAAACATGTTAAATTATTTCTTTATTATGAGGTTTAACGTCTTTATTGTGAGGTTTAAAATTATTTTTATAACTTTTTTGTAAAATTAAGGATATTTTAAACTAATATTTCTTAAATATAATTTAAAATCATTGAATAAAAGTTTAAAGTTACTTACAAATTCCGGAAAATATGAAATTTCCTTTATCATGGAAGAAGAAATATTTTCATCTATTAATTTATTGATTACATTTTAAGTATTAAGCTTTTTTTTCTCATTTAATTCAATATCTAATAGCTTTGCACTAAAGATAATACTTTCACTTTCTTGAAACAGAATATTTCAAATAAGCACTATGTTATGGCTTTTTTTATTCCTTTAGTGTGTTTTCGAAAACAAAGTTCAATGACTTAATTCCAATATTAAGCTAAACAATCTGACCTGCAATAAGATGTTTCTAACATGAGAAATAATTTCATTTTTGTGATTAATTAATAAATTATGATATGTATTTTTAACAGGTTAAATTTAATGCAAAATTAATACTTTCTAACTAGATAAAGTATTCATTTCTGGTTAGTGAATTTATGCTTACAAAAGTTAATTTTGTGAATATTTACTTTTTTAATCAAAAGTATTTAAAAATATTTGGTTAATCAAATCAAAAGTAGGTAAATATTTTTAATTTATAACCATCAAAAGAAGAAGGAAGTTAAATCATTATTATACTTTTAAAAATTAGTTAGCTTTTAAAAAAAATTTTTTCTAAAATTATAGCTAATGATTTGCATGTCAAAGCAGTTATTATTCTGTGAAGGGAAAAATATTTATTTGAATATGTGAAAAATGTGATATTAACAAGTTCTATATTAAATATTCAATTGTTATAATACTATTGTAAAGAATGGCGTTAAAATTTCCCTTTTTTATATTTTTGCCATTTTTCTTCTTTTGAAAAACAAATATTCATAATAGCGACGCATTAATTTTAATATTTGTGCAAAACAATTTAAGAAATACTAAAAAATATATAACAACAGTTTGTGTTCTTGTATGGAGTGATATTTTTTTCATAATTAGAAACAGAAATCTTTCGGTACATGGAATTTAATGTGAAAAATTTGCTTTCGAAATTTTTTCTTCACCAAAATTTCCAAATTCTTCACCAAAAATTCACCAAAATTTCATCTGTTGTCAGTAGCTTACTATATACTATAAAATCTATTGTTAGGAAATTAAGTTAGCTTTTTATTTTTTTAAATTATAAAAAGTTTAGTGTCTTAATTCTTCAATTTGTATGTATTATAGCAACAGAAGTGTTTCTTTTAATAATTTTGAAAATTATTTGATGATTTTAAAAATATAATATTGATTATGAAAAATATTTGCAATGATTACAAATAAACAGCAAATTAACTAATGATTACAGCTATTTAAAATCAATACATTTTTAACTATCTGGAAAATTAAAAATATTTTTCTGATTTTTAATAAAAAGTAATGATTGAAATCATTATATATATATAGCAAAATGATATTTAAAAATTATATTCATTGGGATAGCTATCTTGTATTTTTTTAATTATTTAAGATTTTAAATACAAAAACTGATTACAATTAAATTTTCTTGATAATAATTTACAAAGTAATTAAATAAAAATTCATATTTAGTGTAATAAAATATTATAATAGGGAATTGAAGAAATTTTCGAGCAGAACATTCACAAAGCAAACTGCGTGCACATGTTGGTTTCTACAGCTGACAGCGATTGATGGGCTTCCCCTCTGTAAGTCATTAGAATGTGATTATTGTGAGATGGCCCAGGGTACAACGGAAATACATCTCATCAAGAATTAGAGGCTTTTGTATTCTTGACAAGTGCTAAAGGGGGGAAAACTTACATTGCAGTGAAAGCCAAAACTATGTTGCCACTGCGAAGCAAAAATGAAGCACTTTCTTCACAGAACCCCAGACGGTTATGGGGTTAACAACAGGAGATAAATGTTATATTCTGTTTCCTGCAAACATCTGTCAGAGTGAATGCATGCATTTTTCCATGCTTCTTCCCTTACAATACAAGAGAATATACTACAATCGATAAAGTCCTTTCACAGAAGATACTTTGTAGAGTGGATATTAAAATGCCTTAAACAGCATGAAGTTATAAGGCTTTCCACTATAAATGTCAAAATCATTGTGTGTGTGTGTGGTTTTACTTAGTCTACTTCCAATTAAGAATCACCACAGTTAAATACTTTAAACGTAATGGCAATCTACATGTCTTGAAGAATTTATTTTGAGTTTTACATTCCTAATATTATAGACATTATAGAGTAATTTTGAATCCTTCATTTTTATTAAGCTTGACAACATTGCTCTGCACTAAAAAAATATATTTTTTAATAAAATTTTGATTGTGAATGACAATGAAGAGCAATACATTGAGCTGTAAAGAAATATTTATAGAATAATTTCCAGCAGGAATCCCCAATTTTAATATACACATTTATTAGTTAAAAATATATAAATGATGAACATTTTATCCTATTAGGATTAGATTTACTGTATGGTCACCCTTGGTGCCAAATTTGGCGAATATTATTACTGGATACCAGGCAAACTAGTATTTTGGCAACCCTATTTTTCATTAAATTCTCATGAATATTTACCGATTTAAATTCATTGATATAAAACTTAATCAAAAAATTTTATGGATAATTTAACATATCAATTTTATTATTTTACCATTGATGTTTGAAATCTATAAATCTGCGTTTTTTGTTAATATTGAAAAATTAGTGGAGCATATTGTTGGATACCAACAATGTATGAAATATTTGTCAGTATTTCAGCCATTTTCCTTCCATCTTTTTTCCCGATCGGAAATTCGTCATACGGTTACCCTTGGCGACTTTTTGAAAATTTTGCCAAAGGTGACCGTACGGTTAATTTTTACCTATTATTTATATATCATTCAGAAATTAATTATAAAAGCATATTTGCAGCAGCTGCATTTAGATTATCTATATTCTGAAAAATCAATAATATCACATATCTAGAATTCATATGCAGAAATAAATTCAAGTAAATAAACTACTTATACACAACAAAAAAGTTGACAGCAAGAATGCAAATCATTATATACATACTTGATTTGAATGACTTTGAGTCCAATTCTGATCAGATCTACCAGCAATTGATTTAGGAGCATCTTTGGAACTTCTAGCATCAGGATTAGAATATAATGAAGAACTATTCAAAAAGTCGGAAAAAGCACGACTAGAATATTGCGACATTATAGAAAAAGTACAAAATCACGAAAATGTTAAATTTTATATTTGCACAAATGTAAAATCAATATTTGGCAAACAAGATTTAAATAATGACAGCAGAAAGATTAGAAAATAAAATTCAGTCTTAGTGTTAGATTCTTTTATAAATATTATCAGATTATTTTGTATTTTTTTATACTCCTCATTTTTGTTAATATTTGTTTGATTAGTAACATAATTATCTGATACTTTTAGCTTCCATCTCAGATTAATTCCCCAGTACAATATAGATACCTTTAAGCAATGAAAAATCCAAACAAAATATACAGCTTAAATTCGATTGTAAAGACGATATCAGTTTATAAAATTAATAACGCACAATTCAGACAGTACAACTCCAATTGTAGTTAAACAATAACAAACTCTAGTTAGATATAACTAGGAATAAGAAAAATAACTGTAACCGATATCTTGTAATCGGTATTTTAATGTAAAAACCAGTAATCAGTACTTCAAACAGTTCCCGGTACAATGTACTTCCCTGGAATTTTAAGCAAACATTAACAAAAAAACCCTTTCTAATTGATTAATCCTCCCACATTCAAATTTAAAAAACACATTAGTTTATAAAATTTTACTAAATTCAAACCAAAAATTAAGTTAATCAGCTGAATTTTAATCAATTTAAATAATAGCAAATATAATTTTAAATTTTCAACCTAATCCCAAGATGCAAAATAGCAATCTTACCCAGATAACCTTTTTATAAGGGACCAATGATGGGCGTCAAGTTTTCCGCAATATACAGCATGCCAAGACAAACCCAATATAATTGACATGAAAATTGATATTTTTAAGAATATTATTTGTTATCAAATTTTCCTTTCCTCATCCTTGTCGGATTCCTTCCTTTTATCATCATATCAAAATATCTCCAGCACATCAGGTACGTGCAAACCTCATGAAAAAGAATATTGAAAGCATTTCTCAAAAATACTTATTTTCGATTTTGAAATCAAAACATAATTTGGTACCCTCGGCGGGACGGAGTATTTTACTATGAGTTTTGACTGAACTTCGATATTCAAGATGGATTTTGGCGCTTTTAAAACTCAAATAAAAGGACTATGAACAGCATGATCTTTTACTCTGATGAAAATTGAACTGGAAAAGTTTCTCAGAAATTTCAGTTTGACAAACATCCAGTCTCTGAAATTTATCATTTAACTGAAATTTCAAAATTGAAAGCGTTTTTATATCACTACTTTTTTCGATAATTCTAGATCAATTTTCTTCAGAATAAGAGAGAATGCTGTTCGTATTCCTTTTCTTTGAGTTTTAAGAGCTCCAAAATCCGTCTTGAATTACGAAGTTTAGTCAAACATTATTCTACAAGTGACATATATTTACATGTTATTTTCATAATAACAATAATTTTTTCAATGGTAACATATTAACTGAATTTAGGATTGAAAACAGAAATTATGGGCAATGTAAAAACCAAATACGGCATTCATTTACACTTAAAATGTTATTTTATTTAATTAACTATGTATATGATTTCATTCACATTTATTGTGAAAGTTTTTTATCCAAATTTCGGACATTTAGGAGCAACATCAATCCTCTAAGGTAAAATACCTAAATCTTGCATCAACTGCTTAACTTTGTCTTCAAACCCAACAACTATATACAAAGTTGGAAATGACAAATTCTTAAGTAAGGGATGCGTTTTTAAAAAAAGAAAATCGCCCTATAAAATTATCAGAAAAATCCTAATATAACTAAGAACGAAATATTTTTGAACAAGAAAAAACGCTGCTAAATAATGATGTCCATAACTCCGCTTATAGTAATCCAATCACATTTTCCTCAAGCACCAATGGCTCCGCCTACAACGCATCGTCACACATTGCGATAATCACCTTCTAGTTAGCTGGGTCACCATGCTAGGACTCTAATTGCTTAGATTTGGCGAAGAAGGCAATAATTGGAAGAGCAAACACGAATACCATAATATCTCCCTTTTGAGAGTGTTGAACTATTATTTAATCTATCTGAAAATGTCGAACAATTATTTAATAGTGATTTTGTTGAGGCTGAAAATTACAGAGATCAATTTATTGAAATTTCTTCGCAAATTGATATGAAACTAAAAGAACTGTCCCTTTCATAGGATAAGGAAACGAGGAGGTTCACATTACCAAAAATTGAAATTAAAAAACTCAATGGCGTAGCAAAAGAATATCTCACATTTTGGAGTAAGTTTAAAAAATCCATGATGACAGAACTATTGCCGATGAAGACAAAATTCAATATTTGTTGCAATCTATGGAGCCGGGCGTGAAGATTTACTAGTGCAGATTTATGTCCGGGATTTACTGTCGATGGTCATGAAGAATGCCTCTACAGGAAGAGAGAGAATTGATTTACCATCTCTTTATGATGAGCTAGAAAGTAAACTATGCCCATTAGAAAGTCTTGGAAGAATTCAGGAAAAATACGGAGATTTCCTGACACCTTTGGTGGAAAGTTGCCTTCCCGAAGAAGCATTAGTCACCTGGGAAAGAAGCAATAACTATGACTCTACAAAAACAAGATCATTAGAACTTTTAATGGACTTTCTTCGTCAGGAGGTAAAGAGTGAAGAAATGGTACTACTGGCCCGCTCTAGATTCCGTATCCGTCAAAATCAAGGGAAAGTTGAACAGGTAAAACCAGCTGAACAGGTAACAGCGTCAGCACTCGTAAGTTTGGACCATTCAGGTAAGACTATTAATAATTGCATTTTTTGCTACAAATCACACCCTAGCGAAAAATGTTTCACAGCGAAAAAAATGACATTAGTTGAAAAAAAACAATTGTTATTTAAAAAAACGTGCATGATTTTCTTGTTTAAAAAAAGGCTGGGCATTTAAGTAAATATTGTAGTTTAAAAAATCAATTACATTGCTCTTATTGTAAAAATAATCATTAGGATATTATGTGTAATAAGCAAGAAAAAATAAATGAACAAAAATATATTCAAAAAGAGAGTTTCCTTTCTATCGCGGGCACAAGAGAAACGGTATTTTTGTAGACCCTTTCTATTCGGAATAGGTGTCAAGTTCGCCAGAAAACTATTTGCGCGGTAGTAGATACAGGAAGTCAGAGTAGCTACGTATCAGGGCTAGGGAACTCTTTGCCTAGTCCTGGCTACGTATAGCGAAAGGTTGATGATCCAGTTTAGGGCCTCCCCTCTTAGGAAGAAGATGATGATATCTTCTTCCTAAGAGGGGTCAAAACAAAATGCTTATGAAAACAACGAAAAATTTTCTGGAATGAATATTATATGTGTATTTCCATTCAAATTTTGTTGATTAATTTGATTTAATAAATGATGCTCTGATTTAGTCTTAAACAGAAATATCAATATTCTTCTATTTTTAATTGTATTCCTTAGAAACTTCTTAGAAGTAATTTCAACTTTTCCAAAGAAAAAAAATCGTTTTATTTTAAGCAATAAGAAACTAAATTTTCAAAAAGTTATCTATAAAATAATGAGCATAAAAATATAATGCTAATTTATCAATTGTGAGAATTTAATCACATTAACTAAACTTGAACAGTAAATATGTCAAAAATCTAGGATATTTGACTGAAAATTTTTAAAATTGTGATGCAAAAGCAATTTCATAAGTAATAAGCTAATTAAAAACAATTTTCTCATTGTCTAGTGGACAAAAATATATGATCCACTAAAATGAGGGATTATTTCTATATCTTCGCATATCTAGAATACATCCATAAAACTACCTAGTATAGAGCAGTGCGTATGAATACATCCAAATTTTCTCCATGAACCATCCAATGGTGGTCTCGTGGACGTAAAATAGGTGGATATTTGACGTGCCATGGATCTAAACTGGACCAAAAAGAGACGTCTACTAGATTAGAGTACATTCCGCTGATGATGTCATATATATCTACGTCTACTGGAGGAAATTGTGTTGTATGGGTTGCTTGTAAAGATAAAACGCTTTTATTAGAATTTGAAAATTATTCACATAGTAAATTTATCTATTTAAATCAGTCATAAGTAATTTATAAAAAATACCTCCAAAAATAATAAAAACTACTAAAAATATATAAATGATTATGGAAAAGGAGAAAAGTTGATAAAAAGAAACTTTATTCTTTACACTTACTAATATTTATAAATTTAAAAATCTTTATGCATTTGAAATGTTTTCTCTTTTAGTTTAAAGTTATTTAGCGAATTATTTTTATGTTGATGTTTTATATTTCTTGATTTATGGATTGATAATTTAAAGAGATTCTCAAAAAGTAAGCTCATGAGTTATTTAAGTCCCTCACTTGAGAAATGGGGAATACAGCAAGATTCATTGTTCTTTTTATGCTAATTTTATTTTATTTTATTTTTTTAATGCTTATCTCAGCCAAGTTACATACATGCCTTTGAAAAATTATAATATTGATTAATCAAATAAATCTTTTCTTTTCAAAATGAAGAATACAGTATTAATATTGCTTCGGCTGATAAATACATCATAAGCACTACCCTCTGGATGTAATTATTTATTATTTAAAAAAAATCAAAATGAAAATAATTTTAGATATTTTAATTTTCTGAAATATTATTTCACATGATGTTAATTTTTTTTTTTATGAAAGATTAGATCCTTTTAACAAGCAATATTATTTAATATTTTATATTTTTTGTAAATAAAAAATATTAACTTTTAATCGCATTTTGAAAAAATAACATGAATTAGTAATATGTAGCTCCTAAAGATCGAAATTTCATAAAATTGAAATATCATTAATAGAAATTTCTCTCCAAATAAATTAAATTACAAATAAAAAAATCTTCTTTAGATGTCCTTAAAATGTGCATCTTTTATACTCAATGGGAAACGGACATAAACTACGAAAAATTTCGTTTCGAATAAAATGAATGAATTTGTAAGCTATATGTTTTGTTTTCTCACTGTAATTTCGGTTAAACTACATAAAAATATGAGAATGGAATTATAATATCGCTAATTTTATTAGATAAACAAACTATATCTCTGGATTTACCCTTTTAAGAAGCACCTAGATTATTAACTTCCTAAACTACCTGTTGCGATTTCAAAATAGAAAATAAGTATTTTTGATAATTATTTTCAATATTCTTTTTTATGGGGTTTGTATCTACCCGATGCTGGAGATGTTTTGATATGATGATAAAGGTATTTTCAACTATGATTCATTAAGAAAAACAAAGAATTTAGCGACAAACGCAAAAACACAATTTTATTACAGCATTTTTACTTTTCTACTGCACTCCAAAAGAACAGAAAACATGAAGTGACAAACAGTGCCACTTAGTGGCTAGGCACAGTTCCATTAATTTTCTAACATCCTCCCCCTCCATGAGACTCTGACTGAGTCTCAATCTTATAACATACATTATTGAACAAATCAAATCTCTTTGGTGATTTCAAACATCTACCAGACGAAGTAAATTTTTTCAAAATAATATTTTCAGGTCTCATTTGACCTCCAGAAGAAGTGACATCAACAGGAACAGGTTCCTCATTAATTCGTTTCTTATCAACATTAATATTATCTTCACATTTGCCTGTATCTTCATTGGAAAGATACGTCGTATCGGTCGCAAAACTGTTCCATGTTAGGTTTTAAGCCTAACGGTACGAATTTTATCATCGCGACCAGGAATTAATTCTATAATTTTTGCTAATGCCCAAAATAAACGCTTTTTGTTATCATCTCCTACTAATACAATTTCTCCTACTTTAAGAACGCAAGATCGCTTTTCATTCTGTTTTTGAACCAGTTGACTCAAATATTCTTTTCTAAAACATTTTCTCAAATCACTTAAAAACCTACTTCTATATTTCATTCGTTTTGCAAGACTCTGTCTGTTTATTTGGTCAATATTCTGAACATCGAAGTTCCGATTCTCGATAAGAAACATTGCAGGTGTCAAAGGAACCAATTCCTGTGGATTTTCAGATACACAAGTCAGTGGTCTACAATTAATTATAGATTCACAATGACAAATAATGGTATACAATTCTTCTTCGTGCGTTAACACTGACTTACCCAAAGTGCGTTTTAACAGCTCCTTTACAGTGCAAACCAACCTTTCCCACCAGTCTTCCCACCAAGCTGCAGTGGAAGGAATACATTTCCAAGGTATTTTATAAGAATTTGTTTCATTCAATATTTTGTCAATTTAATTTTGTCATTCAATTTAATTTCGAGAGATCATTGAAAGTTTATTCCATTGTCACAGTAAATTATTCGTGGCCATCCGGGTCTAGCAATAAACCGTCTAAATGCCAGGAAAAATGCATCGGAGGAGAGGGAACTTACAAGCTCGAGGTGGATAGCACGATATACTGCACAAGTAAACAATGCTATCCAAACCTTTCCTTCATTTTTCAAAAATAGAGGTCCAGCTAAGTCAATGCCAACAATTTCAAATCGCATGCAATTCGTTACTCTATCTGGTGGCAAAGGTGTTGGTTCGCTTGACATAGCTTTCGTTTTTAACCTTTTACAAACAACACAGTTATACACTGCTGGACAGTTGCTAAGGACGGATCACAAATTGCAATGTAGCATAACATTAAGCGAGACATGAGGCCTAGTAGGATAAAATTTAGTTGCCACACTGTTCAGACATTAGAATAAAGAATATTTATTGTTCTGGAAAGTACAAAAGCTGTGAAACTTCTGAAAAAAAATGTTCATTTGATGCTGCATACGGAGAAATGGAACAATCCATCTAAAAGTCTGCAGGCACCTCGAAGAAAGGTATCAGTACGGGATATGTCCACCGTGGAGTTTGATGCAACATTCCACACGTCGTATCATACTTTGCACAACATTATCCAGCAGCTGATGAAGCAATTTATCCCATTCCTCTGGGATGCAATTTATCCCATGCGTGGATGAGGGTGTTCCTTTTTGTCATAGGACAGTTTCGACCAGCAAATTGCCTCCCCAAACTTGCAAAATGCGTGGGATACTTATTCCACACATTTTCAATGGGATTTAGATCTGGAGAACGTGATGGCCATACGAGGCGTTGAATACCCTCGCTGTCTAGACAATCCTGAACAGCAAGTGTTCGATGACATGTTGCGTTGTAGTCCATAAAAACAAATTTATCACCGACAGCACCATGGAAAAGACGAACATGAAGAAGTAGAACTTCATTAATATATCGTTCGCCCGTCATAGTCCCATTCGCAACCACATGTAGGGGTTTGCGGCCATTGATCATGATGCCGGCCCACACCATGACACTGCAGTTCGGATATTGGTTCCTTTCCTGGATATTTTCTGGACGATAAGCAGTACCACTCTCGCGCCAGATCAGTTGGCGTCTACAATCCGATGACAGACTGAACCTACTCTCATCTGAGAATAGTACGCATGCCCAGTCCTGTTCCGTCCAATTGTGATGCTCACGACACCATTGCAAACTGGCAGTACGCTGTGGTCTGGTCAATGGGACACACACAACAGGTCTGCGGGCGTATAGTCCTCCTCCCCTCAAACGTCTGGCAACAGTTTTTCGGAAGATCAGCTTTCCTGAGGCAGCAAGAAACTGATTTGCCACCTGATGAGCTGTGGTGCGCCTGTTCCTTTTTGCTGATAGGTCGATATATCTGTTTTCTGCAAGCGTCGTACTTCTAACACAACCTCCCCCGCGTCACCTACTACACATTCCAGTAGTTTTAAATGACTTCCACAGCCGTTAAACAAAGCTGTGAGTGATGTCGAACTCCCTGGCAACATCTGTTATTTTTCACCCTTCTTCGATCTTTCCAATAATTCAGCCAAGCATAAAATCATCTAAGTGATGTTGGGAAGACATGCCAAAAATTTCAAGTTCGTCTATTAAATCTTTCCTGTAAAACTTTGAGTTGAAACAACAACTGTCCACACGCGTCAAAACCTTTAAAGCTCTTAGGAACGCTATAACGTGATGAACAAACGTGGAAAAAAATTTCTATACTCATACTTCTTCTTACTATATCCCGCACTTATTCTAATTTTCCACATTTTGCTTCCTTTCATTTTGTGGTTGCTATGGATGATAGTGTTTCCCGTCCTTAGCAATTGTCCAGCTGTGTATAAAACATTTTTATGGCTTTTCTAGCTCTAATGATCCAATAGTTTTTTCTTAATCATTTGAATACCCGCATGGCTATTATTTACATGAACATTTCTGATTAGCAGTTTAGTGAATTCACATTTCTCTGGTAACAAGATTGGATACTGGAAAGATTTTGAATAATCTCTGTAAATTATTCTTGTTCTAACTCTTAAAATACCCTTATAATCTACAACAGTTTCAATAAAATTTGAAGATTTTAGCTTGCCTAAGTAATACTTTTGAGCAAGACAAATCAATTTTTTTGGAATTCTCTATTTCTGATAATGTAAGTTCATAATGTTTGCATTTATTCGGACCAATTTTACAATTATTTACAAACTTCAATAGCCATGGAAATATTCTAATCATTTAATTATAATCTTATACATTATTCAAAAGCCGAGGGGGTGCGTCTTTTGAGAGATCAATATTCATTAATTTAATCTTTTTTCTTTCCAAATATACTTATTCAGTTTGGCAGGGAGTTTCTTCAACAGGCCAGTTTTCAGAATATTCTCCCAGCCACAAAGCACCTGCCCACCATTTGGAAAATACATTTGTTTCGTAAACAACCACGTGATAATACATTAGCGATATTCATATTTCCTGGAATATGTCTCCATGACTGACTTTTTGTCAAATCACGAATCTCTTTAACTCGGTTTTGCATAAAAATAGACCAATTTCCTTGCTCTTTTATCCACCCCGTAGTAGAATCGGACCAAAAGGTAATTTATATATCTGGCAAATCGAGCAAATTAATAATGGAATATGCAAGTCTAGAACCTATGCAGCAAGCCATTAATTCTAAACGCGGAATACCTAAAGGTTTTAAGGGTGCGATTCTTGATTTTCCTCGTACGAGTTACCTTAACTTCAGAATCGAATACCGATTGAATAAAGACGCAAGCTGCGTATGCCCCCTTGCATTCATGCATTCATCCACGAAAACATGTAATTCAGATGTTAAATTTATTGCCATATATCGAGACAAAGATACATCTTTTAAAATATATACATACATATATATATAGATAGATAGATAAATCATTAAACAATTTAAAAAATTCACTTAAATTATTTTGAGACAATTCTTCATCCCAAGAAATTTTCATTTTCCACAAATTTTGCAATAACATTTTATGAAAAAATACAACTGGTGTTAATAATCCAATAGGATCGAAAAATTCTTCGTATAATTGATAAAATTACTCTTTTTTGTAATTTTAGTATCACAAGTCAAGTCATCCAAATCAGTGCATTTTAATGTATCGTTATTCAAATTCCAAATTATTCCTAACACAGAAGTATCTCCTGAATGTTTATCAACATTTACGCCAGCGACATTGCTTTCTAAATTATGCAAATTAAAACATCCATTCATCATAATTAATTTAGCATGTTTTATAAATTGCTTTTGTTCATAGCTATTATATACACTCGACATACAATTATCAATATAGAAGGAACGCTTAAGCTTCTGAGTTACATCATAATATTCAGATTTACAGTTTTCTAATATATGCATTATAGAAGCATTCAGCAGGAACGGGCTCGAAGAGACTCCAAATACAGCCCTACAATGTCTATAAACTAGCTGACCTTTATTGGATGGGAAAAAAAGTCTAAGAAAATCTCTGTGATGGGGTGCTATAGACAACATTAAAAAAGCTTTTTCAATATCAGCACTAATACCAATAGGATACATTCTAAATCTATCAAGAATATCAGGTATTAACTCAATAAGATTAATTCCTTTATACTCACATTCATTTAAAGAAGGCCTCCCCTTCTCCGAGGCAGAAGCATCAAATACAGGAGGGATTTTAGTGTATTGGGTAGCTAATTTAATTACTGGCCTGTGAGACAAATAATGACATTGATTGCTTATCGCAAAATCTGGCACGCTTTCAATAATTTTAAAATTTTCCCATTCCTGAAAAACACGCTGATAATGAAAATAAATTCGCTGCACCGTAATCTGTTAATAATTCGAATGTGTCTTTTCCAAACTAGTTCTTTATTATTCGATAGATTCATATTGTTATTTATCCATGGGAGTTCTACTTCATACCTTCCACCAGGAAGAATTTTTATTTTATTATTGAAACAATCTAAATTAAACTCACTTTTTTCTTTTTCGACTGGAGTTGGATTGGAAATTCATAGAAGTTCAAGTTCTCATAATTTACTTCTTGTTATCTTCATAGAGTGCATCGATAGAGTTTTTGAAATATTATTCCCCTCACAGGAATTATATTTTCCAAATACAGTCCACCCGAATTTCATTTCAATGGCTGTTAGACCAGATTTTAATTCGAAAAAATTTCCAGTTAATAATTTTCCTATAACATCTGCACCAATTAAAAGATTAGTTTTTGTTTCCTTTCGAAAAAAAATCGGTAAAATCTATTTTATTTTCTATTAATTCATTCAAAATCTCATTATTCTCAATAGTAGGAATAAATCCACAGATATGTTCTTTAGAAAGAGCCTCAAACGAGCAAGTATAATTTCCTTTCAAATTGCCGACTTCCCCGAAAAGCACTTGGTGTTGTTTTGGTTTAGTTTCATTCCCCCCAAAAAGCGCATGGATCACCATCACAAGCGTCTAGTACGCTAACTTTGTCACTAGACGCTTGCCGTAAAGCTCTGGACATGCGCAAAATGTCTGAACGTTTTACCTAACTGCGCATGCATTGAATGATTCGTTTGTATATGTATCGCTCAACGCTAACTTTGTCACTAGACACTTGTCATACCATCTATTAACCATACCAAGTACGGTTACAGTTTACCTTGAATTTTTTTTTTTAATTTTGGTTTGTCACTCAACGGTCATTTTTTGTACCCGAGGGCTAATTAGACCGGGACCTACGGTTTAAAGTGGATTCCGAACCACTACAAACATCCATGCCCAAGGTGGGATTCGAACCCACGAACTGTTGAACTGAAGGCAAGAGCGCTAACCATTCGGCTGCCAGCTCGGCTTTACCTTGTAGCTACGACTTCTGTAAAACTCTCGAAAACTTTATATCTTCTTTACATCTTTATACCTGGCTAAGTAATCTCGAGAGGGGGATATACGGGTACTCGTGTTGCCTCCGCCAAATGACACATTTCATCGCCTTCTTCGCCAAATCTAAGCGATTACAGTTACAGCATGGTAACCCAGCTACGATGAGCTGTAGGCGGAGCTATCGTTACCCGGGGAAAATGTGATTGGGTGAAATATAAGGTGGAGAAATAAACATCATTATGACATGTGAGTGAACGTAGTATATTTAGCAGCGTTTTTCTTGTTCTAAGGTATTTCGTTCATAAATATATTAGGAGTTTTCTGATAATTTATAAAGCGATTGTCTTATTATATAATGGAAAATGATTCAAAAAATAATTCTTTGCAATTTTTCTCTTCAAATATTAAAAGTATTTCATCGGCATTAATAGACGTTCATTTACAAATATAAAAATCAAAAACATTTATTGTTAGTAAAAATAACTGAAAATAAAAGAGTTTTTGATTTTTATATTTGTAAATAACATAACACAATAAGTAACTATAAATATGATACAACAAAAACATAGACAACAATCTATCATATCTTACATCCAAGCGTACATGATGTAAAGAACTTAAATAAATACTTTTCTTGTTGGTGTAACTCATGTTTTTGAAACAATGATTTTATTAATGCATTTGGTACCAGTGGTTATGACATTTCAATATTAGTACTTGGACCTTTAAATGAAAAAGTTAAATGTAACATAACCAATAGTATTACTTATCTTCTATAAATAAAATTATTCCATCAAAACTCATCATGTGCTTTTAAAAGCAATGAAAAGAGAAATTAGATAATTTAAATTGAAGCTGGCATGGTAGTTTAAGTACTTATTGATGATTTTCCCTATTTTTTCAGCAATTAAATTTAAAATTGTTTTTGCCATAATATATCTGATAATCATAAATTACATGAATAAAAATTACCATATTTATACTTTATATCTTTTATGAAAGTATATAACATATTACATAAGTATCATTAAATACTATAATTTACATATGTATTCTCCTACTTACCAAAATTAAATATGTGTAATAAAGGAATAAATTTTTTTGAATTAAACCTATGAATTAAATATATTTATTGTGTATATTTGTATGTTGAAGTTACTAATCACTAATTTTTTGCAATAGCATATTCAGCATTTCTCATTATTCAAACTCCAAATCATTCAAATATAAGATATTAACTCTTGTTAATGCAATAAAACCACTTATTTTGTAACATTTGCTGAGCTTATAATTTAATCTCCAATTTTTTTGCCCAGATCACATAAATCTCGACACATAAGTATATATTTATTTAACTGATTTTTAATTATTTCATTTATACAGTTTGTTTTGCAAGTTCATAAGATTATATAAGTAATTACAAATATGCAAAAGAAACTAAAGGGTTGTAACAACTAAAAATCTATTTATAAAAAACTATTGTCAATAATTATGCATATTTGTCTTCAACTCTTATTACTAACATCCGTGCAATTTGTAAGTTTATTCTTGTGCATAAAGAATTAATTTTGACAAGAGATTTTCCCACACTTTCTTGAGAAATTTTGATCTGAAAACTCAGCAAACTGAGTCAGAATTCAGGCATTATCACTCTTTCTTGCAAATCTCTTTAAGTTAATTCACATTCATTACTACTTGCATCTAAATGTATGTGCAGAGCGTTACTGACCATTACTGTAAATATTGTTAAAAATGTGTGCATAAGTATTTATATTACTAATCTAATCTAGAAATAGTGGGAACAAGTGTATGGAAAAAAAAGAAATTTTTACTTATATCAATTTATGAAATAATATTTACTGTTTGTGTATACTTTATAATTAAAATAATCTAGAAATATTTTCCGCAAATAAACTCTACTAAATGTATGGATTATTGAAGAATATGCATGCAAGATATCTGACCTTGTAAATAGTCCCTATTTATTTTTATTTATAAAGAATATGAATGAGTGTGATGTCACGCGGCTTGGCCATACCAGATGAAAATACATGGCTCGACGATTAACCAAATGATAGGTAAATGGAAATAATTGTTATATCCTCATTAAAATCTTTCCCTGTGACTAATAATTACACCCCATTGGCAGTCAAAGCAAATAAATTGGTGGTGAGCGCCTGGAGCACTGGAACTCGGTCATCCAAAGTGGCAAGAAGAAGTGTATCTAGTGTTTGTTAGGTTCCTAGCCTAAATGGCCATGTACCTTCTGTTGCTAAGAAATTTTTCTACACCTAACTTTAGTTGAGATTAACATAATGATTTCAAAACATAAGGTTATTTAAACACAAAAGATTGAGAAAATATTTTGCTTAGGTTAAAGTGCTCCCAACGAGAGTTCTTTGCATGATATTGAATAAACATAAAAAAGAAAAATTGGCAACCAAAGTGGCAACCAGCCTCCCTTGAGAAATTTTGAGTACAAATACCACAGGTAGTTAAACTGCTTTTCCCACATCTGGTAATAATTTAAAATCGATCAACAAACTAGGGGAGATAACACTTTTCCATGAACCAGAATATCTCCTGTCAATAAAGTAAGCAATTATAAAATGATCTATCGAGACACAGATGCTGTTTGCGTTTTACCCAGTTCATGAGAATTTGAAGGATATCTATTTTGGTGCTCTCCCACAATAAATAGTAATATAATATAAACTCATAAAGATATTATAATGCAAATAATAAAAGCACTTTCTTTAATATAATTATTCAAGTTGTAAATAGTTCTGTAGATTTAGGTTATGCTTTTTAATTTGAAACAACAAAAATCGAATAAAAAATAATCAGAACTCTAGAATTGGATTCAGAAATGTAACAAGAGAATAATAAAACTTGCTATAATTTATAAATAATTTAAAATAATTATTAATTTTACATATTAATATAATTATTTTCAAAAATGTATATTTTACAGCAGTGAATGATGTTAATATATAATATATATAGATTAAATGTATTTATAAATAACAGTTAGTTAGGATAAATTAATTAGTTATGCATACATTTCATTTGCCATTAATGATGAATTTGATTAATTACTTCATCAGTGTTGATCACTTCAAGTTTTTCAAATTCGCTGCTTAAAAATGCTAAGTCACTCCAATTATTTTGTCCCATGGTTGATCGTATATGTCAGAATTAATTTTAATTTACTGAACGAATGTTCACAGCTAACAATTGACGTTGAAATAGTAAAAATTGTCTGTACACTCATAATTTTAATAACATCTTCACCATACTAGATTATGCAAGTTAAAAGCTTCAATGGAGTTTAAGATTTAATTTTTTTGGAGCATTGAATTATATACTTATATATTTTTTATAATAAAATCATAAATATTCTCAGCCAAAACATGTAAATTTGTAATATTTTTTATTTTTCAAAAACTGATACACTCAGTATTTAAGTTTTCTATTGAGTAAAATTCTTATTGGGAATTAGACTTTTAATTGTTGTTCCCGATCTAATTAGACCTAGTGTAAAAAAGATCGTTTAAGGACAAACAAATCAATACAGGTATTCATACTAGACAAGAGTTTTAACATTCTTATCTCATGATTATGCGATATTTTCTCAGTCGTTTACTTTACCAATGATGAATGTCTACTTATTTTTAATTTTTAATAGGACATTCTTACGATTTTAAAATATTTTTTTATTCAAAAGAGTTTGTTTTTGTTTTTTCATATTGTTTTACGCAATGGCATATTTTCTTTTTGATTTAATAATTTATACATTAAGATCTTTTTAATTTTTTACAGTGCAGAATCGGCATAAATCGAACATTATTTTTTACAATAATTATGCCCGATTTCATTATATTCCTCCAGAATGATTTCTCTTAAGCTAAAACAGGTTTTTGTTATAAATTGTAATAATTAAAAATAGGTTTTAAATAAGTAAATGTAAAGAATACGAGCTAGACAGAAAACGAAATTCGATATTTTTTTTTTGTTCCAAAAATCAAGATTTTTAAAAGTCAAAATTTTCGAACCAAGTTCATCGTTTTTAACAAAACCATATTACTTAAGAATATTTAATCCTTGTGATTTCTAGGTTTTTAATTAATTTTACATTAAATCTAATTTTAATATAAAAATTGAATAGCTTGCTCGTAGAATTATCATTTTAAATACTTGTATAATTTTATAAATGATCGACAAAAAATGGAAAATCTTAGTTTTAAAAGATATGTTTTTAGGTAAATAAAATAATATAGGTTACATGAATTTTTGTTGAACGTTAAAAAATAACTTTGTAAAATTAATTTAATTCGATCAAACTTGATTTTAAAACGAATCATAAAACTTTAAATAAAATTTTAACATTCACAACTGTAATTAATATTTTTAAATTTTTCTTCATAATGAAATTATTTTCATAGAAAAATTATATTTATGTCATTATCATGCTAATACCTGAGCTTCGTTTACCTTTTCTGATGAATATATATCTTGTGACAAGATTATATTTATCTGAAAATGGAAACAAAGCTTAGGTATTAGCATGATGCATACTTTTACTGAACACACAAATGTTTTAAATGTAAATATTTGCAAATTAATGTTATAATTATACTTTCAAGGTTTATTTATTACATTTATCTATAAGAACTAACTAAAAACATGAAAATATATCGAGAGATATAAAATAATCAAAAACATAAATCTTAACACGATGAAATTAATTTTAATTCTATATCGTAATATTTGGTTAATAATTTTTGATTGGAATCAAATATTCAAATTTAAAAAATAAGGTTTTAAAACAATATTAATTTTCTATAATGTATAGAATTTTCGCCACTTAGTAACCACTTGTTCCAACAGATGTTTACAAAATGCACATCTGTTTCAGAAACATAATAAAATGATGTTACCATAAATTAATGATCAAATTTAAATATATAAAAAGTGTTTGTATTTCGTAATAATAAACGTTCTTTTGTATAAGGAAAACAGCAGAGAACAAGATAAATTATTTAATTTCTTAACTGTGAGGTTCAAAATTATTTTAATAAATGTTTATGTAAGTTTTAGGATATTTTAAACTAATATTCCCTAAATATAATCATTGATTAAAAGTTTATGCTTCTTACAAATTCCGGAAAATATTAAATTTCCTTCATCAGTAAAAGAAATATTTTCACTTAATGATTTAAGAACTATATTTTAAATATTACTTTTTTATTTTCAAGCACTTCAATAAATAACAGCAATACTAAAGGTTATACTTTACATTGCTGAAATAGAATATTACAAATAAACACTATGGTATGATCAATCCTTTCGTGTGTTTTAGAAATAAAATTTCAATGAGTAAATTCTGATATTAAGCTAAAAAATTTGAGTTTGAATAAAATATCTCTAATATAAGAAATAAATTTTATAGTTGCGGTAAGATAATAAATTAAGATACTTGTTTTTAATAGGTTAACATTAAAGCAAAATTAATGTTGTCGAAACTAGGTAGAGTATTTATTTCCGATTAGTGAATTTATGCTCACAAAAATGTATTTTATGATTATTTAGTACTTTAATCAAAACTATTTAAAAAAAACATTTGATGCAATCAAGTGAAGCAAAATATTTATATTTTATAACTATCAAATGAAGAAGGAAGTTAAAACATTATTTTACAAAATTATTTTTTTAAACAATCCTTCTCGAAATTTACTACTTCTGATCTTTTGCATATCAAGGTAGATATAGTTCGGTGAAGGGAAAAATATTTAATGTAGAATAAATTTGAATATATGTGAAAAAATGTGTGATATTAACAGTTTTATATAAAATATTTAATAACTAAATTATTATTCTAAATAGTAGCGTTAAGATTTCCCCATTTTTATTTTTGCTTTTATTCTCCTTCTAAAAACAATTTTCATGAGTGAGATATACTTATTTTAATATTTAGGCATAACAATTCAAGAAATACTAAAATAAATATAATAACAACATAGATTCCAGTAAGGAACGATATTTTTTACAAAATTATAGAAACAGAAATCATTCGGAACATGAAAAACTTACAATCAACATTTTTTCCCAATATTTAAACTGAAGTCAGTAGCTTACTATTTCCCCTAAAAGCTATTGTTAGGCAATTAAGTTAGTTTATTATTTTTTCTAATTATTAAAAATATACAATTTTGTTAAAATTCTTCAGTTTGTAAGTATTAAAGCATTCAAACCACTTCTTTTAATGATTTTGAAAATTATTTGATGATTTTAGAAATATAATATTGATGTAGCACGGATTAAAGCTAATTATCAATTAAACAAAGAATTAACTAGTTACTACAGATATTTAAAGGTTTTTCTGATTTTTTTGTTTAAAAGATATGATGCATTTAACTACTTTAGAGCAATGATTAAAATCATTTGATCCAATCTAATATTTTTTATTTTTTTATATCAGAAGAAAATTATATATATATATATATATGTATGTATATTTACTTTAGAATTTAAATACAAAAACTGCTTAGTAATAAATTTCCGGATAATATTTTCTAAATAAAGAAAATTCATATTTAGTGTTGCAAAAAATTATAACAGGGACTTGTAGAAATTTTCTAGCCGGACATTCACAAAGCAAACCACTAACACATGTTGGTTTCTTCAGCTGACAACGATTGATGGACTTCCCCACTGTAAGTCATTACAATGAAATTATTTTGAGATGGTCTAGTGTAAAGCCGGAAATACGTCCCATCAATAATTAGAGGCGTTTGTATTCTTGACAAGAGCTAATGGGGGTGTTATACAGGGTGTTATATCTGTTTCTTATTGATTAGTAAGGATGCAAATTTTAAGGACATCTAACGCAATTCTTTTATTTGTAATTTAATTTTAAGAATTTTTCATTAATGATATTTTAATTTTATAAATGATTTTTTTCCTCTTTCTTTTGAGAGCTATATCTCATCATGCTATTTCCCCTTTCTTTTGAGAGCTATATCTAATCATGCTATTGTTGTTAAAATACAATTAAATGTTAACATTTTATATTTACAAAAGAAAATATAAAATTTTAATAAAATATTGTTTGTTAAATAAAAGGATCTAATCTCTTATAAACAATTAATAGAATGTTAAATAATATTTCAGAAAATTAAAATATTTAAAAAAATTTCATTTTGATTTTTTTTAAATAGTAAATAATTACATCCAGAGAGAAGTGCTGATGACATATTTATCAGCCGAAACAATATTAATTAGTTATTATATTCTTTATTTGGAATAGAAAAGATTTATTTGATTAATCAATGTTATAATTTTTTATAGACATGTAACTTGACTTCGGCTATATAACTTGACTATATAACTTTAAACTAAAATAGAAGACATTTCAAATGTTTAAATTTATAACTGCAAAAAGTATGAAAAATAAAGTTTCTTTTCATTAACTTTCCTCCTTTTCCATAATCATTTGCATATTTTTAGTACAGTTTTTATTATTTTTTGAGGTATTTTGTAAATTACTAGAGGTAATATTTTAACTAAGGACGCTTTGTTTCTTATTAAGAAAAAGCAATTTGGCCAGTACATTTCGGGGATAATATTTTTAAGTAACATTTGTTATATATATATATATATATATATATATATATATATATATATATATATATATATATATATATATATATATATATATATATATATATATATATATATATATATATATATATATATATATATATATATATATATATATATATATATATTGTACCGAGCTCTACGGGTTCGTGTTGATTGAGAGTTGAATAAAGCGACCACTTAATGAACACAAGATTTTTATTCGTAAAAAATTTCACTAGATAAACGAAATTCCCGCTGTAACAATCACAATTATACAGCTACAATTCGTCAGATACAATAGGAAATAGCTTCCAATTACAGGTCTCAAATACCTCAGACAGAGAACAACTAGCAGTCACAACTAATCGTCTTCACTCACTGACTGTCTTCACAAAAACTCTATTACTATTCCATGTCGGGCTGCGGTATTTATACCTGACTTGGCGGAGAAATCTACTAATTTCGCCAAGGCTCTGGAAGCTTCTAGGCTATCTCGGAAAATATTGGTCCAAGAGCTTAGGTGATGGATGTTTCCAGAAGTATCGATTTCTCGCCAAGTCGCCAAGAATCTCGCCAACCGTCGCCAAGTCGCCAAGAATGTCGCCAACTGTCGCCAAGTCGCCAAATCATTAGGAAATCCGCTTTTAAACTACAACACGTCTAAATACCGCAATTTTTGCCCAAAATGTGAGAATTTCTGATCTGTCTGAGATATTTTAAGACAAATATAATCATTATTTAAAAATTTGTAACATTGCCCCCTCTCAAGGACTGCACGTCCCGGGCAGTACAATCCCCTGATAGGAGGCCAAATTTAATATAAGAGAATTTACATTTTAAGATGATACAGAGCACATTACATACACAAGCAACTAAAAATACAAGAAAATAGAAAAGATTAAAATTATCTATACTATTTACACAGAGACCATGGTCTACTAATTTTTACTCTACATTACGATAAGGAGCTAATCTATCATAATGTACTATCTTTGGTTTTGAAGAAGATGATTTTCTTATACGAACCACGACGTCGTTCAGTCTTTTTAGGACTGTGTAGGGACCTTCCCAGTTGGCTTGCAACTTTGGAGAAAGTCCTTTACGTCGAATCGGGTTCCACAACCAAACTTTGTCACCTTCTTGAAATTCATGTCCTGTCGCTCTTGTGTCATACCTTGTCTTCATTCTTTCGGTCGTCAGGTTGATTCGGTCTCGAGCGAAGTTATGGACATCTTCAAGACGTGCCTGAAGGTCTCGAAGGTATTCCTCTGGCGATGAAGATGTATCCGGTGGACGACCAAACTGAAGATCACAAGGGAGACGAAGTTCGCGACCAAAGAGCATCTGTGAAGGAGTATATCCGGTAGTCTCATGGACAGCACTGCGATATGCAAGCAGAAACAGCGGTAGCTTCATATCTCAATCTTGCTGATTTCTGGAAACCATAAGTGAAAGGTTATTCAAGATGGTTCTGTTAAACCTCTCTACCATGCCATCCGATTGTGGGTGTAGTGGCGTGGTCTGCGTCTTGTCTATTCCGAGAATTTGACACATTCCTTTAAACACAACAGAGGTGAAATTTGTCCCTTGATCAGAATGAATTTGTAAGGGTGTGCCGAATCTGGAAACCCATTGCTGCACTAGAACCTCGGCTACTGTAGTCGCCTCTTGATCGGGGATTGCAAACGCTTCAGGCCACTTAGTAAAGTAGTCCATGACAACTAGTATGTATTTGTTGCCATTTGAATATCGTGGTAAAGGACCCAAAATATCTAATGCTATTCGCTCAAAAGGTGCTCCTACGTTGTACCGTTGCAACCTTCCTCGGCTACGTTTCTTTGGTCCCTTACGTGCCGCACAGTCATCACAAGATTGACACCATTTCTCTACATCTTGTCCAGTTTTGCTCCAATAGAAGCGTTCTCGAACTTTCTGTAGAGTTTTCATTACTCCAAAATGGCCTCCAGTTGAGCTACTATGCAATTCTTTCAAAACATCTGAAATTCTTGATTTTGGAAGAACAAGCTGCCATTTGAAATTACGTCCATCATCGGACTCCCATTTCCTGTATAAGACACCATTTCTTATATGGAGTGAGTCCCAAAGAGCCCAATATTGCTTAGTAGCAGGACTGTAGGTGGAGATATCCTGCCAACTTGGTTTCATACTGGAAGATTCTTTTAATTCTAAAATTGGATTTATATCTGGGTCTTCTTTTTGAGCTTCTCTAAGTCCTTTATCACTCCATGGGCCTGGTTTCGGTGGAGGTGAAACACTAACTTGGCGTACCGAAGGATTTACTAACTGATAGTTCTTCTCTACTCTCGAACAATATCGACAGCTTTCATTGCACGGTTTCCTTGATAGTGCATCAGCATTTCCATGAAGAGTTCCTTTGCGATGACGTATTTCAAAGTCAAACTCCTGGAGTCGTTGAATCCATCTGGCTACCAGTCCTTCCGGATTTTTAAAATTTAAAAGCCAGGTTAAGGATGTGTGATCTGTCCGGAGCAAGAACTTTCTTCCATAGAGATAATGGTGGAAATGTTCTATGGCTTTAACGATTGCCAGCAATTCCTTCCTGGTTGTACAGTAATTCCGCTCTGGTTTCGATAGACATTTACTCCAATAAGCAATGACATATTCTTTATCATCAATTTCTTGCGACAAAACAGCTCCGATATTTTCGTTGCTGGCATCCGTATCTAAAATGAATAATTTTTCGGGCTGGGGATATGCAAGAACGGGCGAAGATGTCAACGCCTCCTTCAGTTGTTTAAAAGCTTTCTCACATTCATCTGTCCATAGAAATCTCTGTTTAACTTCTGTCAACTTGTGAAGAGGTCTGGCAATACTTGAAAAACCCTTAACAAATTTCCTGTAATATGTGCATAGTCCAAGAAAACTTCTTAATTGGTGGACATCTTTTGGACGACTCCAGTCCTTAACTGCGGAGATCTTTTCAGGATCTGTTCTTACACCTTCAGCAGAGATAATGTGTCCCAGATAGCTTACTTCACGTCGGAATAAATTACATTTGCAAGGATTCAGCTTCAGGTTGGCCATTTTTAATTTTTCCAGCACCTTTCGGATGTTTCTTAAATGGTCTTCGAATGTGCGCCCTACAATAATGATATCGTCCAAATATACCAAACAGGCTTCGTAGGAAAGTCCTCGTAATACTGTCTCCATCAGGCGCTCAAACGTTGCAGGTGCATTGCAAAGCCCAAATGGCATAACCTTGAACTGCCAAAGTCCTTGTCCTGTGGTGAATGCAGTCTTTTCTCGATCCTCAGGATGTATCTCTACTTGCCAATAACCACTCTTGAGATCCAAAGTCGAAAACCATTGTTTTCCGGATAAAGCATTAAGTGTATCGTCAATCCTAGGAAGAGGGCAACTATCTTTTTTAGTGATGTTGTTTAACCGACGATAGTCAACGCAGAATCGGGTAGAGCCATCTTTCTTCCGAACTAAAACAATAGGCGAAGCCCAAGGACTCTCTGATGGCTCAATAATGTCATTCTGCTGCATTTCCATCAGAAGATTATCCACCTCTTCCTGCTTAGCGAATGGCAATCTTCTCGGATGTTGTTTAATGGGTGGATGATTTCCTGTATTGATTCGGTGCTGCGTCAATTTGGTTCGCCCAACATCATCTGATTTCTTGGAAAAGAGATCTCCGAATTCTAATAATAGATTTCTTGCAGCATTCCTCTGTTTATCATCTAACTCTGCACTCTGAAGGAGTTCATTAATTAGAGTGTCAGGAGGCTCAGATAGTGTGGTTTGACAATTTCGGTTAATACAGGTCACTGGAGTGCAAGTCGCCAGCACTTCTCCTTCTTTTATTAGTTTTACCCTATTGCTTAGATTAGCAACTCTTACCGGGATTACATTTCGTGAAAGGTCGACGAGGGAAGAAGCCACTAGTACTCCTTTAACGCTATTGTCGGAATCTGGATATTCAGTCAATCCATAATGAAAATTATTATCTTCTGAAAGAGCTCCGGAAACTATTGTCTCAGTTCTTGGTGGTAATGTTGTTTCACTCTTTGCAGTTATATGATGGATTGATTTAATATCTGAATATTTAGTCTTAAAAATCGTTATGTCTTCAGAACATGAGTGTAGTTCATTATTTTTAAAATCTAACTTGAAATTCTTTTCTTTGAGGAAATCCAATCCGAGAATAAATTCGTCATTTATATCAGCGACATATGCCATATGATGGTACACGGCATTACCAAATGCAATGTTTAGATTGACTTTTCCATGCACTTTAATCTTATCACCTGTCACAGTTTGAAGGGTAGTGCAGGGCGGCGTCCAGATGAGTTTCTCACCAAGTTTGCGAGCCAAATCTGTCCTAATGATAGTTACGTTGGCTCCAGTATCGATTATCATTCTGCAGGGAACTTCGTTGACATGTCCCATAATGAAAAGTCCGTTGTCGCCGCTACTTACGGAAGAAATATGAAACAATTTGAAATGGGGCTTCTGACGAAGATCATTTCCATCATCTTTTCGTTTTGGGCTGTCTCTCTGAACGTGTCCGACTGCACCGCAAATCCAACACTGAATTTTCGTGTTTCTGCCACCTTTACTCATTTCTAAGTTACGGAATTTTCGCCGCAGATCTTCGATTTGCTTTCTGAGATCATAGTCCCTATCAGTAGTAGAGACGGCTCTGATTGAGTGCCGGTCTTTACGCGCGGCCTGCTGGGCAGCCTCTATCTTATGTGCGTAGACTAGGGCAGATCCAATATCTTTGACATCGGCGAGTCTAAGTGTTTTCTGTATCTCCGGATCCCTCACACTATCGATGAAGTGATGGAGAGCCAGATCTTGACGTGTCTCAGCTGGGCAGTCCGAAAATGCTAGATGGGAAAGTCGCTGAATATCGGCAGCCAATTCTTGAAGACTTTCACCCGCTTTTTGATAGCGGGACTTTAACTGTAGTCTGCTATATTCTTTAGTGCACTTATCTCCAAACCGCAGCTCAAGCGCACTCGATAGGGCTTGGAAATCGTGCCTCTGCTCCTCCGGAAGCGTCTCGAGGATGTCAGCCGCGTCTCCTCTTAAAGAAGCCGCCAGGTGAAAAGCTTGGGCTCGGGGATTCCATCCATTAGCTTCCGCTACCATCATAAACCGGGTCTTGTATACTTGCCAGGATGATTTCCCATCAAATGTTGAGAGTTTAATATTGGCTAGGGAAGGCACAAATGTCACGTTGGGTTCCTCATGTTTGTTTGATATTTGCTTCTCCAAGCTTTCAATCTTCTTATTCAAATTGTCTAATGCTTCTTCAACGTTTTCTTCTATTTCCAGAACTTTAGATTCAACTGAAGTTACCTTATCTTCCATTGCATTCATCTTCTCCTGAATGATGTTGGAGAATTCTTCTTTAACACTTACAATGTCCTTCTTAAGTTCCTCCTGTCCAGATTTTATCTCTTTCATCATCTCGGTTTTAATCTCTTCTTGTCCAGCTTTCATCTCTTCTTGTCTAGCTTTCATCTCTTCTTGTCCAGCTTTCATCTCTTCTTGTCTAGCTTTCATCTCTTCTTGTCCAGCTTTCATCTCTTCTTGTCTAGCTTTCATCTCTTCTTGTCTAGCTTTCATCTCTTCTTGTCCAGCTTTCATCTCGGTTTTCATATCTTCTTGTCCAGCTTTCATCTCAGCCATCTGCTCCGCTAATTTTTCGAGAAGACTTTTCATTAAATCCATATCCATTTTTCTTGTGACACGCTGCATCAACTCTTCAATCCCGATTCTGACACCAGTTGTACCGAGCTCTACGGGTTCGTGTTGATTGAGAGTTGAATAAAGCGACCACTTAATGAACACAAGACTTTTATTCGTAAAAAATTTCACTAGATAAACGAAATTCCCGCTGTAACAATCACAATTATACAGCTACAATTCGTCAGATACAATAGGAAATAGCTTCCAATTACAGGTCTCAAATACCTCAGACAGAGAACAACTAGGGGATATACGGTTATTCGTGTTGCCTCCGCCAAATGACACATTTCCTCGCCTTCTTCGCCAAATCTAAGCGATTACAGTCACAGCATGGTAACCCAGCTACGATGAGCTGTAGGCGGAGCTATCGTTGCCCGGGGAAAATGTGATTGGGTGAAATAAATGTGGAGAAATAAACATCATTATGACATGGAGTGAACGTAGTATATTTAGCAGTGTTTTTCTTGTTCTAAGATATTTCGTTCATAATTATATTAGGATTTTTCAGATAATTTTATAAAGCGATTGTCTTATTATATAATGGAAAAAAATTCAAAAAATAATTCTTTGTCATTTTGCACTTCAAATATTAAAAGTATTTTATCGGCATTAATAGACGTTCATTTACAAATATAAAAATCAAAAACATTTATTGTTAGTAAAAATAACTAAAAATAAAAGTTTTTGATTTTTATATTTGTAAATAACATAACACAATAAGTAACTATAAATATCATACAACAAAAACATAGACAACAATCTATCATATCTTTCATCCAAGCGTACATGATTAAATAAGTACTTTTCTTGTTGGTGTAACTCATTTTTTTAGAACAATGATTTTATTAATGCATTTGGTACCAGTGGTTATGACATTTCAATATTAATACTTGGACCTTTAAATGAAAAAGTTAAATATAACATAACCAATAGTATTACTTATCTTCTATAAATAAAATTATTTCATCAAAACTCATCATGTGCTTTTGAAAGCAATGAAAAGAGATTAGATAATTTAAATTGAAGCTTGCATGGTAGTTTAAGTACTTATTGATGATTTTCCCTATTTTTTCAGCAATTAAATTTAAAATTGTTTTTGCCATATTATATCTGATAATCATAAATTACATGAATAAAAATTAGCATATTTATACTTTATATCTTTTATCTGAAAGTATATAACATATTACATAAGTATCATTAAATACTATAATTTACATATGTATTCTCTTCTTACCAAAATTAAATATGTGTAATAAAGGAATAAATGTTTTTGAATTAAACCTGTGAATTAAATATATTTATTGTGTATATTTGTATGTTGAAGTTACTAATCACTAATTTTTTGCAATAGCATATTCAGCATTTCTCATTATTCAAACTCCAAATCATTCAAATATAAGATATTAACTCTTGTTAATGCAATAAAACCACTTATTTTGTAACATTTGCTGAGCTTATAATTTAATCTCCAAGTTTTTTGCCCAGATCACCTAAATCTCGACACATAAGTATATATTTATTTAACTGATTTTTAATTATTTCATTTATACAGTTTGTTTTGTAAGTTCATAAGATTATATAAGTAGTTACAAATATGCAAAAGAAACTAAAGGGTTGTAACAACTAAAAATCAATTTATAAAAAACTATTATCAATAATTATGGATATTTGTCTTCAACTCTTATTACTATCATCCGTGCAATTTGTAGGTTTATTCTTGTGCATAAAGAATTTTGGCAAGAGATTTTCCCACGCTTTCTTGAGAAATTTTGATCTGAAAACTCAGCAAACTGAGTCAGAATTAAGGCATTACCACTCTTTCTTGCAAATCTCTTTAAATTAATTCACATTCATTACTACTTGCATCTAAATGTATGTGCAGAGTTGTACTGACCATTACTGTAAATATTGTTAAAAGTGTGTGTATAAGTATTTATATTACTAATCTAATCTAGAAAATGTGGGAACAAGTGTATAGAAAAAAAGAAATTTTTACTTATATCAATTTATGAAATAATATTTACTGTTTGTGTATACTTTATAATTAAAATAATCTAAAAATATTTTCGGCAAATAAACTCTACTAAATGTATGGATTATTCAAGAATATGCATGCAAGATATCTGACCTTGTAAATAGTCCCTATTTATTTTTATTTATAAAGAATATGAATGAGTGTGATGTCACGCGGCTTGGTCATACCAGATGAAAATACATGGCTCGACGATTAACCAAATGATAGGTAAATGGAAATAATTGTTATATCCTCATTAAAATCTTTCCCTGTGACTAATAATTACTCCCCATTGGCAGTCAAAGCTAATAAATTGATGGTGAGCGCCTGGAGCACTGGAACTCGGTCATCCAAAGTGGCAATTGCCACTTTGGATGTAGTGTGTGGATCTAGTGTTTGTTAGGTTCCTAGCCTAAATGGCCATGTACCTTCTGTTCCTAAGAAATTTTTCTACACCTAACTTTAGTTGAGATTAACATAATGATTTCAAAACATAAGGTTATTTAAACACAAAAGATTAAGAAAATATTTTGCTTAGGTTAAAGTGCTCCCAACGAGAGTTCTTTGCATGATATTGAATAAACATAAAAAAGAAAAATTGGCAACCAAAGTGGCAACCAGCCTCCCTTGAGAAATTTTAAGTACAAATACCACAGGAAGTTAAACTGCTTTTCCCACATCTGGTAATAATTTAAAATCGATCAACAAACTAGGGGAGATAACACTTTTCCATGAACCAGAATATCTCCTGTCAATAAAGTAACAATTATAAAATGATCTATCGAGACACAGATGCTGTTTGCGTTTTACCCAGTTCATGGGAATTTGAAGGATATCTATTTTGGTGCTCTCCCACAAAAAATAGTAATATAATATAAACTCATAAAGATATTATAATGCAAATAATAAAAGCACTTTCTTTAAAATAATTCAAGTTGTAAATAGTTCTGAAGATTTAGGTTATGCTTTTTAATTTGAAACAACAAAAATCGAATAAAAATAATCAGAACTCGAGAATTGGATTCAGAAATGTAACAAGAAAATAATAAGACTTGCTATAATTTATAAATAATTTAAAATAATTATTAATTTTACATATTAATATAATTATTTTCAAAAATGTATATTTTACAGCAGTGAATGATGTTAATATATAATATATATAGATTAAATGTATTTATAAATAACAGTGAGTTAGGATAAATTAATTAGTTATGCATACATTTTATTTGCCATTAATGATGAATTTCATTATTTACTTCATCAGTGTTGATCACTTCAAGTTTTTCAAATTCACTGCTTAAAAATGCTAAGTCACTCCAATTATTTTGTCCCATGGTTGATCGTATATGTCAGAATTAATTTTAATTTACTGAACGAAAGTTCACAGCTAACAATTGACGTTGAAATAGTAAAAATTGTCTGTACACTCATAATTTTAATAACATCTTCACCATACTAGATTATGCAAGTTAAAAGCTTCAATGGAGTTTAAGATTTAATTTCTTTGGAGCATTGAATTATATACTTATATATTTTTTATAATAAAATCATAAATATTCTCAGCCAAAACATGTAAATTTGTAATATTTTTTATTTTTCAAAAACTGATACACTCAGTATTTAAGTTTTCTATTGAATAAAATTCTTATTGGGAATTAGACTTTTAATTGTTGTTCCCGATCTAATTAGACCTCGTGTAAAAAAGATCGTTTAAGGACAAACAAATCAATACAGGTATTCATACTAGACAAGAATTTTAACATTCTTATCTCATGATTATGCGAAATTTTCTCAGTCGTTTACTTTACCAATGATGAATGTCTACTTATTTTTAATTTTTAATAGGACATTCTTACGATTTTAAAATATTTTTTTTATTCAAAAGAGTTTGTTTTTGTTTTTTCATATTGTTTTACGCAATGGCATATTTTCTTTTTGATTCAATAATTTATACATTAAGATCTTTTTAATTTTTTACAGTGCAGAATCGGCATAAATCGAACATTATTTTTTACAATAATTATGCCCGATTTCATTATATTCCTCCAGAATGATTTCTCTTAGGCTAAAACAGGTTTTTGTTATAAATTGTAATAATTAAAAATAGGTTTTAAATAAATAAATGTAAAGAATACAAGCTAAACAGAAAACGAAATTCGATATTTTTTTTTATTTTTATTTTTATTTTTATTTTTTTTTTTGTTCCAAAAATCAAGATTTTTAAAAGTCAAAATTTTCGAACCAAGTTCATCGTTTTTAACAAAACCATATTACTTAAGAATGTTTAATCCTTGTGATTTCTAGGTTTTTAATTAATTTTACATTAAATCTAATTTTAATATAAAAATTGAATAGCTTGCTCGTAGAATTATCATTTTAAACACTTATATAATTTTATAAATGATCGACAAAAAATGGAAAATCTTAGTTTTAAAAGATATGTTTTTAGGTAAATAAAATAATATAGGTTACATGAATTTTTGTTGAACGTTAAAAAATAACTTTGTAAAATTAATTTGATTCGATCAAACTTGATTTTAAAACGAATCATAAAACTTTAAATAAAATTTTAACATTCACAACTGTAATTAATATTTTTAAATTTTTCTTCATAATGAAATTATTTTCATACAAAAATTATATTTATGTCAGTATCATGCTAATACCTGAGCTTCGTTTACCTTTTCTGATGAATATATATCTTGTGACAAGATTGTATTTATCTGTAAATGGAAACAAAGCTTAGGTATTAGCATGATGCATACTTTTACTGAAGACACAAATGTTTTAAATGTAAATATTTGCAAATTAATATTATAATTATATTTTCAAGGTTTATTTACTACATTTATCTATAAGAACTAACTAAAAATATGAAAATATATCGAGAGATATAAAATAATCAAAAACATAAATCTTAACACGATGAAATTAATTTTAATTCTATATCGTAATATTTGGTTAATAATTTTTGATTGGAATCAAATATTCAAATTTAAAAAATAAGGTTTTAAAACAATATTAATTTTCTAAAATGTATAGAATTTTCGCCACTTAGTAACCACTTGTTCCAACAGATGTTTACAAAATGCACATCTGTTTCAGAAACATAATAAAATGATGTTACCATAAATTAATGATCAAATTTAAATATATAAAAAGTGTTTGTATTTTGTAATAATAAACGTTATTTTGTATAAGGAAAACAGCAGAGAACAAGATAAATTATTTAATTTCTTAACTGTGAGGTTCAAAATTATTTTAATAAATGTTCATGTAAGCTTTAGGATATTTTAATATATATATAATATTCCCTAAATATAATCATTGATTAAAAGTTTATGCTTCTTACAAATTCCGGAAAATATTAAATTTCCTTCATCAGTAAAAGAAATATTTTCATTTAATGATTTAAGAACTATATTTTAAATATTACTTTTTTTTATTTTCAAGCACTTAATAAATAACAGCAATACTAAAGGTTATACTTTACATTGCTGAAATAGAATATTACAAATAAACACTATGGTATGATCAATCCTTTCGTGTGTTTTAGAAATAAAATTTCAATGAGTAAATTCTGATATTAAGCTAAAAAATTTGAGTTTGAATAAAATATCTCTAATATAAGAAATAAATTTTATAGTTGCGGTAAGATAATAAATTAAGATACTTGTTTTTAATAGGTTAACATTAAAGCAAAATTAATGTTGTCGAAACTAGGTAGAGTATTTATTTCCGATTAGTGAATTTATGCTCACAAAAATGTATTTTATGATTATTTAGTACTTTAATCAAAACTATTTAAAAAAAACATTTGATGCAATCAAGTGAAGCAAAATATTTATATTTTATAACTGTCAAATGAAGAAGGAAGTTAAAACATTATTTTACAAAATTATTTTTTTAAACAATCCTTCTCGAAATTTACTACTTCTGATCTTTTGCATATCAAGGTAGATATAGTTCGGTGAAGGGAAAAATATTTAATGTAGAATAAATTTGAATATATGTGAAAAAATGTGTGATATTAACAGTTTTATATAAAATATTTAATAACTAAATTATTATTCTAAATAGTAGCGTTAAGATTTCCCCATTTTTATTTTTGCTTTTATTCTCCTTCTAAAAACAATTTTCATGCGTGAGATATATTTATTTTAATATTTAGGCATAACAATTCAAGAAATACTAAAATAAATATAATAACAACATAGATTTCAGTAAGGAACGATATTTTTTACAAAATTATAGAAACAGAAATCATTCGGAACATGAAAAACTTACAATCAACATTTTTTCCCAATATTTAAACTGAAGTCAGTAGCTTACTATTTCCATTAAAAGCTATTGTTAGGCAATTAAGTTAGTTTATTATTTTTTCTAATTATTAAAAATATACAATTTTGTCAAAATTCTTCAGTTTGTAAGTATTAAAGCATTCAAACCACTTCTTTTAATGATTTTGAAAATTATTTGATGATTTTAGAAATATAATATTGATGTAGCATGTATTAAAGCTAATTATCAATTAAACAATGAATTAACTAGTTACTACAGATATTTAAAGGTTTTTCTGATTTTTTTGTTTAAAAGATATGATGCATTTAACTACTTTAGAGCAATGATTAAAATCATTTGATTCAATCTAATATTTTTTATTTTTTTATATCAGAAGAAAATATATATATATATATATATATATATATATATATATATATATATATATATATATATATATATATATATATATATATATATATATATATATATATATATATATATATATATATATATATATATATATATACATATATACTTTAGAATTTAAATACAAAAACTACTTAGTAATAAATTTCCATATAATATTTTCTAAATAAAGAAAATTCATATTTAGTGTTGCAAAAAATTATAACAGGGACTTGTAGAAATTTTCTAGCCGGACATTCACAAAGCAAACCACTAACACATGTTGGTTTCTTCAGCTGACAACGATTGATGGACTTCCCCGCTGTAAGTCATTACAATGAAATTATTTTGAGATGGTCTAGTGTAAAGCCGGAAATACGTCCCATCAATAATTAGAGGCTTTTGTATTCTTGACAAGAGCTAATGGGGGTGTTATACAGGGTGTTTCTTATTGATTAGTAAGGATTCAAATTTTAAGGACATCTAACGCAATTCTTCTATTTGTAATTTAATTTTAAGAATTTTTCATTAATGATATTTCAATTTTATGAAATTTCCCCTTTCTTTTGAGAGCTATATCTCATTATGCTATTGTTGTTAAAATACAATTAAAAGTTAACATTTTATATTTACAAAAGAAAATATAAAATTTTAATAAAATATTGTTTGTTAAATAAAAGGATCTAATCTCTTATAAACAATTAATAGAATGTTAAATAATATTTCAGAAAATTAAAATATTTAAAAAAAATTTTATTTTGATTTTTTTTAAATAGTAAATAATTACATCCAGAGAGAAGTGCTGACGACATATTTATCAGCCGAAACAATATTAATTAGATATTATATTCTGTATTTGGAATAGAAAAGATTTATTTGATTAATCAATATTATAATTTTTTATAGACATGTAACTTGACTTCGGCTATATAACTTGACTATATAACTTTAAACTAAAATAGAAGACATTTCAAATGTTTAAATTTATAACTGCAAAAAGTATAAAAAATAAAGTTTCTTTTCATTAACTTTCCTCCTTTTCCATAATCATTTGCATATTTTTAGTACAGTTTTTATTATTTTTTGAGGTATTTTGTAAATTACTAGAGGTAATATTTTAACTAAAGACGCTTTGTTTCTTATTAAGAAAAAGCAATTTGGCCAGTACATTTCGGGGATAATATTTTTAAGTAACATTTGTTATATATATATATATATATATATATATATATATATATATATATATATAGTTTAATTGTAGGTATATTACATTTACAGTTTTTCTGATAAAGAAGCATTACTTCTTTATCAGATAATGTGCAAACGTGATATACTCTTCTCTTTTACTATAAATTTTTGAAATTAAATTTTTGAAACTATTAAATTTTTGCAAAATAATTACAATGTATTAATAAATCGCAATTTATATTTAGGTTATTGAAATTCATTTAATTGTATAAATATTTAAATTCTGTTCTAGGATAACTATTGAAAATTACAACATTAATGAATCTTGAAAATTAATTTGTAAGTTAGTTAAATAATCAGCTATAATTTTAGGAAAAATTGAATGTCTTTTAAATTTTAAACGATATATCTACTGAAAGAAAAATAATTTTATTTTATTCAGTATTTGTGATTTGGCTCATATTTTATACACTCTTTGAAAATAATGGAAAAATTATATTTGGTTACTAGCTGAAAGTAAATACTTTTATAACAAGCAACTTTTGAATAATTTATATCATTGAGAATTTTTCTTTGAATATATATTTCCTAAAATGAGTATTTTTCTTTTGAAAGAAAAATTTAAAATAAGGCAAAAACATTGCTTATTCAAAAGGAAATTTTAATTTTTAGATTTAAGAAAATTACATTAATCTTATAATACTCTATAAAGATATAAATACCATAAGCAAGAAAAATTAAATTATTAACTATGACTATCAGATCTGACAATAATTTTTTTCCAGTCCAAAGACATTAACAATTTTTAAATATTTGATCAAATTTGAACTTCAAAATCTGCCTTATTTTTGTGTAAACTTATGCGTAAAAGATACGATTAAAAACAGATACATAAAACTACTGTTTTCTAGAATGAGTATTAATAATATATTTTCATTTTTGTGTAATAGATGGAGTAATAAAGAAAAAATTTTGCTCACTTCTAATCAATAAATGGTGATTATCAAAAAAATAATTTTCTATTCTTTGGATGAGTACAAATCTTTAAACATTTATTCCAATTATAAGTTTCATTTTATTACATAGTTAATTCCACACTTTTAAAGGATTTGAAATTAAATACTCAATTTAAATTCTGAAGCAACAAATAAATGGCAAATTAAATTGATAAAATAAAAATTTATTATTAACATGGTTTTAGATAAAGTAAATTGAATTGTAAAATAAGATTAGAAATTTAATTTTAGAAATAATTAGATAAATGACCTATTTTGTTTACAGAATTTATTCCATACACATTTTATGCAATTTAAAAGAAAGATAAATTTTACAATTATTCTGTGATTAATAATTTATGATTCAAAAATATTTAATTTCTTTTATTAAAGAGAAAAAAATTGAATACATGTATTATTATAGAAAGCGATTTTAAGCATTATTGCATTCATTTGCTTTTCGATTCATAAAATTTCTGTTAGAGTTTTCCTCATTTGCTTACATTACTACAACCGCCCTACTAGGTAACGCCATTCACCACACCCCTTTTCGGACTACCTCTTTAGGTTTGTATTAAATAAGAAACGTCGCCAAAATATACCAAGTACGGTTACAGTTTACCTTGCCAACACGACTTCGGAAAAACTCTCAACAACTAGCAGTCACAACTAATCGTCTTCACTCACTGACTGTCTTCACAAAAACTCTATTACTATTCCATGTCGGGCTGCGGTATTTATACCTGACTTGGCGGAGAAATCTACTAATTTCGCCAAGGCTCTGGAAGCTTCTAGGCTATCTCGGAAAATATTGGTCCTAGAGCTTAGGTGATGGATGTTTCCAGAAGTATCGATTTCTCGCCAAGTCGCCAAGAATCTCGCCAACCGTCGCCAAGTCGCCAAGAATGTCGCCAACTGTCGCCAAGTCGCCAAATCATTAGGAAATCCGCTTTTAAACTACAACACGTCTAAATACCGCAATTTTTGCCCAAAATGTGAGAATTTCTGATCTGTCTGAGATATTTTAAGACAAATATAATCATTATTTAAAAATTTGTAACAATATATATATATATATATATATATATATATATATATATATATATATATATATATATATATATATATATATATATATATATATATATATATATATATATATATATATATATATATATATATATATATATATATATAGTTTAATTGTAGGTATATTACATTTACAGAAGCATTACTTCTTTATCAGATAATGTGCAAACGTGATATACTTTTCTCTTTTACTATAAATTTTTGAAACTATTAAATTTTTGCAAAATAATTACAATGTATTAATAAATCGCAATTTATATTTAGGTTATTGAAATTCATTTAATTGTTTATGATTTAAATTCTGTTCTAGGATAACTACTGAAAATTACAACATTAATGAATCTTGAAAATTAATTTTTAAGTTAGTTAAATCATCAGCTATAATTTTAGGAAAAATTGAATGTCTTTTAAATTTTAAACGATATATCTACTGAAAGAAAAATAATTTTATTTTATTTAATATTTGTGATTTGGCTCATATTTTATACACTCTTTGAAAATAATGGAAAAATTATATTTGGTTACTAGCTGAAGGTAAATACTTTTATAACAAGCAACTTTTTAATAATTTATATCATTTAGAATTTCTCTTTGAATATATATTTCCTAAAATGAGTATTTTTCTTTTGAAAGAAAAATTTAAAATAAGGCAAAAACATTGCTTATTCAAAAGGAAATTTTAATTTTTAGATTTAAGAAAATTACATTAATCTTATGATACTCTATAAAGATATAAATACCATAAGCAAGAAAAATTAAATTATTAACTATGACTATCAGATCTGACAATAAATTTTTTTCCAGTGTAAGGACATTAACAATTTTTTAATATTTGATTAAATTTGAACTTCAAAATCTGCCTTATTTTTGTGTAAACTTATGCGTAAAAGATACGATTAAAAACAGATACATAAAACTATTGTTTTCTGTAATGAGTATTATTAATATATTTTCATTTTTGTGTAATAGATGGAGTAATAAAGAAATAATTTTGCTCACTTCTAATCAATGAATGGTGATTATCAAAAAAATAATTTTCTATTCTTTGGATGAGTACAAATCTTTAAACATTTATTCCAATTATAAGTTTCATTTTATTACATAGTTAATTCCACACTTTTAAAGGATTTGAAATTAAATACTCAATTTAAATTCTGAAGCTACAAATAAATGGCAAATTAAATTGATAAAATAAAAATTTATTATTAACATGGTTTTAGATAAAGTAAATTGAATTGTAAAATAAGATTAGAAATTTAATTTTAGAAATAATTATATAAATGGCCTATTTTGCTTACAGAATTTATTCCATACACATTTTATGCAATTTAAAAGAAAGATAAATTTTACAATTATTCTGTGATTAACAATTTATGATTCAAAAATATTTAATTTCTTTTATTAAAGAGAAAAAAATTGAATACATGTATCATTATAGAAAGCGATTTTAAACATTATTGCATTCATTTGCTTTTCGATTCATAAAATTTCTGTTAGAGTTTTCCTCATTTGCTTACATTATTACAACCGCCCTACTAGGTAACGCCATTCACCACACCCCTTTTTAGACTACCTCTTTAGGTTTGTATTAAATAAGAAACGTCGCCAAAATATACCAAGTACGGTTACAGTTTACCTTGCCAACACGACTTCGGAAAAACTCTCCTAGCTTGAGTGTCCCTCCCGTCATTTGCTATAATTTAAAATTACGAGGCGGTTGGCTATGTGTACAACTTTCTTTTAGGCTTTGCAGCCGGAAACGTTATAAAATATCATTTAATTCAGATTGTGGTATATCATATGTTTATTTTATAAATTTGTGTCGTGCGATTGTCATTATATATAGTGTACTAAAAATTATACGTGGTGTGCCGTAATAATAAACGATGCGATTCGCTCAGCTTGTAATTGGACCTGCTGGTTCGGGTAAAGTAAGTTCATTTATTAACTTTTTTAAATAAATTTAAACAAGTTGAGACATGTTTTATTATTTAATTGCTCTGAAGCAAGAAAAATTAGTATTTGTATAAACTGTGTTTGGGTATTTGGGATTGATTATTGTTGAGCGTATTAATAAAAATATGTAAACAAAACGCAGCTAACTATAATTTTTGAAAAAAAAATAACACAATTACGTGTATTGTATTAAAAAAAACGTGGGTATATATATTATAATAATAAAGGTTTATGAGTAAAATTCTAGTAACTATTTTTATGTAATTAAAAATATCATTTTTGGGAAAACTAAAAATTACTTGAAAGAAGTAATGTTAAATGTAGTTCACATATAAAGCTACAGATCATTATTTTAAAGATTAATATAAAAAATTTTGAATTGATTGCTTTTGTTTTTATGTACTTAAACGAATTATAATTTATTTAATGCTATTAAAAAATTCTTTTTACTACAGGCAATGACTGTTTGTCAATGCACTTATATTGGTTTGAGCTTTGTGATTGTTTCTTATATTCTTTGCAAGCAAATCAAATTTCTGAAGTTCTCATCTTGTCTTGTGCTCTGCACTTAAGTGTTAAACTGTAAAGTTAAGAAATATTGCAAGACTAGAGATCTAATGGCCCCATGTGGTGACCGGGGCAACGTAGCCTATGCGTGTCGAAGAATAGTCCCAACGTAGCCTATGCGTGTCGTAAAAGGCGACAAAAATAGTTGCCCAGTGCCTGGGGGGATAGCCGGGTACCCTGCCCCTGGGGATTATATCATGGGATTGGTCCTCCAGGTTGGGGGTTGGGCGTGAGGTTAACCCCCTTACCCTGGAAAAAAAACCTTCGGTTTCAAAGTCTGAACAGGAAATTAACCGATGCCTAACTCGTAGACGAACTCTGAAAAGGATTAAGGACTATATTTTTGGTTCTTTGAATGTGTGTTCTCTCTATCATGCTAGAGCTCTGCAGGAGCTTATACAGCAACTTGATAGTTACAAGGTGGATGTTGATGCTGTCCAGGAGATGAGATGGACTGGCCAGGGTTTCCTAAACAAGAGAACTCTATTGTTTTTCAGCTGCCACGACAAAAAGCACATAGAGGGAACTGGTTTCTTAGTTAATAAGAGGTTGAAACATCTAATTATTGATTTTAGAGCTATTACGCCAAGATTATGCAAGTTACGTTTGAGGGGAAGGCTTGCAAATTATAGTATTATTAATGTACATGCCCCTATAGAGGACAAAGGGGATGAAGAGAAGGAAATATATTATGAAAAGCTCTCTGAGTGTTTAAGGAGGTGCCCACATAATGATATAAAACTTGTTTTGGGTGATTTGAACGCTAAAATAGGTAAAGAGAAAGAGTTCAGACCCATTATTGGTGGCCATAGTGCTCATGAAGAATCAAATGATAAATGGTATACGTGTCATTGAATTTGCTATTGCACATGACCTAGTGGTTGGTAGTACCTATTTTGAACGTAAAAACATTCATAAATATACCTGGAAATCACCGGATGGGGTAACACTTAAACAGATTGATCATGTCCTTGTTGATGCTAGGCATTTTAGAAGCTTGATTAATGTTAGAACCTTTACAGGAACTAATATTGACAGTGATCACTATTTAGTGTTAGCTAGGCTAAGAGGTAAAGTCTCCAATGCCAATAAAGAACAAAGTAAAAAGATAAAAAGGTTATTGTAACAAACTTAAAGAGGATACAGTGATCAATAACTATAAAGAGACTTTAGAAAGGAGAATTTCGAAAGTGAAATTGGATATCTCGAATGTGGCCGATCTTGAAGAACTATGGTGCCAATTTAAGAGGGCCATTTCTGATACAGCAGCTGAAATTTTGGGCCACAAGTCTAAGGAGAAAAGTAAGGATTGGTTTGATGACGAATGTAAAGATGCAAATGAGCAATAAAAGATGTCTGCAGCATGGTACTAGGGGTTTGTTGAACGATTACCATAAGGCACGAAGATATGAGAAGAAGGTTTTCAGGGCGTTTGAGGAAGATAGATTCAAGGATGTGGAACACCTCATGTGGAAGACCAATGAATGCCGGGCATTCTTTCAAGAGGTCAGCTACTGTCGAAGATAACTTAAACCTAAAATCTTTTTACTTTAACCTAAAATCTTTACTTTAAACCTAAAATCAACTATTGTAGAAATAAGGCTGGTGTTATCCTTAGTGAAGGCTCTGAAATTTTGGGGAGATGGGCTGAGCATTTTGAAGACTTGCTAAAGATTAATGATTATACTGTTGATCCTGCGATTACACAGGAGGAAATCATAGATGGACCTTTGGAGCTGGATCTTTCAACTCTGAAGGAAACATTGCTTGCTATAAAAGAGCTCAAAAACAATAAAGCACCTGGAATAGATCTCATACAGGCCAAACTTATAAAAAAAGGAGGGTCAAAGGTGTTAGAGCTCTTACATGGAATAATCCAGTATGTTTGGACATTCGAGAAGATGCCAGAGGATTGGCTTACAAGCTTGCTTTTTCCAATTTTCAAAAAGGGTGATCCATTAGTATGTGAAAACTATAGAGGAATAAGCTTATTGTGCATTTGCTACATAATTCTTTCCAAGATATTGTACAAGAGACCTGTGCCGTATGTAGATAATATTGTGGGCGACTATCAATGTGGATTCTGTACTGGCAAATCCACAGTGGACAATATCTTTGGTAGTAGACAAATTATGGAGAAGTGTCATGAATTTGATATTGATTTACATATTTTGTTCATTGACTACAAGGCAGCATACGATTCTATAAACCCCAATGAATTATTTAAGGCTGTGCTTGTTCTTGATATTCCATTAAAGTTAGTTAATTTGCTAAAAATGACCCCCAACTCGACTTCCTGTAGGGCCGTGATCCAGTGACAACTCTCTAGAGACTTTCTTGTTGATAAGGGAGTAAGACAGGGGGATGCTCTTTCTTGCCTTTTGTTTAAAATCGTTCTTGAAAGAGTCATCAGGAAATCTGGTATCAATACCAGGGGCAGTATCTTCGGAAAATTTGTTCAAGTGTTGGCATTTGTAGGTGACATTGCACTGGTAGCCAAAAGTAAAAAATACTTAATAGAAGCCTTTGAGGCTATTGAGAGGGAGGCCAGGCCGGCAGGGCTTACTGTTAATCAAGTTAAAACTAAATATTTCCCTGTAACTAGAACCCAATTTACTCAAATTCATCTACTCATTGGTGATTATAAATTTGAAACAGTTGATGAATTTATCTATCTTGGCTCAATGGTTAACAAAAATAATGACATTCTCCCAGAGGTAAGAAGACATTTAACTGCAGCTAACAAAGCCTTTTTTGGCCTAAGACATTTATTAAAAACTAAATTTTTATCATGAAAAACTAAGTTACAGCTCTATAGAACGCTTATCCATTCCGTTTTGACCTATGCCTTGGAAACTTGGACTTTGACTGTAAGAGAGGAGAGGCTGTTGGGCCTATTTGAACGCAGGATTTTAAGAAGTATCTTAGGAGGTTTGAAGGAAAACGGTGTCTGGCGCAGAAGATACAATACAGAAATCTATCGAATGTACAAGGAGCCAGACGTTGTACATCACATTAAAGTAAGCCGTCTCAATTGAGTTGGACGTGTTATTAGAATGAAGGACAATAAAACACTAAAAGAAATTTTTTTTGCAAAACCCATCAGCATAAGAAGAAGAGGAAGACCAAAGCTGAGATGGGTGGATGCAGTCAAAGAAGACTGTAGGGTCCTTGGAACAAAAAATTGGAGGAGTTTGGCTGCCAGTAGAGGTGGCTGGAAGAAACTTGTTCAGAAGGCCTTGGCCCATCCTGGGCTGGTGCGCCATGAATGATGATGATGAGAGATCTAATGGTATCATGACCAATGTTTTGGTCACATCTAATAATAAATAAACTTAAAAAATTATAAATTTTTTTTATACTTAGAAGAATTAAAAATTAATTTGGTACTTTTCCATTTTAACTTTGCCTTTGATCATGAAGAAATAGCATGATTTTTAACGAGTAGCAAAAATTATACAACTTATATACGATTGGAATAGTACATATTTGAATTTATTTATAATTGTTATTTTTGTAAATTTAAAACTTTATTCTCTTAAAATATAATATTTTCTGTCAGTAATTATGCTTTGTGTTTGCATCTGTTTATTTTATTCATTACATACATATTAGATAAAAGATTTGCTATTTTTTCTTATTTCATAATTTAAGAAATAATTTTATTGCAATTTTCACTAATATTTTTGAACAGAGAATATTTTTTCATTGATTTTATTTAGTCAACATATTGCTCAGCTATTGAAAAATACTGTATTGATGCTCGAAGATATGTTAAAGTTGTTAATCTGGACCCTGCTGCTGAATGCTTCTCATATGAGCCCGTAATTGGTGAGTGATTTTATTTTAAATATAGTAAAATGTATTTTTTCATTCCAAGTCATGCATAGTTTTAGGAGTTACATAATTTTTCTGAAAATTTTTGTATTTTTTTTCTTTTTCTTAATATTTTTGTATATAATATTTTACTCTGTTTAATAATATTATGTTCTCAAAATATTATGAGAAACATACACAATATGTAGAAAATATTTTATTTCACATTCTAATTCAATTTCAATTTGCTGAAGTCATCAAATTTAAATAAAAACATTTTTAATAAATTGCATTCTTGAGCACACAAATATACCTATGCATTCTAAATAATTATCTTACTTTTATTTGAATTAGATATTTTTTAAATATTAAATCAACCAGAGTGAATTATATAAATTATTAGTGGGTCAATCCTGAGCTTTCACGGTCAATGAGCTCCTGAAGAAAACTTGGGTCTCTATCTTTTAGAAAAAATTTTGATTTTGAAAAAATAACAATATTTTCTAATTGATTAACTTTGTTCAAAATTCTGTTTTGTACCATGACAAGAATTCTTAAATATAGGTAATCTAAAAATTAATTAAATGAGTTTTGGAGTGCTTGAAAATTCCTTTAATTACAAAGTTATTAAATATTGAAGTGAGATTTGCCTTAATTTGCAATCCAATGCATTTCTTATCAATGGCATATTATGAGAAGTGTAAACACATGCACATCAATAGGCAAAAATGATACTTTTTAAAAATTCAAGAAAAATTATAAATATCATTATTTTTTAAAAAAAATTAAGTGGAAATGTAGAAAGAGCGGGATCTGATGTTGTGGGTATTTTTTCTTTGTTTCCAACAGTTAAACATAAAGATGATAATTTTAAAAAGTAAAAAAGAAACTCATTTCTTTAGCAGAGTTTTTGAACCGCATGCATTGCGGCATAAGCAATTTTATAGTGTGTTTTATCATCATTAATAACAATTTAAATTAGTTATAGATTCATTAATCAAATTTTTAAAATGAATTATAACCTATTTAAGTAAACTTAAGGTCATCATACTGATAATGTTTAGTTTTGTTCCATACAGCTGTTCTCAATTCAACTCCAAACGAAAATTCAGCCTACAAACAGGATAAGGATTTTATTTGTAAAGATTATGTTTGAAGATATGACTTTATTTTTATATAATGATTATATATGCATTTTTACACACTGGATTCGTTGATTATACTAATATCATTTTTAATCATCAAAGACTATCTATTAAATTCCTGGAACCAGGGGGTACATGTACCTTCCTGGAGCTTGAGCAGCCACCAGGCGCGTCGGCAAGTGGTGGATAGCCGAATGTCCTGTAGGAATGACAGGATAGCCTTGAATATAGAATCAGAGGCCGCGAACCAGCTCCCGTAAACCCTGGTGTTATGCGATCCGTGCCTAGGGCTAATTGGCACCACGGTATTGGTGTCTTAACGGAGCCTCTAGTTGCTTGGCGAACTTCTTGAGTAATTTGCCTTGCCCAGTAACTCAGGCAATGCTCGGTGGACTTATATTACCTGAGCTTTTTAATTGTTATCTTGTGGCTGAAAAGACACAAGAAGTAACAAACCTTTCTGCATTTGCAGGTGAAGCCTCTAAAGTAGACCTTGCTGAAAAAGACAAGGGAACTCAGAGGCAATCTTGTAAAGGGGCAGCAATGAATCCTTCACTTGAGGTAGAAATGACCTCCAAACCATCTTCTTCTGGTGAAAGTCAGGAAGCTATTCCTAGCATGACTGACTTTCTGACCAGATGGGACTGTTTCAGCAAGACCTTATCTGCTGGAAATGTCATATGCAAGAGGAAACGGCAGAGCATGTCATTTACGAATGTGAAGCTCTTGCCCTCCCTAGATTAACTTCTTTAGGCTTCATCCATACTAGAGAGTTACACCTAGACTCCATTAAAGGGTTAGATAGACTTAGATAACATTGGGTTTAGAGTTAATGGTACAAAATGCTGATAAAAGCAGAGGTGCCCAATGACATACAAACCCAATTTTAAGAAGAAGAAGATCTATTAAATTTATATTAAATTATTGGTTTTTTCACCTTATCTAAAAACAATCTTCAAATGTTTAAATTTGTTGAGACTACTGTATTCTTGCAAGATTTAATTAAGAAATAGTGTTTTAGAAAAATGTTTTTTTTTTTATAAAATAATTATTAAAGTTGAAAGAATTTTTATTCAAATATTTATATGTATGTTATACAAATGTTTTTAATTAATTGTTTAAATAAAATGCTATTTGAAAGTTATCAAAATCTTACATTGCTTGCCTTTTGGTTATAAATTGTTTCTATGATACATTATAAACTATGAGATAAAAAGTAAGGATAACTTAGATAATTATATATATATATGTATGTTTAAAATTTCTCTTAGATGTTCGAAATTTAATACAGCTAGATGATGCCTTAGAAGATGAAGAATTAAATTATGGCCCAAATGGTGGACTGATTTTTTGTTTGGAGTGAGTAAAATTTAAATTATCCCACTAAATAATATTGAATAGTTGTATTTTATCAAAACATTTGTTTGTAACAAACTTGAAATTTCTCTGAATCAAATTTAGTGCTAACTTTCAAATGAAATTTGAAGTTTACCTAATTTTATTATTCTTTTATTTATTTTATATAACACTTAACTGTTTCTTGAATAAAAAAATTATTTTCTTTTTATAATCCATAAATATTTTAGTGCTAATGAGTTCATTATGTAAATATTGCCATTTATTTTATAAATGTACATCTATTTCTAGAATTTCTTAAAATATTAAAAGCAATTAGTTTACTATTGAGTTAAACTATAGAGGAAATCAAGAACACACACTCATATATATATGTATATATATATATATATATATATATATATATATATATATATATATATATATATATATATATATATATATATATGATGCAAAGCTGATAAAATATTAGTTTATCATATTTACAAGCATATCATTTTTTCTCAATGTACTTTTAAAAAAATCACATTTCTCAGTTTCTCATAATTATAGAAAATTGTGTTTGTAGAAATTTTTTTATGAATTTCATTGCTCGAACAAATTTTCTGGAAATTTTCTGAATCTTTATACAAAAATTGAAAATTTCAAGTCATTTGATTAATTTAAATAACTATTTTGATTTTGCTTCGAATTTTAAAGTTATTTTTAAAACTTTTGTTTTTTCCCTTATCTTATTTATGTAGTTTAAAAGTTACAGTTAACAATACATAATAATATACATATTATTATGTATGTAATATACATATATTATGTTAAAATACAACAGTAATTTAAATATGCTGTAGTTTTAACAAGATTAGTTTTATTGCAATTAAAATTTGTGTGTTTCTCAGACAACTTGTATAAAATAGAACTATTGATTTTGCTAAAATGATTAATAAATGGTCTAAACTGAGTATTACGATGTCATCTTGCGGAGCACGAAATCTTGCCAATGTCTCAGATTGCAAAGCGCAAAAAATCACCAACTCTGGTTTTTGTTTACATCAACAAATTTATTCGCCAAAATTTCACCAAAAGCGATTAGTTGCCAAATGTGTTTCTTGTGAATGTTTCCCCAGATTGTCTTGGTGTCTCCTTGGAATGTCTCGGAGGATGCCATCCTTCACTTGTCACCCTAATTTCTGGGAAAAGCAGGATGTCATCCATCATTTGTCATCCCCCATCGTTGGAAAAGCTTGCTCACAATGTGAATATTTCACCATTTTCAATTTGCAAGGCATTGTCTCAGTTACTCGTTGTGTTTGTTTACATCTGTGAGCATATTCAAAACCAGTCGCGCGTTGAGATGCAGGCTATGAATTTACAAGATTTATATGGTTTAAGTGATAAATAAAATTTATATCGTTCATAGACGATGTAGCTGCTGTTTATAAACCAATAAACAAAGATCCGCAAAATGAGACGGAATGTGAAGGAAAATGAAGTTAAGCGTATATTTTTTTATTTATTTCAAATCTGTTTGCTTAGTTTGTAAAATTTTTAATCAATTCTATGAAACAATAATTTTTAAGGAATAGTCTGAAACTAAACTATAATTTTTTCGAATAATTTAAAATGTAATTTTTAGTGTAAAAAGTACTTTTAGTGAAATTGGAAAATTTACATTTTTATGTAATATTGATTTGTATCATTCTATTTAAAATCACTGGATTTATCAAAATTGTTTTACGTAAAAAATATTATACAAAAAAAAATTTTTTTTGGCGCAGCTTGTCCTTATTTGGACCTTGCGCCATAAAACCCAACCAACCAAAATTGTTTTACCAAATGTATAAAAGTTAATTAATTTTGAATTTATAGTGTAAAAAGTATTTTTAGTGAAATCGTAAAATTTACTTTTATGTAATATTGATTTGTATAATTCTATTTAAAATCGCAGGATTTATTAAAATTGTTTTACCAAGTATATAAAAATTAATTTTGAATTTATAGTGTAAAAAGTATTTTTAGTGAAATCGTAAAATTTACTTTTATGTAATATTGATTTGTATCATTCTATTTAAAGTCATTAACTTTTTTAATATTTTACTATTTTAATTATTTACATTTCCTTCAATTTCTATTTTGAAATATTTTTAAACAGTAACTTAATAGTTAAGATGATTATTATTCTAATTTACGTTTACGCTTAGCAATTTCAGTTGGAAGCAAGAATGATTGTTATTTATGTTTTCTTATTTTAGTAATTTTAAATCTGTAGATACTCCCGCCATTTGTGTTCGTATTCTTATTTCTGTGATTTTAAGTAAGGTGAAACTCCCGCTGTTTGTTTACGCCAATTCCAACCCGATTGGCACACTTTTTGGGTTGCCAATCAATATCCAAAAAGCCTGTCTCAGGCGCTTGGCGAAAAAAATCGCCAAATTCGCAAAAATGATATTGTAATACTCAGTTTTACCGTTAATTAACTGTTCCAACAACAAACAAAAAGAATCAGTTATATAACAAATGTATTTGTTTTGAATAGTTCTGTTAAACATTATGTATAATGATTTTAATTACATTTATTAGATGTGATATTTTTAAAAGTGCTTAGATTTAGATGATGGGCATTTTTAAGTATCTAATAATTTTCATATATTTCTTGTACAAATAATAAAGCAAAATTAATTTCTGGCCCATTTTATTTTTAGGTATCTGTCAGAGAATTTAGATTGGTTAGAAGACCAACTTGGAAATGAAAATGATGATTATATTTTATTTGATTGTCCAGGTAAGAAAAGATAAACTTTTATTTAAAGAATTGTTTAGTATATTTAATCACATATATTAAAATTTACATCATATATGTCAGTCATTCATCATACAATATCTCTTTTGTGCAAATTGTTGGGAAAGAAGTAAAAAATATGTAACGGTATGGATGATGAAAAATCAGAGGCTGACTGTTAAAATATTCTGTTTTTGACTGGTATTAGGTAGGAGAATAGTTTTTTTTTTTTATTCTACACCCGACTTTGGTTTCTAAACCATCAGTCTCTGTCGGGCAGCCCAATACAATCTTGAGTTGAATGAAAAGTCATCTTCTGCAGAATTTCTAACTGCGATGTCTGAAAGTCCAGGGCAAGTGTAAAGGTGGTCACCAGTCATGTCTTCTAGTCCACAAAAAGGGCAGATTGGAGAGACCTTCAAACCCAAACGGTGAAGGTGTTTTTGCAGATAATCATGCCCAGTTTTAAGGCAAAAATTTGCCACTCTCACAGCTCTGTGGAGGTTACACGGAATAGGCTTTGTTAGTAAGGAAGCCCATGCTTTCCCCTTTATGCACATCTTGTAAACATTTCTACGATAGGATGCTATATTTGACTTAATAAGCCTTTTAACAGTATGGTACTCCAAGGCTGGAGAAGGCTGTTGTAGATCTGAGCCAGCCTTTGCCAATTTGTCTGCTGCGTAATTTCCCGTGATACCACAGTGGCTGGGTATCCATTGCAGCACAATTTGAAGTCCTTCTTCCAGTAGAGAACTGATTGCCATTTGACAGAGATAAACAGACCCAATACTGCTTGGAGCAATTGAAGTGAGAGACCTGATGGTGGCCTGAGAGTCTATAAAAAATACTATGTTCTCATTACCCTTTCTGATCTCTTCAAGTGCTAATTGCACAGCAGCCACTTCACCATTGTTGCTGTTATAGTATTTCCCAACAGCCTGGCAAAGCTTGAAATCTTAGAGTGTACTCCTGCACCAGCATTTCTAATGGCATTCACAGCTAAACCATCTGTATAGACATGGAACCAAACAGATGATGGATAATGCTCATTGATGGTAGCATGGCTGCCCTAGCTACCATCAATGAGATAATGCTCATTGATGGTAGCTAGGGCAGCCATCCTTAGCTCAAAATCAGTGGAGACCTTAGTAACAGGTAGTATAAGGTCTAGACAGCAATCAGCTCTATAAATATGGTTTTGAAAGATAGGGGGTCTAAATAAAGGTACTCTATCTGCATCATGGATCTTATACCTATCTGACAATTCCCTGGTCAAACTCAAAAAAGTTCTCTGTGTTTTCAATCTTGGGAAAATAGGAATATAATTTTTCCAGAAACCATCACCCCATCTTGGGAAATAGAAGCCTTTTGGAGAGTTTCAGGGCAGCGCTTTGTCTTCGATCTGCCAAAGGTTCCAACCCAGTCTGAATTTGCATTGCCTCAATAGGTGTAGATGAAGTCCCACCGGTGATAAGTCTAAGGACATTATTCTGAACAGTCTCCAGTTTTTTCTGGATGTTATCCAATGCAGTAATCAGGAGCTCAGCTCCATATTCAATTGCAGGTCTGATGTATGACTTATAGGTGGTGCAGAGTAAGTCTTGTGAAGCTCCCCATTTCACTCCTGCAAGTCTTTTTAAAAGTTTACTTCTGGATTTCCCGATGTCAATAACTTCAACAGCTTGGCTATTCCAACTTAACCTTGTATCCAAAGTGATGCGCAGATATTTGGCTCTAGCTGTTTTACACAGACGATGGAGGCCATAATATAAACTAATATCATAGGGTTTTGTACTTAAAGTAAACAGCTGGTAAAAGGTAGGAGAATAGTTGAAGGATATAGCAGAAACAGGATTTTGATAAATATAGCAAAAGTTCTTAGAATCTGCATGAGTTATCTATTGCTAAATGTGCCACAGTTTTAAACAAACATGTTTTTAAGATTTATTATTAACTGTGCCATTTTTAATGATAAAAATATTTAGTAAAATTTCAAAGCTAAAACACTTATATGTTCTATTATTTTGAAAGATATGTTCTGTTATTTTTAAAAGGATTTGAATTTCTGAAAATTGAATTTGTAATTATTTTATTACCAAATATAATTGGCCGTAATCGCTGCAATGTGAAATATTTATTTCCTGAAATAATACTTGATTTCAAAATTACAAAGATTTAATTGTGACAGGTCAAGTCTTTCTCATTCATTTAATGTTGATGTTGTAAATTATAAATTTTTTTGTTATTATACATACTGTACTTTCCTGTATATAATCCATGGATTATTTGTTTAAAATGTTTCAAATTTCATTGAGCATATTATACGTTGCTGCAGATAATCTGATAAAAAAAACATTCTCAGTTTGAAAGAAATGCCATTAATGTTTCATAAAACAAATAACAGATGGCCCCACAATTCAGCTAATTTATTTTAACTATAATCAGTATTATCCAATTACATTGAAAAACAAATACATTTCCTTGGAACGATATTACAATTGCAACTAACTAACATTTTGGCATCTGCATTAACTTGAGAGCTCTGGTAACTTTTAAATCCATGTATCGTCACATGGAAGCAAAGCTAGTTAAGTTGTACAGCAAATTTTAAACTAAAAGCTTAAGGTAAGGCAAATAGAAAATATGACGTAAAATGTTTTAATGTAAGGTGAAAAACAAAGCATTTGCAGTACAAAAGAAAAAATGTATTCAATGTGGAATTTGAAAATAAACGATTTGTTTCATATATTTTATCATTATTTAATCATTGATATATATATTTTTTTAATATGTCTAACCTCATTTTAAAAGTTATTGAAAAATAAAAGTCGGCAAGTTTTCTAGAATCTTTTCGGATCTTGATCGATGTTGCACTTTCATTTTAGTTTATTGCATTATGCATGGAGGTGTAACTGGACTGTTCTTTGTCATAATATATATTTTTTCTGTACTGTTTATTGTGTTTTTAATCATACTGTGCTATATTTTTTCGTTTATTTGGCATCTCATTATCAGCAGTATATATTTTTAAATATTCACTGGAAAAATTGCAGTGGATTTTACGCCGTTGCATATTATACAAAGCTTTTCTCTTCTATTATTCAAAAATAAAGGTTTTGCAGATAATATGCCACTGCAGATTATATACAAAAAGTTCAGTGCTTTTAAGGACTGGCTTTTTTTCTATTAACACTGATGATAGAAACAATCTAGGAAAGAACAAGCTCAATTTGTGTATTATTTATTTATTTTAAACTTGGAAATGTGTCAACAGAATTAATTTCTGGTAAGTAATAAATATTTAATTGATGAAGAAAACTCAAAAATGTATTCTACTTGGCAGCAATTATAAAATAATGCAAATTTCTAGGACTATTAAAACATTAATCTTCTTGGCTTGAATGTAATTACATTCTTCTTTTCTCATAGAATTTTCTTATTATTTTACAATTTTCTTTCATATTTGCCACATTGCTAAAAAGAAGAAAATTTTAAAATGATCTTGAAATTTTTTTCCTTGTGTTTTTCTGAAATTAAAAATTTATGAAACGAATCTTATAGAAGTTTTAAAATAGAAATAAATGTAAGTTTTGCCTTTATATTACCTGAGCTTAGTAATTGTTATCTTGTGGCTGAAAGGACACAAGAAATAACAAAACTTTCAGTATTTACAGGTAAAGCCTCTGAAGTAGACCTTGCTGAAAAAGACAAGGGAACTCAGAGGAAATCTAGTGAAGGGGCAGCAATGAATCCTTCACAGGAGGTAAAAGTGACCTCCAAACCTTATTCTTCTGGTGAAAGTCAGGAAGCTATCACTAGCATGAATGACTCTCTGACCAGAATCATCTGTGGCTCATCAGCGAGGATTGCCTGTGAAATTCTAAGATGCTCTAGGCAGAAGATATGTTTAATCGTAGGCTTCATAACTGGGCCCTATTATTTCAGAAAACACTTCCATAAAATGGGACTGTTTCAGCAAGACCCTACCTGCAGGAAATGTCCTGCAAGAGGAAACGGCCAAGCATGTCATTTACAAATGCGAGGCCTTTACCCTCCCTAGATTAACTTCTTTAGGCATCATCCATACTTGAGAGTTACACCTAGACTCCATTAAAGGACTCCGACTTTATCAATACAGTGGGTGACCCGAGCAACTGGAACTAGGAAACATTGGGTTTGGAGTTAACAGTACAAAATGCTGATAAAAGCAGAGGTGCCATATGACATACAAACCCAACTCTAAAAAGAAAAAGTTTTGCCTAGTATATGAGGAATAAAACATAATTTATAATGGAATGATTATGTTTTCTTAATTATGATTATAATTAGTTTTTCTTAAAAAAAAAATTTGAAAATTAAGATTTTCTAGATTTTGGAAAATTTTAGAATATTGAATAATTAATCTTGCTTTGACCAGAAATTGCAATCATAGTTATTAATAAGATTTTCATTAGATGATTAATGTCAAAAATTGCTCAAAGATCTTTTAATTTATGTTATGAATTTAAGTTTATCTTTGAAAAATGATGATTGGTGTATTCATTATGGAACTAATAGCATATCCACCCCTCCCATTGGTCCTCCCCATTGGCGACCATTGCAACTTTTTCATCGCCAAGTTAAGTGCATGTTTTTTAATGCAAGAATTTTCCCAAATTTCCAAAGATATGGATTTTAGGTAATTTTAAATTACGTAATGGTATAAAAAATCTAAAAAGTATTATGGGAAAATTAATAAAAAATTTTTTGTTACAGGTTTGTCTTCTCTTCAAAACAACCGATAAATGAGATTAGTAAATAACAATAATGGGCTTATTTGATATGACGTGAAGCTCACATGTCGTATATGCTCGGTGATATTTTGAAAAAATATATAAGAAAAATATATTAGTAAATTAAAAAAATGATATAAAAAGATAATAATAAATTAACAAAAAGAAAGTGGAAAAAAAGAACAGTTTGCGATGTTGAAAATATAAAAGAAAGTATGATAAATTAAAAAAATATATAATAAATAAAAAAAAACAGTTTATGATGTTTGGACTCTGGCAACAATGAATTACAACAGCAGACAGCGGTCAAATGGATTCGAGTTGAAACGTAGAACAAAAAGTTCAAATTTAAAGTGAAACAAAAACTTCAAATGCTGTTGCCACTGAAAAGAATCATATATGTGACATGAAAATGATCTAAAATGTTAGAAAAACCAAATCTGGCAACAAAAAATCTGAAAAGTAACAAAAACTTAAATTGGCAACACAGTAATTACAATAAAGAACACTAAATTTGGCGAGAAATCACTTGGGGGGATATTATTCTTATACTTTCTTTATATTCTTATAATTTTATATTATTTATTATCATTTTTAATAATCCTGAATAAAAAAATATTGGAAATTTATAGAAAGAGTATTTGCAATGTCATTTTTAGTGATATCCACCTGTGTTTTTCATAATAATTATTCTTAATTTTTATTATTACTGACACATTTAGCAATTTGCATTAAAAAATATTACATTGTTTATTCATGTGCTTATAAGTGCTAAGCTGCCTACTCATACAGGTTTTTAATGAATTGTAAGATCTTATATTTAAATGAAAATTGTAATGATTGCCAAGTTAGTCAAAAATTATATATATATATATATATATATATATATATATATATATATATATATATATATATATATATATATATATATATATATATATATATATATATATATATATATATATATATATATATATATATATATATATATATATATATATATATATTAAGGAAGAGACAAAAATAATTTATTTTGCATAACATATATTTTATTTTAAACAGTAACCTTTATGATGCTGACTTATAAAAATTGATTTCTTTAATTTTAAAATCCTTTTTCAACCACTTTTAACTTAATTCGATTATAATTATGATGATTATTAAATAGTCAATATATGTTACTGAAGGATTTATTTGCATTGCACATTTTTAAAAAGGACATAAGTAAATAACTATTTTTTAAAATGTGCAAGTTATCTTATGGTATTGTAAATGTAATTAGTCAGTAACCATGACTTATAAATTTGTAAAGTTTATTTTCTAGTATTTCATATTGTAAAGTTTTAAACAATTTAAGTTTATTTTTCAATTGATTGTATATATATCAAAATGTAACAATGTAATGTATTGATATCAAAATGTAACAAAGTTATTTCTTTCCTAATCAAAAATTTTTTTGTAAATGGAAGTATTATGCTTGTCAATATAAGAGATAAAAAAAAATGGAAGTTTTGAAATTTTAAATGTCGGTAAGTATTTAACTGTTAATATAATTGCACTTGCCAAATTAAAGAAAATTATTCAAAATCTTTATTCAAAATCACTGAACGGCTTACTGATTAAAATAACAAATCAAAGTTGTTGTTAAAGAATTCTTTCTCTGTATTTAACTTCATATTTGATTTATTTGGATTGAAACAAATGTTAGATTATCATATCTTAAAAATATTTTTTTCTTTTTATATTTTGAACCTTTTTGAATATCTAATAATCCTGCAAGTTATCCAGCATTGAAATATATTATATAAACGTTGCCTCAATTCATAAAGAACTATTCTTCTCTACTGAACTGTGGAGAAGAATAAAAAAATTTTTTATCACAAAATTCATTTTTTAGTAATAACCATACATTTTGAAGACAGAATTTGTTATTTAATAAATAGAAAACCATCTTCAATTATAGTTGTCTTAAATATCTTAATAGTTCCAGTAAATTTTCTTCTCAATTCTCTCCTGTTGAAAGTTGTTTCTATTACAATGATTTGAATCCTTAAACTGAAGTCTCTTTGTTTTAAAAATCTTTTACATAGTACCAATATTCTGCTGTTGTTTTATTTGTGCTATTGATTAATTTTTTGTTTTGAGAATATTCTTTTTTTTTGGGCTATGATCTGTGATGTTTAATAGAGATTTCATTTTTTTCAGAAGCACATTAATTTTATAGTTGTAGTAGTTAAATTAGTGTACTGATAGTGGTTATTGAAAATCATATAGTTAAATTTGTTTCTGATACTGATTACTTCATCCTTCTCATAGACTATGCAAATGCTTTTTAAATACTTTCAACATAGGATCATAAGATAAGTGAAAGAAACGCCTCTTAAAGCTTTAGGCTGAGTATCTTAATCGTTTACAAAATCTAAAGCTTTTTTTTATCTTAATGATCTTCATGTAGAATTTACACAGCCTGCAGATTAAAAATTTACTACAAAATATTTGCTGCATGTAAGATCAACATATTGGCATTTTTTTTTATTTTCTAATAAAATTTAATTTCTAGCATACTGAAAAAATTTTTAGACTTGCCAATTTGAATTTGGTTTTTTGGTAAATCTGCATGTTTAAACTTTTTTTAACAATTTTAAGTGTAAATACATTAAATGGTTTATATATATTAGACTTTTTTCGAAATTGGATTATATTTTTCATTTCCAGTAGTGTTGATTTAAAGAAAAAAATGCTGTAACTATCTGAATTTATTTAAATTGCATAATAATAAAATACTTATTGATATTTATTTGCAGGTCAAATTGAACTTTATACTCATTTAGATGTTATGCCAAAAATAGTGTCTCGCTTGCAACAAATGGACTTTACTGTATGTGGTGTATTTCTGATTGATTCTCAATTTATGATTGAACCTTCAAAGTTCATATCAGGTGTCATGAGTGCACTTTCTGCCATGGTAACTTTAGCAATACCACATGTTAATGTCCTGTCTAAGATGGATTTACTTACAAAACATACAAGGAAACAAATTGAAAGGTATTATATGTTGATAATATAAATTACTTTGCTAGCTTCAATATTTGTACGCTTAATAAATAAATTTTAATGCTGTTAAAGATATGTATAAACAAGTTCAAGGTGCATCTAACATAATATTTAAAAAAATGTCAATTGCTAGATAAATGGAAAAGTAAAGTTATTTTTTGTACTCAGTGAAACTTGGTAATAAATAAATCAGCTCTTAAATTCTTTGGATTGTTTATTTATCTCATATTTTTAATTAATGACTGGAAAAGCTGGTATCTGAAAGGAAAGTGATCTTGCCTTCGGTTCAATAGTTCATAGGTTTGATTTCCAGCTTGGACTTGGATGTTTGTAATGTTTCAGAATCAACTTTAAACCATAAGTCGTGGTCTACTTAGCCCTCATGTGCAAAAAAATTATCAGTGAGTAACAAACAAATCAAATCAATTACCAATGGCTCTATGTCCTTTTTTGTTAATAGTGCACTAATGCCTATATTAAATAGTGCAAAACATTCATGAATATATTTTATATATCTGCAGATTACAAGTCTTTTGCTTTGTAAGCAAAATTCTGTAAGGGTTAACAAAGTTACCACAGCATTATCCCCTTTTGAAATGGAAGTATCTAAAGGTACATTAGGATTTTGCAAGCCAGGCAGAATTTTAATGTGTTTTATCTTATTAAACTTACTTTTAAAATTTACATTTAATCTGCATCTTCTTCTAAATACTGAGCAGCAGCTGCATAGTTAGCATTTAGCCTTTGGTTACACATTTCATAGATTCAAATCATGTCTTGAGCTTCACTATTTGCAATGGCTCATATTCCACTTCAAACTGTAGGTCCCAGTCTATTAAATCTTCATGTAAAAATACTGGTCTTTGAATAACAAACATTTCAAACCTCAACAATTTTTTAAAATATACCATATTTGACAGCATATAACACTTTTTCTTTGAAAGTAAGTCTTAAAAATAGGGTGTCTTATACTTTGATACTCAGTTTTCAATTAAATTCATTTCTTGAAATTTGCTCTACTTGTAATTATTGAATTTTTTCATGTTTTTTGTGGAAAGAGTGAATAAGAATAGAGTTCAATGTATACACATGTCCTGTCATCATCAATCACATCTTGGTTCATTTAAGCTTTTCCAATTTTATGAATGACTTTTAAATTTGTTGGCAAATTATGGGTAATGTTTATATAACTATAACAGCATACTAGCTATATATGATTGAGTATCTAAGAAACATGGAAACAGAAGTATTTTGTATTACTATTATCTGAGAAAGTGGAAAAGAATTTGCCAGAATCAGGAGGAGGATCTGGAAAGGAAACTCACGGTAAACATAACTTGTGGAACTCATAAAACAGAAACAGTAGTTAAATCATTTAAGAAATGTGGCATCAGTTATGACTAAATGGTGTGAAGGACAATTTTTGTACATGGACTCAAATGCTGATTTCAAAGAGGTTTTAAGTGACTTCATTTAACTCTGAAGATGAGTCTTTTGGTTTCGGTGAAGAAGAATATTAATTTCTTGATAGGTTGGATATTTGCAAAAGATATTATTTTATTGTATTATATTTAAAATATTATAAATTCATTTTAATAAACAGCAACAAAGTTTTAGTTTAAAAAATGTATATAAAAAAGCATGTGTCTTATATGCTGGCAAATACCATACATTTTGATTTAAATGTATACAGAATAAACCACAGCTTTTAATTTCAACTTGTAGTATCTCAGTCTTTTTATATTGTTGCTGTTGCAATATCATATTGTTTTTCATATATGTTTAATAATTGAATTTTTGATTTTTAATACCTAATAAAAGAATCTTTTCTATATATTTAAGTTTGCTATTAATAAGATTCTGATTAAAAAGAAAGATGTTCAGAATGTAACACTTTTAATTACAGAAAAGGACTGATTTTATCTGTAAGTGCTGTAAAAATGAAGAAAAACTATAGAATTTACTGAAACTGTGTGTAACTGTCATGGTAAAAAAGAAATGTTATTGGTTTCAGTATTAATCTATATTATTTTAAGGTACTTTGAGGACGTCTCTTCACATATCCAGTCAGTTATGTTAAAAGCTAAGTTAGGATTATGTATTTCATTAGAACGTAATGAGTTAATTGAGGCTAGTGTAAATATAATTGTTTAATAAGATCAAATTTGTTGATCAAGATTTAATAATTCAATTTTTTTTATTTGTATTTTCCTGTGAAATGAATTTTTTAATGCTATTTAGATTATCTTTACATATTTCTGTGTTCAATTATTTGCAGCTAAAGAGTAGTCTAGGTAATGCCTAATTGTATTTGTTTTTGTGTTGTTTTCCTGACCGAATGATAAATATGCTGTTTTATAATTCTTAAGCTTTAATACAGAAGATAATTTCAAAAGAATATAATTTGCATCAACCTCTTTGGTTCTGATATTATAAACCACTAATTGTTGACACAGTTCTTCTTCTTCTACAAGTTGGGTTTGTATGTCATTGGCACCTCTGCTTTTATCAGCATTTTGTACCAGTAACTCCAAACCCAATGTTTCCTAGTTCCAGTTGCTCGGGTCACCCACTTTATTAATAAAGTCTGATAACCCTTTAATGGAGTCTAGGTGTAACTCTCTAGTATGGATGACGCCTAAAGAGGTTAATCTAGGGAGGGTAAAGGCCTCGTATTTGTAAATGACATGCTTGGCCGTTTCCTCTTGCAGGACATTTCCTGCAGGTAGGGTCTTGCTGAAACAGTCCCATTTTATGGAAGTGTTTTCTGAAATAATAGTGCCCAGTTATGAAGCCTACGATTAAACGTATCTTCTGCCTAGAGCATCTTAGAATTTCATAGGAAATCCTCGCTGATGATCTACAGATCATACTTTTAGCGTGGGTTTGACCAGGAGATTTGAGCCAAGCTTCATACATCTTCCGTTTTTCCCATCTAAGAACATTGGTTTTTGCGGTCTTCAAATTGATCCCACAAAAAGGTTCTGGACCAATGGGAACAAAAGACGATCCTTGTTTAGCAAGCTCATCAGCCCTTTCATTACCTTCGATACCTTTGTACCCTGGCACCCATACAACGATCACCCTGTTTCTAGTTGCCAGTTCTGTAAGAAGGTTTCTACACTCCAGAATCATTTTAGATTTGATTTTGAAGGAATTAAGCGCTTTTAAAGCGGCTTGACTGTCACTGAAAATGAGAATCCGCTTACCGTAGTAGCCCTTCTTCATATTCAGTCGCAGACAGTGGATAATGGCCAAAACTTCTGCCTGGAAGACCGAAGCGTATCGCCCAAGGCTTTCAGACAAGCTGATTCTTGGTGACACGCCACAAACTCCCAGTCCTGAGAGGCTGTTCTTCAGTGATCCATCTGTGTACCAGATTAGATCTCCTGTTTTAGTTTCAAACATGTTGTTATCCCATTCGTCTCTAGTTGGAAAAACTATATCAAATGTCCTATCAAACATGTATGTTTTTTCCATGATGTCAGATGGCATCAGGAAAGTAGGGTCTTGAATTTTCCTGGTGATGCCCTTGTGCCCTTTGGCAACAGGCTGGTCATACCAGTGGTTTTGCAGCTTCATTCTGTATGCATTCATTCTTGCATCGCTGCAGATGAAGATGTCCAAGGGAGTCAGATCCAACACAACCTTCAATGCTCTGGTTGGCATGGTGGAAATTGCTCCTGTGATGCAGAGACAGGCTAGTCTTTGTAGACCCCCCCCCAGTCTTCTGTTCCACCTTACGCCACCAGATCACACAGGCATATGTGAAAATGGGCCTGACAAAAGCTGTGTACATCCATAACATCAGTTTTGGATGTAAACCCCAGTTTTTACCAAGCATTCGCCTGCAAATCATAATGCTTTTCTTTGCTCGGTTAATTCTATCATCAATGTGCTTATTCCAGGCGAGTTTCAGGTCTAAATAGATGCCCAGATACTTCACCTCTGAAGCCACATTGATTTCAACATCAAGAAGTCTTGGTATGAAAAAAACCTTTCCGTTTCTTTTTGCATGTAAAAGGTACAAGGTAGGTTTTCTGAGGATTAACCATCAGGTCCCTATCCATGCACCATTGACCTACATAACGTAGAGCATCCTGCATGAGATGACAAGTTATGTCAAAATCTTTACCAAGGATAAGGATGACAATGTCATCAGCATATCCCTGCGTATAATAGCCCCATCATTTAGATGTTTTATAAGGCTATTTACAACTAGGTTCCAAAGTAATGGTGACAGAACACCTCCTTGAGGACAACCTCTAGTAGTCTTTTTTTCAAATGATTCACCGAAAATGTTCATTTGTATATATCTATCCGAAATTAAGGCCTCAATCCAAGTACACAGGGTCTGATTAATCCCTGCCCCTCTAAGTGCATTGAGGATGGATGGATGGGAAGTATTATCAAAAGCCAAGGCCATATCCTAAGTTGTCAAGGCAATATCCTTTTGATCCAGAGTGGCTTCAATCTTGGAAACTAGCTGATGGAGAGCAGTCTCAGTAGATTTGCCGGGTTGATAGGCAAATTGAAGAGCATGCAAGGGACTATTTCTACCCAAGTAATCTTTAATATGCCGATCAATGATTTTCTCCATAATTTTAAGAAAGAATGAAGAAAGACTGATTGGTCTGTATGACTTGGCCTGGTCATAAGTGTCCTTGCCTGGTTTTGGAATGAAAACAATCCTAGTCTTTTGCCATGTCTTTGGTATATATCCCAGGGCCAAACTAGTTCTATAAATTCTAGTTAGCACTGGTATAACAACCTTCTCTGCCTTCTGGATCATGATGGGCATAATTCCATCAGGCCCTGGGCATTTTAAAGGTTTAAAAGCAAAGATTGCCCATTTAACAATGTTGTAGTTTATGATATTTTTAGCGATGGTCCATTGATTGCTATTGACTCTTTGCAAAGAGCCGATGCAGTGTTCCCCTTCGTTGCTATAAATATCTCTAGCTCCCGGAAAGTGGGTCCTGGTCATAATTTCCATAACCCCTTTTCCGGAAGCAGCAAAATTACCCTCCTTGTCTTTTAGGGTACCAACCAAAATAGGTTCATCCCTTTTAAGGTGTTTCTGGAGTCTAGCTTCTTCAGAAATAGAATCTATCTTGTCACAGAACTTCCTCCAGGAGTTAATTTTGCTTTTTCTAACAAGTTTGTTATAAATAGTAAGGGCCATTTTATAGTTCTCCCATTCACCATTTTTCTTGGCTTTATTAAAAAGTTTTCTAACATTGCTCTTTCGGCAGCTAGAGAGTCATTCCACCAAGGGCATTGGAGTTTAGCTCTTCTAGTGCGAATGAGGCAGTTGTTATGATAAGAATCTAGAATACTTCTCTGCAGAAGATCTGCTGTAACTTCTAGATTGTAGTTGTCTCTAATAGGTCTGTTCCCGAGCTCAATCAACCCAGTCAGTTCCTTTTGGAATTTCTTCCAGTCCGTCCTAACTGGGTCTCTGAATATGCAATCCAGACACACATTAGAGTGAATTTCAAAATGGATGTTTTGATGATCTGAGCCAGAAGGTCTGTCATCTATTTTCCAATATTTGATATTTTTACTAATCAGCGTTGTCGCTATAGTAATGTCAATTACTTCAGATCGATTGGAAGTAATAAAAGTTGGTTCGTTGCCCTCATTTAGAATATCTAACCCAAAGTTTAGAATAAATTCCAAAAGGTACTCACCTCTTTTATTTGTGTCCATACTTTCCCAGACAACATGATGAGCATTACAGTCTAGTCCTAGGACTACCTGTAAGTTGTTATTACTGCAAAAGTTCATGAGCTTGTGCAGAGAATGGTCAGGTGGAGCATTCTCTTCATAGGGCAGGTATCCAGAGCCAAAAACAATTTCCCTGTCCCTACCCTCTATGTTGAGTCTGACTTTCACAGCTGTCAGGTCCCTAAGAATAAATTCAGAGAGGGGAAGAACCTCAATGTTTTTATGTAAGAGTATACAAGTTCTAGTGTTACCATTAGTACAATAGATAAGCTTACCTTTAGTTCCTTTGAGACCACTGAATCTCCCCCTAACCAACCAGGGTTCCTAAATCAGGGCCAGGTGTATATCCCCAGCAAGAAACTTCTTACTGAGGTTAGTAGTACCACTTCTACTGTGGTGGAGGTTGGCTTGAACTGCCTTCACCCCCATCAGCAGGAGCAGGTTTGTCATGTACTTTAGCCTGCACTTGGTGAAGTCCAATATGAAACCTATATCCCCTTACACGAAGTGTGGCAGCATCTAATTCAGGCACACTAAGAACGATGGTGCGCCCAGATGGGTCGTTCTTAATGTTAAGAACGTTCCACTCCATTGGAGTGACCCCACCGTTCTGAGCCTCGATTTTTCTCAGGAGCTGTTTAGGTTCCAGTTCACTACAGATTTTTGGCAGTTTTGCAATTATCTTGGTGGTTCTGACAAGTTTCCTTGCCTCACCCACCAAGAGTTTATGTTCCTGCCAAGGGCTTATATCACTGACATTCTGTTCCAGCCACTTTGAGCTCTCCATATCTGCACAGTTGATAATAAGAGCCCCATTCTCAAGTTTACAGGATAGGAAGGTTGGGGCAAAACCCTCCTCATTCCTTCCTATTTTCCTGGTTAACAAGAGTTCCAGGTCAAAGGCCTGTTTCTCTGTTAACCGTTTTTTCGGATGACCTTCTAAGAGCACGGCTATCTTGATCGCCGTGAGAGCCGCCCTGTAATTAAATCCCTCAGGTCCTTCTCTCTTGGCAGCCTTTCCGACCTTGCCCTGGTTCATCCGGTTGGCAGGACGCTTCTCGCCTTTGGTTGCCTTGGGTTTTTCAACCCAAGTCCCCTCAGCGATTTTGCGCTCCTTCACCAGCTTCTTTTTCTGGGCACCAGATAGTCTCTTTTAAGCTTGATTCTGGTCAGAGAGTCAGTCATGCTAGAGACAGCTTCCTGACTCTCACCAGAAGAAGATGGTTTGGAGGTCATTTCTACCTCCTGTGAAGGTTTCATTGCTACCCCTTCATTAGATTGTCTCTGAGTTCCCTTGTCTTTTTCAGAAATGTCTGTTTCAGAAGTTTCTCCTGCAAAAGCAGAAATGTTTGTTATTTTTAATGTCTTTTCAGCCATATAATAACAGTTAATAAGCTCAGGTAATATGACAGTCCACTCAGTATTGCCTGAGTTACTGGGCAAGGCAATTTACTCTAGAAGTTCGCCAGGCAACTAGAGGCTCCGTTAAGACACCAATACCGCGGTGCCAATTAGCCCTAGGCACGGATCGCATAACACCATGGTTTACGGGAGCTGGTTCGCGGCCTCTTATTCTATATTCAAGGCTATCCTGTCATTCCTACAGGACGTTCAGTGATCCACCACCTACTGACGCGCCTGGTGGCTAGCTCAAGCCCCAGGGAGGTATGCATACCCCCTGGTTCCAGGAAACACAGTTAGTAAACTTTGAAAAATTGTTAAAAAGTATTATGAAATAGGTTTTCATGATAGTATTTTAATTCTAACCAAATTTTGTTGCTAAAAGGTTAAATGTTTGTCAATATTTTGTTTGAAATGTATCTATTAAGTATATTTATTATCAAAAAACTTTGCTCTTTATATAAATGAAAAAAAAATTAAATTGTCAAAATAACTTAATTAATTGATATTTTCAGCTACTTAATTTTCCAATATGAAAATATGAAGAAAAAAAAACTGGGAAATATATTGGCCTCAAATGATAAAATAATTGATTTCTTGGAAAGTTCAAGTTAAAATTTTCTTTGGATGTTACTCCTGACTTTAAATATAAATATAATTAAAAGTAGCTTCATATAGAAACACAGCCTCTAAGCTAGTTTTTAAATCATTTTGTGATAATTAGTCACAAAATGACTCAATACTTTTAACCCTTAAATATTATTGAATAAGTATAAAATCTGTATGGTTTTCCTCTATTTAGAATCTATCATCTGCTTCTCCAGTAGAAACTGAAAAATTTCAATTAGACCCAAGTATTTAATTTTAAATCTTGAGAACAAATAGCAGTAGATATTTTGGCACAGATGCTTTATAATCCATGTTGCTAAATTCTGAATTTTTTTGGGGGTGAAGAAATGTTGCCAATATGACGTATTGTTATATATTGTGAATACTAGGGCTGCAAAAATAGAATTTTCTGCATAATTCTTATAGATCTCCATATCGATGACGTAATAAAAACTAGGTTGCCACATACATAAAAAATCCACCAAAAAAAATCACCAAACTCATAATTTGGCATCCTGGAATATACAGCATCTGTGCCGATATTTTTTACCCATTAATATTCATGTGAGATCCTTCCAATAAGTTATTAAATCATGTGTATATATTGTTTGTAATTTTCTTCATTTTTCAAAATGTTTATTAAAGTAAAAAAATTACACAAGCATTCTACAAATTCTTGTAAGCTTAGTAATTTAGAAACTTTAACATTTTACTAGCTTACAGGCAAACTGTTAAAAATAACTTATTCACTGTTATTAATATACTGTGTTGAGAGCGATGTAATTTGATTAATGGCTGTATTTGCTGTATTGAATATAACATATTTTAACTTTTTTGATTAATGCTAATTTTGAAATTGTTCTTGCTGTAATATTTTGCTGTGAAGTATTAAAATTAACTAACTATTATATATTAATGTTAGTTTTTACTCTTAATCCATAGTTCTGTAAGATCAGTTAAGTACAATCATTCAACTAAGTTCATGTATTTTATTGTCAAATTTTTATTTTTTTATGTTCTGCATCAAAGAAAATATAAAGTTTCATATTGCTTTTTCATAGTTTATAATTTTTCATTTCATTTTTCTGTATTTATAGTTTTTGCTTAAGTATTAATAACTGCTTTAAAATAAGTATCTAGCAGAAAATTCTGTTATTGATAAAAAGCCCACAATGCACCAACACATAAGTTAAACCAATAACAAAAAGAAAATAAAAATATTTTTATCATTATTTGTCCAAAATTTTTTATACAAATGAAATTATATTTGAATTTGGAACCAAATAAAAGAACCATGTGAAAAATTATTTTAAAAAGAAAAATTTATGAATTAACTGCCAAGATTTGAATACATATTTACACTATAAGTGCTTTTGGAATAAAATCAGCATTAGTTAGTTCCAAAAATTATTTATTAAAACATTCACAAAAATAGAGCACAACACAAGAACAACTACAAAATTTAAAAAAAAGACAGCTCACAACAATTAATGCTAAATTGAAATATACGATTTTTTTTTCAGCTTTCGCCGTGACAGCTGGACATTGATTCCTTAATTTCTGTTATTGTTGCCAATCCATGTCAACTAAATATTTGGTGCTATTCTGTCTTATAAAACGGTTCTGATACAATATTTAAATGATTATCTTTTTATAAATTACCAAAATTAATGTTTTCTCATTCCCTTGCTAATACATAAGACTTTGATATTGAAATATTCTATAACATTTCAATATCAAATTCTGAATTCATATAAAAATAATTATTTTCTAAAATTAAAAAAGAGAGATTGAAAAACATTTGTCTTTTTATGATACTGTGACAGTTTAGCTGACAAATACAATTTTGGTAATATTTTATTTGTGAGCTTCGTTTGTGAATTAAATGGAATACCTTTGCTAGAATCTTATTAACTCTTACATAGTTATTTTCAAATTTAATATTAAAAGATTTAAATATGAAGGAAGTTTATCATTTATACAAATTTAAATGAATTATTTATTTTATGTGTGTGTGTACATACATATAAAATTTATATGTTACCTCTTCTACCAATACTTTAAAAATTATAATATTTAATTTTCTTTGTAATTTTCTGATTCTTGAGCTCAGTTATCACAAAAAAAGTTGTAATTCAATTTCTTGATTGATGTACTTATACCTGATATGTTATCTGGTATTGTTGATGAATTTTTTAATTTTTCATTTAAAACAAGGTTGAACTTAAGATTTGACAAGTATTAAAAATTGATTTCTGCAGTTTTAAACTCTCAGTAATAAAATTATAATTTTCAATTAGTTTTAATTCAGTAGTAAAGGGATTAGTGTTATTAAGTAATAAAAAATTTGACTGTAAATGCTTTTCATATAGTTTTTAAATATTGATTTATTGGAATTTTCTTCTCTTTTTTATTTTTTAAAACTTTAGTTTTAAAATACCTTAATATCTATAACTTCTACATCAAAAATCTATAATTAATTGATTTAATAATTGAAAATTCAATTTAATTTCTTCTATAAAGCAAAGTAAATTCATTTATTTAAGAGGGAATGAATGAAATGCTTTGAAAAATGTGCCTATCTTTTTAAATACATATGTACAGCTCACATACAGATAATGAAATTATTAAAAGAGTTTAAGGCTATAAGATGTATCAATGACAAAAATTTGCACATTAGATGTTCATATCAGTAACTGATTAAACTTTTCTTCATAACAATCCATTTTTATAGGATTGTCTTTGTAAGGACTAAAGTTTCCTGGTGTCATTGTGCAATATAGTGTGTCATCATTCCTTAATTTTTGGTTTGCATCAGATCTGAAATTTTGACGTTCCAATCTGGTGGTCTTGTCTTAGGTATTTTTGATTGATTGCAGAATAGAATCAACACATCATAGGATTGTTTAAGTTGTATGCAGGATTATTATAATGCTATCTTCTATAACTTGTCATAGAAATCCTATGAAAGGAAAGATGACTGCATGTTCTTGTAAAACAAAGCCTGATTTAAACCACTGGCTCCATGTCTTATAAAATTTAATTCTGTTGCATTTTAGTTGTTAATTATTTTTATAGATTTTTTAAACAATTAATAAGAGTATTAAAATTGAATCTCTCATTTCATTCATGTATATTTTTTTCAGATATTTAGACCCAGATTTGCATTATTTATTAGAAGATGAACAACACATGTGCAAGTGGGGTAAAAAATTCTCAAAATTAAACAAAGCAATATGCAGTTTAGTATGTAATTTTTCAAATGTTTTTTTCTATTATTTATGTATATTATATTTTCTTAAATAAGATATACTTTTCGTGAAATTTGTCAATGCCTGTCAGTCATAAATATTGAAAATTGCTCATAAATTCTAGCGAAAATGTTTTTTTATCGCAAACTAATATTTTTTGTTTTATAAATTCATAAATTTAACAACAGTTTCATGGTTGCTCAATTTGACAGAAGGGCTGATTGAAATTCATCCAAAAAGTCCAAGTTTATTTTACTACTTAAGTTCCTTGTTTCAAGAATACTTTCACTATTAATTTCTATTTCAGCCCATGTATCTCAAATCTAAAATGTGTATTATGTGTAATAGTTTTTCTAATAAATCAGTTCTGCCCCTCTTCTTTGACTGTGCCCTTTACTATTCCAATGTAATATCATTTAAATGTTAGCATTTATACTGCTTGGCTTATGGCTGTTTGAGATGTGTATTTATAAGGAACAAAACACATGAATTTCTGGATGTAAATTCTCTAAAGATATTTGGTAATTTAGTATTCTGTTCAAGATCGATAATGATTTGAATTGTATGGTTTTTACAATAATCTTTAAATGTAGTACAAAACCTTTATTGTGAATTGCATAACTGCTCATATAAGTAATTTAAAATATCTCAGAATGTGTAATATGAGCTACTGCAGCCATGTACAACATTCATATGTTACAAATGTAATGTGCAGACTTTCTGCATAAAAGCAAATTTTTTTATTATTGCAAAAAAAAAAAAAAAATCAATTTATGGAATTATTGTAAAAATTGGAGGTCACCTGTACATAATATTTTTATACTTTTCCTTATAAATTAGTGTAAGTTTTTTATATTGATATATTTGATATTTTGATAGTCATATTATATTTATTAACCCTTTGATGGTTATGAACGAGCTGAGCTCGCAATCGAATCGTGCTTCATAATGCGCGCAAACGAGTTCCGCTCGCCAGCGTGTTTTCGACCGAAAAGGTTAGAAACGAGTTCAGCTCGCGTAGTTAAATTTTCCCCAATGCGCGCTGACGAGCTTAGCTCGTTCGCCAATATTATTTTGCATTGATAATGTTACAAACGAATCCTACTCGCAAATTTAGTTAGTTTTACCGTCTACAGATAACGGATTCCATGAATTTCTTTTCATAATGATTGAAGTTGTTTATATTTTTACATTGTTGTTTATATAGCCATTTTGGTGTGGTATTTTGAGTGTTTGTAAAGAAAAATGGCTCAAAAGCGAAAGTTAAATGATATTGATTATGACGATGATTATGATTGTGATACAGAAAGCTTATCTAGTTTTGAATCTGATGACGACTTTGTTCATAATATATCAACATTAGTGTTTTACATTAGTTGTATTTATTTAGACTTTTCGATAATATTTGTATAAACTTGTATTTATATTTAACGATTATTATTTATAAAATTGGTTATTATCATTTATAATTTACTATTTACAAATTATCATTTATTAATTATTTTAAAGTACTTAAAAACTGGTATTTATGTATTAAAAGTACTTTAAGAATTTTATAAAATGCGCGAGGTGAGCTATCCACCCTATCGCCACAGAAGGGTGACATTTTCGGAAGAACGGCGGAGGAAAACAGCTGCGAATTTCGACTGCTCTTAAGTCGCAGAACAGCGCGAATTAAGTAAGCGAAAACTGCTACTTTCCCTAACCGCTAAAGGGTTAATTGTCAAAAGAGTTTTATATATTTGAAGAAATACTTAAAAATCAATTAAAAAAAAGTTCCCTTGCTTTTTAAATAAGTTAATAAATGCTGATGGAAATAGTACATTTTATTTTATTAAAAAGTATGTCTTAATCCATATAAATATGTTACATATTGAATATTAATCGCAAAAATTAAATGTTGTTCGTATTAAATGATGAGTAAGATATATAAATTTTGGCATTCATTTAAATTTGTTGTATTTTAACTTTTATTGCCATATTAAAATATTTTTACTGTTGTAAATACTTTAATTCTGATTTTAAAAATCTATTATTTTGTGATATCATTATATAAAATTTATTTTTATGTATACAGTGACATATCTTGTAATCTTAACAAGATTAAAAAATTCATTAAAATTAATTTCAAGCAAATTTTTGTAAAAATTGGAAAATTTTGGCCTAAGATTCTATCTTTCATCCAGGATTCTATCGTGTCCATTACACATTTTCTCAAAATTATTCATTTATTTATGATTGGTTTGTATAGCCCATATAGAACTCACTGTATTCACTACTTTTTGTGAAATAAAAGCTTTAATTTTTTTAGTTTGTATTTATATTTTTGAAGAGCTACTTTTGATAATCAGGGAAAACTTAAATTACAATAGCATTTCTCAGAACCATGTAAATTCTTGTAACTTAAGATGAAATTATTTTTTATATTTGTATACCAATAAAATAACATTTTTAGTTGAGTCTAAATTATAAATAGGAATTTTAAAAATATATATGTTTATTTACACAATGAATTTTTCCAAAGCTAGAACTAAGATACTCTTTCATTTCTAATTTTGAAGATATTTAAAAATGAAGTCTATAAAAAAATAGTCATCAGATGGAGAAAGAAAAAAATATAGTTATATAATTTAATACTTTGTTGATATGATTTTGAAAAATCCAACATAAAACTTTAAATGTATACTGTTTGTGATTTCTACAAAACTGAACTTGTAGATTGATCTATTGAAAGGCTACGAAATGGTTCTTTTATTTTTTTTAATAAAGCAAATTCATAAAATGAAATGTAGGTTAAAATCAATAGTTTATATTATTGCTGGAAAAAAACCACTAACATCTTATGGTTGAGTACAGTCAATTGATAACATTTTGATTTATATTTGAAAATATTTTCACATTCTATTAAAAAATTGCTGGTAATTTAGTTTCTTAATTATTATTTTAATCTTAATTATTATTTAATTAAGTTATTAATTGTGATTCTGCATATTAATTAATGGTGGTGGTTTTTAAATTCAATCTAATATGATTATAAATTTATTGTTTATTTTTTTCTTTCTAATTGTCATAATGATAATAGAAATAACAAATATTCATATTTACTTTTTATATTGTTTTTTAACATTTTTATAAACAAAATAATTTGTAATATTAGTTTTAAGTGTTAATATAAATTAAATGAATTGATGTGTAGTCTTTAATTTTTTTCTTTTTATATTAGATTGATAACTACAGTTTAGTTAAATTTCTTCCATTAAATATTAAAAGTCAAGACAGCATAGCAGATCTTCTTATCACAATTGATAATGCTATTCAGTATGGGGAAGAATTAGATGTTAAAATAAGAGTAAGTAATAAAAATTATACTTTTTTTCTATGTGTAAAATAATGAGTGAATTATCAATCTATTTGGAATTTTAAGTGCACTTGTGAAACAAATACCTTAATTCAATAAATTTAATGTAAGAAAAAGTGCATAACTTAAAGTATTTTTCAATTCAATTTCTACAAAAATATTTATTTTTAAGTAATATGCTTTTATTAGTAGGAAATCCTCTCTTATTAAAATAATGATTTGTATGAACTGTACAAATCATATATATTATTATATTATATTCTTTGTAAATTAAAATGCATATATTTGTGTGTATGTTTATTTTTTCTACTATAGGCTATACTTGACACTTCACTTCAACAGCAAAGACTTTTCTAAACCTAAATATACAAGCACTTAATGGTGTGGGGATTGCAGTGAATCAGTTTAAAGAAATATGATATGCATCATAACTTCCAAATTCAAATCTTGTTTAATTAACAATAAAATATTTTTCCAAGGACAAATATAAGTTTACATTTATTTAATTTTGTAAAATCTAATAAAAAGATTATAATTTCACTATTATCTTTTTTATTATACAGATAAAAAAGTTACTTTTTATTAGATTTTATAAAATTAAATAAGCATATATTTTGCTTCAGAAACATATTTCATTTTGTATTAAACAAGATTTGAATTTTAATTTTTTAGCGGTTATGCATATATTTCCTTAACTTTGATTGATTTTAAGTGCTTGTATATTTATAAGCAGAAAGTTCTTCGTTATTGATATGAAATGTCTATCACAGTTCCCAAATTATATGCAGATTGGTTTGGATTTGTAAAACTTAATATAGTAATGATGGGACATTTAAAATCACAATTTAAGATTAACAACTGAAAAACTGTTTTAAGCTTTAATAATTTATTCACAATCTGAGGAAAGAATTAAGAAAATAAATACAATTAATCAATCATATTACTAGAAAATAAACCTTAAGTTATTTAGATATTTATTAGTTCTAAATTTCTTAAATATTTCTGAAATTGATTTATGTTACCTTTCTTAAATTTATAGTAAGTACTTGAAAGTATGTATTTCAAAAGTTTGATGTACAAATATTTTTTTATTTCAAAATTTTGTGAAGTTTTATGTTAAAAAATGTTAACAGTATTGCTGTTTTATGTATTAAACTGTTATGTTTGTTTTTTGTAATATTCTTAAATGTTCTATTTTAGTGATAACTTAATTAATTTCACTCATCATCTTACCTTATTTCCAAAATTAGTTTTATTCAAGATTTTAAAATATGTTAAAGTTAGTTCACATGCAGCAATATTTATTATCATTATAATATCAAACAGAAATACTCTAATACTTATTAAATTATTTTCAATTTATATATTTTTTATATTATTTTTTCATTTATATCAAATAAGTTGTTGATATTTTAAATGAATCAAATTTAGCTTTATAATATAATTGTTCACTGGAGAACTTTCGGGCATCCATTTTAGCAGATAAACTTGCAAAATGAAAGCTAAAGCTTATTGGATGTTGTTTAACAGTTGCTGAGACTCTGACATCCTAGTGATGGCATAGCTTGTCCTAATTGGGACCTTACACCATTAAATTATTACAATTAACCAACCAACTCGATATCCTAGCAAAGAGTGTAATGGCCACAAAGGCTGTTGTAAGGCATTTTATATTGTCATCTGGGATGAATTTTCATAGATAGCTCACAGTATTAATGTCTCGCAGGAACAAAAACCTAAAAAAACTCTCAAGCACCCATCATGACTGACATGCATGCCATTGCAGAAGTTATTATCCATTTCTTGTTCAACAGTGGCTGGAGTTGAATCTGGGATATTATGCTCCTAAGAGCCCTATTCTATCACTAAGCCATGGTGAACTCCACTAAGGCACCTTGACATCCTTTATAATAATTAATAAGGGGATAATTGTATCAAAATTATCCATCTTATATGCTCAGCAATTTCTCAAACATCATTTATCATATAAAATTGATAAAAACTAAAAGTTTTAAGCATTTAGAAATTGAGATAGTTTTTAATTCATTTGAATTAAAAATTTTATGATTCACTTTAACTATTTCCATGAAAAATCAATTTATTACAATTTAATAAATAAGTTTTTTAATATTTTTGCCTTTTATTTTAATTATAAATATTTTTTGTGAAAATGTCAAATTCAGTATTGTAATAAAATATTTAATTTTTATTATAAATTCTTTAATGATTAAGTTTTATTTATTGGTGCAACTTTAACTATTCAAAGATAACAGTGTTTTGCATAGCTCATAATATTTAAATTGTTTTTACTTTGTTTCTATAAATTAATAAAAAATTTTTCCCTGCAGTATCCAGAAGAAGTAGATGATATGGACAACACATAAGATTTGATGAAAATACAATGTAAATATAATTGTATAAACATGTAAATACTTGTTAATAAAGTGCTTTTGAAAAGCAGTGATTTATTTTTAAGTATTTTTAAAGCAAAATATTATAGTAAAGTTACTGGAAAATTTTAAATACAAAGTCAATATTGTATTTTTCGTCATACTTCTAAAACAGAATTTTTACTTCTAGTTTTAAACATTTTATGATGCAGAAATATCCAATATTGACTTTGAACTAGTAAATTTCACAAAAATCAATCAAATTAATCACGTATCTCTAAATACAATTTTACAATTTAAGAAAAATTCCATTCAACTTCAAATTCAATATCTTCATTATTTCAAGTTATATCCAACAATGGTTTATTTTATAACCTCTTTTAATGTGCTTAAATTAATAAATAAAAAATTTACAACTGTGGCAGTATCTCATTAATCCGTAGTTTTTAAGAATGTATTAAGAGTGTATACATGTTTTAATATAATTACAGTATTTTGAACTGAGTTTTAGTTTATGAACTCAAGTATTTTTATGTTAATTTACATTCATTGGTAAATTAGTTTTGATTAAGGTATTCTGTTTTAATTTTCAAAATATAATTTGAATGGAATATATCCTCATTTTTTTTTTTTACATTTTGTAATTTAAGGAAAAAATCTGCATATATAATTTTATGGTTTATGTTATGGTTATATGATGTTATCTGCAAGCTCATTCAATGGAAATTGAGTACAATACAAAAATTGCTTGTTATTTATTGTTATTTTTTTTTTAAATTGAGGCATGATAAAAACATCAATACAATATCTCTAAAAATTTTATGCTAAGTATGAGTTTATTAAATTTAAAGTTATGTATGATGTGATGAAATGTCTGGATATCTTAAAATAAATTTGGATTAAAACATTAGATTATATTAAAATATATAAACACACACGTGTAATATCATGTAAACAATATTGGCTTTAAAGCTATGATGGATAATAAAAATTTATTTGTAAAATAATTATCTAATAGAAAGCAAAATTTCTTTTTTATAAATTTAACTAAGAATCTTGAAATGTAAATCATTTGATATGTTATTACCGGTTAAAATAAAATATTAAATTTTAAAATTCTCTAAAAACTCATCTGAGTTTTACAACAGAATAATTAATATCCAATTACAAGTTCTAGATTCAACTGAGCATATAATAGTATTTTCTTAGTAGTTTTGAATAAAACGATATGTGTGTATGGCTTTATAACACTGTCAGGTTTGGAAGGAATTGATAATCATTAATAGATTATATAGAGTGCATTTATACTGAATTTTTGTTTCTATCTATTATTATCTTTAAAAAAATCTGAGAATATAATTACTTGCATTTTCAAGCTGTTTCTTTTCCCTTTCTCCCAGATATGTAATTATTGGGGCTAAGTTTTCATCAGTACTTGTTAATTGTTGATGTTATAAAACAAAATTTAAACTTTTTAATTAATACTTAGCTTATATCAGTCTTATTAATCCTGATTTCCTGTTTTTTATTAATTTTTTCATTTTAAATCAATTTCTGACTTGATTACATGTAATGTATGATTTAATTATTTTATAAAATCTCACACATTGTAATATAAAGACCAGAGCATTCAATCTATAAAAAATATTGGCTTACAAGATTTTCATTCAGCATATCCTTTATCAAAGAAGAATGATGGGAAATATTGCATTTGTGTACATGAATATATGTATAGCAAATAGCACAAGAAACATGAAAGTAAACATTACATTTCATAATATATTCATTATTTATCTAAATGATAGACCTACATTTTTAAGCAAATATGAATTTTGATTACCTTGTTTTTATGCTTAGTTCAAAATTACAATCATATGGAAATAAATGATTGTTGACTTAGTACTAAGTGTATCGCAGATTTTCAATAAATTTCATTAAAAAATATAATTTTATTAAAAATGTATTATGAATGAATAGGACAAAATATAATAGCATGTTTTATAAAATAAGTGTTAGACGCTGAGAAATCAAAATGTATAATATCACAATTTTACTATGTGTGGTTCAAGATTTAAAATGACTTCATATAAATTTATATCTTACAATCTATCTTCAATGGGATAAAAATATTTGAAATGATAGATACTTAGTTTCCTTAATAGTTTCTCATTATACTTCTGTACAATGTTCTTTGCCTATTTGAAGACAGAATTATAAGTTGTAAAATAATTGAATTCCTAAATTTTCCTGACTTAAGCTTTTTTGTGAGAGTTACATAAATCAATTATACTATTCACTGTTGAGCATTGTTATTGAATACTAATGTTATGTGCTTATGTATTTAATTGCTTACAAATTCTTCGTTGGTACTACTTGTTGCTGGCCTAGACCGTCTCTCCAAGTTTTACCCCTGTCCCTTGCAGTGACCCTCCATCGATTCACTTCTATCATTTTTAAGTTCTTTTTCACTTCTTTCAGCCATCAGGTTGGGAATTTTCCTCTTTGCCGTTTTCCCATTATGTTGGAGGTGATTCTTATTGTGGGAAAGGCGTCTTCATATCGAAATATGTGGCCCAGTCACCTAACGTGAGATTCCTTTACAACTTTTAAAATTTCAGATATTCACCATATTTTTTATATATTTCGTTTTTATTGACTATTCTCCATATATTGTCTTGTTTTATTGGTCCAAAAATATTGCTTTCAAAAATCAATTAAAGAACTTCAGACATAGATTACAAATTACAGCTAATTGGTTAAAGACACATTTTTGGTAAAATGGAATCTTTCACCAGTTTCAGTTTTCTAATTTACCAATTTCCCTAGACCAAATTCATGCTCATTTTGTCATCAAATGGTTAACAGCAACAAGTTAGATAGAAGAAAAGTCACTGTTTAACAAGTGATTTTCGATTCAACTTTTTTACTATTAATGTTTGCAATTCATATTTTAAAAGCTTCTGAGATTGTCTTAAAAATTTCCTGAAACTTTTTTTTCTTAATTGAATCTCTGACAGTTCTAGTTTTGTTGTCCAGATGTCTGACTTAATAGTTTCTTGTGTCAATTCATGTTCATTTTGTCATCAAATGTTTTACGAGTACAAATTTTGTATCAAATGGATGTACAAGGTAACCTAGAAATTTCTTTCCATTTTCAATGACCCAAAAGAACATGACCTAATGAAGTTATAGTCTATTGTTAGACCTCGAAGTAATCATCGGCCTTCATCACCTTCTGCCAACGTGTCTCCAGTTGTCCAATTGCCTTACGGTAATACTCGGGGGGGAGGGGTTTGGGCATAAATAAGGACGTGAATGCTTAGCGCAAGTCTGCATCAATGGTGAAGGATTTTCTACAAAAGTGATTGTCCAGGGAATGGAAGAGGTGGTAATCTGATGATGCAAGTTTAGGTGAGTAAGCAGGATTGTACAAAGTTTTCCAACCAAGTCGCTGTATGGTATTCCTAGTCATCCATGCGTTATCAGCCAAGAACCCTTGCGTTTACTAGTACTAGCTCCTTTTGTTGCCCATTTTCCAATTGTTGCAAGTACAGATCCGCAGTGACCGTTTGGACCTCAACTCATAATGAACTACTTGACAACTAATCCACCAGACACCATCTTCATAATAGAGGGACGAATTTCCCGACCTAAAGTTGTGAAACTAATGTTTTTCCGTTCATTCATTCACAGCACTATTCCCAAATGCTTGACACATTCGACGACTTGATGCAGCACCTGATAAACTCACTTTGAAGTCGTAAAGTAAATAACACCGAACGAGCTCCTTCGATACGTTCATTGCTCTTCGCTACTGTACGAGTTACGATTGATAAATGTGCGCGTGTGGACTTGCCTTAATAACAACTGATATTCAAACTCTGGACTGACCGGTATCTCAGCCTAATTTGCAAGCTTATTAACACTTCATTCAATGTCAGCGTGAAAACGGCAAGAACTTCCTTGCTTTTTTTTATAATTGAGATGAAGTGTTAAAAATGATTCACAACACCAGAAGATACGATTAAATAGAAAAATTATTATTAATCAATATGCGTCTTTTTTAATATAATTTTTCTATTGTTAATGCTTTCAATTCTGATTTCAGAACTTCAGTCATATTGTTTTAAAAATTTTGTGAAATTTGGTTTACAAGTTCGTATGATTTTTATTTGTCTTTATTTAGTAGTAGTAATATGTTCTAGTTCTGTCATATTGTCTTTATATACATGACTGTAATTAAAAAAAAAGTAGGGGGAGAAAAGGGAGAAATAAGACAAAAAAGACCAAATGACTACTTTATAGTTAAGTTCCATTAAGGAAGGATAAAATGTTTTTTTTTTAATTTAATTTTATATTTTATTTATTATGAAAGAAAGAAATTTTTAAAGAATAGTCTTCCCAACTTTTTTCTTTCAGAGAACCTTGTTTACAAATTGTTATTTTTTTATCTATTTTCTCTAAGATTCAGAAATACTATTAGAAAATTTGCGATTGCGAAGAAAAGATTTGAAAAAGTGTACCTCATGCATGTTTTATTATTTTTGTATTTAACTTTACAAATATGAGTAAGATTTTCGAAACAGATTGCAGTTGCGCAAAATTTCGACTTCAAGTAACACACAATTAATAGTAATCGTAAATTCAATTTTTTTCCTGCTTTTTATTACATCATAGATATGGAGACCTATAAAATATATGCAGAAAATTCTATTTTCGCAACACTAGTATTTGCAACATCAGCACGTCCCGCCGCCCAACTTGTCTAGTGGTCAGCGTGCCTGACTGCGGATAAGGAGGTCCTGAGTTCGAATCCCGGTTCGGGCATGGATGTACTTTCTCTTCATCTATCCTGTCTTTGTCCTTTCCTTGTATGAATGAGGTGTGAATGGTTGCCTACCCTATAAATGAGTACCAATGGTATGTGCAGACCTGCCATCTTTTACACATCGTGCGTAAATTTTACGCAAGATCCACAGGTTTTACGCTTTTACTGATAGCACGAATTATTTTACGCGTTTCGGTTCTTCTGGGCTAAGTTTAAAAAGGTAAAAAAAATTTTTATATCTTAGCACATAATGGCGATCTTTTCATGTTAGCCATGATGAGAAGCGGAAATTAGCACCCCATTCAACCCATCTGTGGGAAGAGAGAAATAACTTCCCGGACTGTGTGATCACAGAGGCTCCGAAAATGCACTTGTCAAACCATTTTTCCATCGGGGGGGGAGGAGGAAGCCTCCAGCTTGAAAAACTATAGATGGGGAAAATAAATGCTAGAGGTATAATTTTTTCCACAATCGCACGGATTAAAACTGAAAAGTTTTACTGAAATACTTTTCTAAAAGTTGGCAGGTATGTATGTGTGTAGAGCAATGTCGTACTTCCGCCTTCATGGTGCTTCGTATAGCCAAGGCATAGCGAGCTTGGCTTGTCCAAGTGTCATTAGTAACAACAATAACAATGCACGCCACAAAACGTCATCTTGGCAACATTTCTTCATCGCCAAAAAAATTCAGAATTTGTTATCCTGGATTATACGGCATCTGTACCTACCATCGAATGTCTGAGATCACTGTCGAAGTTCATTTTGTTAATAAAACGATTTCTTTTATAAGTAGTAAAACATCAGTGTGAGAAGCCATTTTCCATGCATTCAAGCTATTAACACATGGAAAATTGAACAGCGAAAAATTCAAAATGAAAGACATGTGAAAACATACATTTTGTAATTAGTTTAAATCGGCAAGGACGATTTAAATTTTTAAAAATTTCATTAATCGATATAATTCTAAATTATTAATTGCAATAATTGTAAACAGTCTCTTTTGAATCTTGAGGCTATTGGCTTATTTACATCAACTTTAATAATTTTCTATTAATTAATTTTGCTGGAATAATTTTTAAATTAATCATAAGTTTGACTAGAGAGGATTTGAGTAGTTACAGTGCATTTCTTTTTCTTTTTTCTTCTTAAACCAATTGTTAATGAAACTAAATTTTGCCTCTCAGTCAAGGAAAAAACCTAGGTTAATAACATAGATTAATTTTTTAAGTATTTGTATTCGTTAATATTAGGTCTACCGGAAAGTTCTGTCCGTCTTTAAAATATAACAAAAGAATAACTTTTTCATACCTTGAATGAACTTTATTGAATAATATAATTCATATTTATCATTATTTATGACTTCTTGCCAGCATGAGGGCAATTTGTATATACCATTTTCAAACAATGTCTCAAGAGGCAAAATATTGAACTAGTACTTGTCTGATCTTAGTATCTTAGCTCTTGAATTTTTTCCCCTGCAAAAAATTTTGCAAGGATAGAAACAAATGATACTTGGAGAGTGATAAGTTCGGGGAATATGATGTGTGGATAGAATTTCCCGGAACCTAGTTCTAGTTCTGCAATTTTTTTTTTTTTTTTTTTTTTTGACGAACTCTTTTCTTGGTCTCTTTCTTATACTATTCTTTCTTGAAACGTCGCCAGCCTCTTTTCTCGGACTGCTCCTTTAAATTATCCTGTTGCTGACCATACTTTTCCGAATTGAGCTTTTCGTTCCATTTTTAATGCTCATAATATATTGGTCCTCAAATATTTCACCATATACACAATATTCTCTTATTCAGAGTCTAATTTGAGGGTTGGAAGGGCTATGTTTTCTACACAAAATACTTATTTTCTTACGATGTTTTCGTAAGTAATCCACTTTTCATCCCCAGTTATCATACCTAGATTTTGTTCCGAACAAGCAAAGATAGGCATATGATGACTCGATCATCAAAATTCTTTTGACTTAATTCATGTGGCACCCATTTTTTAATATTTACACACCAATGTCATCTTCCGAATATAATCCGAAATAATTTGCTGAGCTGAACTGCGATCTCCGATGTTATAAGAAAAATATCTTGCTCTAACATGGTTTTAACATCGTCAACAATCAACGGACAAAACATTTCGGTAGATCTAATATATCATCGACCTCCAAAAGGCTGGGATACTATAGATCCTTTTTGAATTTCTATCGACGTCTAAGAGTAACAACTAGACCCTTCCCAAATTCACTTTCAAAAAGTAGACGTTAATTTGTGGAACAGTATTGTGCAGTAAAAATTTAAACACTTTTCCTTAAGAAAAATCAAATGAATTAATGAAAAAACTAAATATCTGATGATTTTCCATTCTTAGCTTTCTTAAATAAATATTTAATGCCAAAATATTTTCATTTTGCTTTTACACACAGCTCTTGAAATAAAATTTGGAAATTAAAATTTTTTAGTAAATTTTTTGTTTACTTTTATATAATTTAGGTACTTTTACTGTCTCGATAATAAACTGAAGCAAATTGCTTTAAGAGGTTTTGAACATTTTTAATTTCATAATTCCAATTACAATTTTGAGTTACAATATGAACTCTATTACTTAAATTATTAAAATAAATATTCGTGACACAAAATAAACTCAGTTATAATGGGAGAAAAAGTTTGAATTAGGATAAGGAAAATTTCTAAAATTCTTATCAGAATGTTGAAAAGTTTATAGCAAAAATAAAATAAATGAAAGAAAATTAACTTTTGGTAATGGAAAAATTTTGTAAATCCATTCCTTGAAATATTTTATTAAAAACAACGATTGTGGCATATGGACTCAGTTCTTTAAAAAATCTTATATAACTCTTTAATAATAATGATAAAAATATGACTAACATATTGTTAAAAAAGGAAAGAAGACTATTAACGTAATTTTTTTTATTTCATATTAATTGATTGATATTTACTGCTATGAGTTTCGTTAGTCCTTCAAACTAACGAAAAGTGCAAGTTCCCCTAAAATGTGCTTACCAAATATTATTCTTGTAAATGAAATTAGGATATTTAAAACTAATTATATTCTTCAATATAGTATCCATGGTGTAGTGGTTATCACATCCGTCTAACACGCGGAAGGTCCCTGGTGTGAAACATGGTAAGTACATTTTTCATATATATATATATATATATATATATATATATATATATATATATATATATATATATATATATATATATATATATAAAATTACAGATTTTTAAATATTATGTGTTCTTATTTTCGTACTACAATTTTTGTTAAAATTAAATTTGAATTGCTTTACTTAATTGGAAATTAAACTCTCAATAATCTAATTGGTTAGAAGTTTTTGAATCAATGTAATTTAGTAACTGAAAATTTAGACATTTTAATAGGTATAACTCTTTTGGAATGAATTATAAAAATATTTTTTTAGTCTTCATTTCTCCTACTTTTTCCAAAAATATATTTCTATTTATTGTTGCTAAGTGTTTACTTAAATGCAACTTCCGCATATTTTAGTAAGATTTCAACTATAAAAATATTCTGACGAATTTAAACTTTATTTTTAAAAAATATAATCTTCTGGTTTAGAGTCATTGAATCATTGTTCATATTAATCTATTGTTTCGTTTATTATCTTTTTTTTTCGAAAATAATGCATATTAATTACATAATATAAAAACAAGACATGTTCTTTTTGTCACTTTTACAAATCACTCCATAGGAACTGGACCGAATTTAACTATGCACAAATCTAACTACTTCTCTTTTTGGACCTCCCATTATTGTAATGTCATATTTCTTCTTAAACCACTGCTACTTATCTTTAGACTACAATCCTAAAATTAAGAAATATATATGCAATAATGGGAGGATCCAGATACTTTAATGTGAAAAAAAAATTTAATTGTGTAAATGAGCTCAATAAAATAATTAAGATCTATCTCAAAGATATAAGATTAATTTAGATAGATTAAGTTTTTTTTTTTTTTTTTTTTTTTGTTTAGCATTTTAGAATGTTAAAAGCCCTTACTCATTCGATCTTGGAATTCCCTATTATACGAATAATTTTGTGCAACAAGGATTCGAGAATGTGGGTTAAGAAAAATAGTTCTGAATGCAAACATTTAATATTTTCATTCTTAATTTTCACATGGTATTTAATAGACAAATTTTCAGAAGAAAAAGTTCTGTATTTGTTAAGCATTTTTACCATCGCAAAATACCTGTATGATAATTAAAAGGATGAAATGTGTTTTGTAAATGGGTAGATTTGTCTCCACCTTGTAAAAGATTCAATCGTGACGTAATACTTAAATTTTGGCTAAGATCTTGTAAATTTTGAAAATTCGATAACCATAAAAATGTATATACACAAATAAAATAAATTTTGATGAGAATAAAATTTTGAAAGTTGATTCATTTTAGTGGTATAATAATATAGTAAAAAAATGCTTTATTAAAGAGAAAACATAAAAGGATCCAATGTGTGGCTGTGAATATATTTTGAGCACTGCCTAATTTAGATAAAGAAATGGAAGTAACACTATGTGCCATAACAATGGCCACTACCCAACTGAAATTAAGAACTTTAATTAAAAGAATTTGATATGGACATAAATATAATCAAAAATCACATGCTGCTGTTATCAAACTGCTTTTAATTCACATTTGGTTCCCACTCCTGCAAAAATTGAGATGGATATTCTTCAATGAAAAGTGAGATTCAAACTGCTACTGATCACATTAAAAAAAATAATGCAAATTATTATAAACTTATAATACTAATAAATTATTTTTAACATACACATTTTGTATGCATATACTATAATTATCTTCTTTTCGGAATAATATTCTTCGAATCTACATGTTTTCGATAAATAAATGTTTTCCATAACTTATTTTTGTACGACCTAAACAAATTTTTTGGCTATTTACAGTTTTTGGTAAAGATAATCACGATTTTTGTAGTATATTAGATACCTGAAATAAAAGAAATTTTAAATTAAACAAATGGGGCACACCAAAACTATAAAGTTAGGAGCAATACGATAGCCTGGAAATAATTGTTGCAGTGAATGAGAGATAGACATTCTATAAGTATCATACAACTCAGGCTTTGCCTTCAATCATTTGGACTTATGGAAGCCAAATTTTTGTTTCACAAATGGAATGAATCGAGTGAGGCAAAATCTTATTTTTGGCTTATTTTACTGTTTCTAATATAGAGGTATATTTTCCCCCGAGATGTATTTCCTGATACGAACACATAAACACATCAATTTTTATATCTATTTCGTAAAAACTGATGAAAACTTAAGAAAACAATAGGAAGTTGCATGGAATGCTTCAATCAAAGCAAAGAAATAAAGCATATTATTCGATATTATAAGCTTTTTATGAAGAAAATTCAATTTAATATGAATATAAATTCTGAAAAAATACAACCATAAAATTAGAATATTATGCTACTCTTAATAGCATGATAATGAAAAGAGAGATGGAAAAAAAAAATAATGCCAGAGAAGTCTTAAATTTTTACTACCAATAACAAGAATATTCGTTAATCGAAACTAAAGACAATTTTATGCTTACTGAAAAGCAGCTATAAAACTCATGGCTGTAGAAATTGAGTTATGCCTCTACTGAACGTTTATTACTTATATCTCTGTTGCAAAGTAGACTTTTGCCACGGAAGCAAAGGCACTTATTGTTCTTGATCTTATATGAAGCATATGTGTCAGCAAAGTGGTCAGCCTAAAATGAAACTCCCAGTGTTTTGCTCCCAAGCATGCTTGGTACTCAATTTATTGTACATTGAAAGGATGAAAAGCTGGGTGGACCTTACCCAACCCAAGGCTCGAGCCTCAGACTAGTGTCTTGGGTGCGAGAAGCGAATGAAAATAACCAACAATAGACAATTGTCTTTTTTTCATTATAAATAAAAGTAATGTTAAAAAATAAAATTTTGCTTTATTTAAGAATTTGCTAAATTTATTTTCAATTTTCTAACACAACTCAATATTATTTTAAATTTTTGTTTTGTTTATATATAATCAATAGGAATATTGAAAATAACCGTTGCACTTTTATTCCATCTCCTGATTAGAGTGACACATTTTTATATTAATTTTCACAAGTTAATTTTGTTAAAAACTGACTTTGGTTCAGATGCTCGTTATAAAAAGTTATTAGTCATAACTATCAAATGGCCACTTGAATATATTAATTACAAAACAGTTTTTAGTAGTTTTAAATCAAATTTAATATTGTACGGATTTTTTTTCTTTCTTATTTATAGTGAGAATGCTGCCACAAATCTTTAAAAATAAAATTTTACCTGAACATAAAGTTGTTGAAAATTAAATTTAAGAGAATATAAAAATATTTGAACATGTAATAATATTTTGAAAAAATACAACACTTACAAAATTAAATAAAAAATTTCCCAGATTGAAAGTACAAAACTTTTATGACATAATATTTTTAGAATAAATCAAGAAACTATGATTTACAGATAAAGAAAATTTCAAGAATTTGTTTCTATAAATTAAACCTAGCAAAAGTATGAAATTATAAATATTTGAGTAAAATAACAGAAGTAAAAATCTTTATTTTTATAAGCAGATTTAAGTGTAAGTCATAAATGAAAAATCTATTTCCCAAGGCTATTTGCTACTTTATTAAAAAATCTACAAATTTTTGATACAAAAAGTTAAAAAAGCAATTACTCTTTGACAAGATTCATATACCATAGAGAATAATTTTTTTTATTTAATGTAAAACGTGATTAATTATAAACAAGATTGAATTTGACTTAGATTGCAGAAAAATCCAACAAACATTCCATGAAATGTACATTTCTGATCATATTAAATGAGTGCTTCATATAAAAAGTATAAACATGATTTTTATTTCATGACAATCATTATGGCATGGTATGGTATTATAATATATTTTAAGTTGGAGAAAAATCATTTGTACAGTTAAATCTTAAATAACCAAAATGTAATTATTTTAAAATGAATTTCAAATTATTTATAGATATAATAATTATTTAATGGAATTTAATATTTTAAAAGAATCTGAAAAACAATTTTGAATTCTTTTTAAGATTTTTCTTAAATTACCTCATGAGAAATATATCTGTATTTAAAAGTAAAATTCTTAAAAAGATTAGTACTCGAGTAGGGGAAATCTGACATGTTTGTGGAAGACTACAAATGACCTTTCTAATTCTAGTCAATTTTTTTTAATAAAAAAGCAGGTTTCATTAAATTAAAGCAAAACTAAACTAGTGAGATAGAATACTAGGAACACAAATACAAAACAAGCAAATTCATAAGAAAAAGTACCATTATATTTATATAAATTCAAAACGCTTCTTTTCACGTAAAAAAAATTTATAACTTTAAAAGCTTAAAAATTTTGCCATTTTATAAAGGTAAACATTAAAATTACAATGGAATATGAAAAAGTATTAGTATTTAAATTAAAAATAAAAACAGTGAGTTTATTAAAGCATACAGCACAGATGTAAAAGAAATCTAAATTTATAAAAACAGAAAAGATAGTACTGAATTTGCATAGGGCACTCAAAAAGTAGACTTCATAAAGTCTACAATGCTCAATTGTAGACCTTATCATATCTACATTTTAAGTGTCTAACACATGCAATTGCAACATTCTTTTTCTTAATTGTTTAATGAGTTCTAAAACTTTTTTAAAGTACAGCACACTTTTGTAATAATATCATAATGTCTGATTAAGAAAATTCACAGTAATTATGCTGTCTATGACTTTATTATAAACCAATATAAACACATTTTCCATAAGGTTCAAGTTTTTATATAATAATTAACTATAAATTAATGAAGTTTAAAATAAATAATCTCAATAGAAACTAATACTTTGATATAGATACTTAAGTAATTTTAAAATACTATCAAAAAAAAAATAAATAACTTTCACGCAAGATTTTCTTTTACCAATACTAATATTTGTTCTAATTAACCGCTAAATTTATTTGGCCACTCAGTAGCAAACTTTGTTTTTCTGGAACATGAAACATAGTCAACATGTCTTCAGAAAATAAATAGGACAAAACAAACAAATATTGCTCCAAATAATTATGCCTCTAGTAAAAATAAATAACATGCAAATTGCCTTCTATAAATATGATATAAGCAACTGATAAGAGTAACCCTGATTAATTACCTCATAAAATATTCCACATAATTAATGAAAGGAAATTTCTTTGATTTTATAATTATTAAAATAAATTTTGGACAGCAAATAAATTAAAGGGAATTCTTTAAGCTTTATTTACATATTATTAAAATATAAATTTTGTTATTATAAGATTATTCATATAATATGTAGTAAATTTTTCTTTACTATGCCTTATTTAAGAAATAGAAAAATAAAATATTTCTTTAATTGTAAGAGCATTTATGTTGTAAAAAACATTCCTAAGTTAGTTCATTCAAGAGTATATCATTAAAAAAATTAGCCATAAAAATTTATAAATATTAATGTTGCTAATATTATTGCTTTTAATAAAAAATTATGAATTTGAAGCATTAATAATTCCAAAACACAAGATTTAAACATAAAATTACCGATGAAACACTGATGCATCACAATGTTAGTTTTAATGAATTTAAACTGCTCAAAAAATTTTAAAAATGAAAATTATGGATTCTTTATAACCTATTCTGTTTCAATGAAATATAAATAATGTTGAAAGAATAATGAAGCATTAAATATTGCTAAAGGCACAACTAATATGCAGAAATCTTAGATAGTAAAAGTCACAATGCACATATTGGCACTTTAAGTTTGTATTTATGAACATATTTTCAACACAGTAATTACACAAACATCAATGATGTAAACTACATAAATATTATTGCTGTAACAAAAGCAGTTCATTTCATTCTACACACGCAACACACTCATCCTAGAATTGTATTTACATATGTTTTCAAATATTTCTGATACATATTTACAAAATTGAAAAAATTTCTTCAAAAAATAGTAAAGTTTAGTAAAAGTAATCACAAGCCCTCTTTCAACAAGAAAATACTAATAAAATTGAGCATTATTTGAAGGCATCTCATTTTTAAAAGTGAAGGAAAATCAGTCCATTTTAAGGAATGGCATATTTTATATCAGATTTTGGGTTATGAAAATAAGCGATATTTCATCAGTATCACATAGCTTTCTTGATAGCTCTATAAGAAAACTGATTTATATCAAATGCATTGAGAACTATTCTCTGCCCCTCAAAATGGAGAGCATGGTAAAACTGAGTTTTTAAAACTGTATCAGAAATACTAATTGTTATTAATGGTGAATTGAAAACGTGTAACAAACATTAAACTTCATCAACAAGTACTTCCACAGGTTCATGATGATTGTTATTGACTTGATTTTGTTTGCTGCTTTCTTCAGGGACTGGTTCCGGTGGTTTTACTTCTTCCATCTTCTTTTCTAACTCTCTAATTCTCACTTCTTGCTTGAGTATTGTACTTTTAAGTTTACGTATTTCTTCTGCTATTTCATCAAATTTTTCTTTCTGTTAAAAAATATAATTAACATAAATAATGTGATGTTTAAAAATTAATAAATTTTTTAAATATAAAATAAGACTTCATATACTTATTAAGTTACTATTAATCTCTTTATAATTAATTCTTTTCACACCAACAAAAACTGATAGAAGTAACAAAGAATAATCAGGTTTAAAAGAATAAAAACTAGCAAATTGGAACTTTTTTAAGCTTGCAATTAAGGAAAATAGATGTGTGTATAATAGATAAAATACTTGACTATAGATTTAAGTACTTCATGATAAAAACATAATTTTTCTTTAATATGAAATATTTAAATTTAATTATCTATTAAATGTTTTAAGCATTTTAATATTCCAGTTTGAGAAACTTAGATTTAAAAAATATTGGTCAATCCAAGAAATTAAGTTTTTTTAGAAATCAGACTTTGAAAAATGTGAACAAAATTTTAATAATTATGTGAATATTAATAGCACATAACAAATTGTAATTCTATTAATTGAAATGCATTTTTTAAAATTTCATAACTCTGATGTCAACTTCTCTCCATAACTTAAAATTGGATATTTAATGGTAGTATTAATTAGTTGAAGCATTTAGTAAACTTACTGGTACAACTTCTCCTTTGTCACGAGTTTTAGATGGCATTCTATCCAAAATATTGGATTTACTTTTAGTCAGTTTAAATTCTTGAGCTCTTGGTTTATATCCATCTTTTAAACTCATCTGGAAATAAAATTATAAATTTTAACTAAAAAACACAAACCATATTCTAAAATAATTCGAAAAGAATTTTAAAAAAGTAGATTCTAAATATGGTTTTGATGGAAAATGCAAGTTATCAAGATTATATTTTCCCATGGATAAATCACAGCCAAAATGCTAAAAGATTTTGATAAATGATTTTTTCAAAGGAGCTACAGTTACAGAAATTTGAGAAACACAAAATTTAAATTCCATTTTGGGCTGTTTCAAATGAATTGCATTTTGAAGATTAATTTTAACAGAAACCAGTTTTGTAAAAAAGATTTTGCAGGAAATCTAAAAACCAAATTTATTGCATTTATAAAACTCCTAAACTGGTTTAACAATTATAATCTGCATTAATTTATTTCTAAAGCTTATATAACATTTCTCAAAAGAGAAAAGATTTAGAACTCACATTTTTAATATTAGTTTATTTTCTGAACTTTAACTTTTCCATTTTGAACATTAAATTTTGTTGTTATTCTTTGTTTTACGGTTTAAAAAGAAAAGTGGCCAAGATGCTTTTAAGCATATAAATTCACGAAATTAAATAATAAAATGGAAGTATCTTTGTTGTTTTTGAAAATAATTTATTATAGTCAGTTTAGCATTATGTGTAATATAAAGTATTTTAAGATAATAAAGGCATTTTTTTTTTTGAGCTGAAACAAGAACTCACATTATTTCTGTACTTTCTGTATCTCATAGAAAATAACTTTCATAAGAGACCAAAAGGCATGAGTTTTACTATTCTTGTGTAGTAATGGCCAGATTATAAGCAAATTATAATTAAAGACTGCAAACTCTGAATAGTAGATATTATGGATTATATTGAAACTTATGTACATATTCATAAGAAATCAAATCACTTTGAATATTGTGAATTTCTATCAATAAGAATCATTAGTAATTTCAATTTGAATTTCGACAGATCTTTCAACTATTTAAAACTTATTTTAAAAACAATTATTTATTGGAAAAAAATTGTGAAATTTTATAAACATTAAAAAAAAAAAGATGAAACAGTGGAAAAAGTTTTGTGTAAGAAGCTCATTTTTAATAGTAATATTTAATTTAGACTTACAGATGAATCAATTTGGAATGATATATTTGGCATCATACTAAAGAACGTTAAGGAAATCATTTACAGGTTTTTATTGCAGCCTGATCATAGACCTCAGACTGTGAAAGTAATATAGTTCTCTTTCCATTGCTAGTCCTCCAGTGAGCTACTTAATTTCATTAACTTTTTCTTTTCCCTTCAATTTTTTGGAAAATTACTTTTTAGCTTACTTTACACTACTTTTCTTTTAAATCAAATTTACCGATTCACACATTTTTATCTATATCTTCTATGGGATATACTACTTTTTTGAGATTACAAACTCTTTAACTTTTTTCCTTTACCAAATACAAGCCAGTATTTTTTTGCTTCTTTATGTTAACATAGAAATTTTTGGTTGTGAATAAACCAAACTTTTTGGGAAACAAAATGTCTAATCAAATTGAAACTGGATTAATTTATAAATTAAAGCTTGATATTTAGAGTAATCATGTTATTAGAATGAAGGACAATAAAACACTAAGGGAAATTTTTTTTGCAAAACCCATCAGCATACGAAGAAGGGAAGACCAAAGCTGAGATGGGTGGATGCAGTCGAAGAAGACTGTAGGGTCCTTGGAACAAAAAATTGGAGGAGTTTGGCTGCCAGTAGAGGTGGCTGGAAGAAACTTGTTCAGGCCTTGGCCCATCCTGGGCTGGAACGCCATGAATGATGATGATTTAGAGTAATAGCAAACTCTTTTTGGTATAAGAATGAATCATATTACTTTATCAGTTGCAATTATTCTATCAAGTTTTAAATATTGTAAAAAACTTATGTTATGAAATTTATTATCAAAATTGTATTTTTAATGAATTTATATTGAAAGCTAAATATTGGATGTTTGATAAAATCAAACCAAATATATTGTTAGTACTCAATAAGAATTTTATCGATTTTGAATAAATACCATGGATTAAGTTTTAGAAGAATATGTGATAATTGAAGAACAAAAACCTCTTTAAAATTTATTAGAAGACATCTAGAAACAAATACAAGTACTTTTTTAGGAAAAAGTAGAAAAGACGAGCTTTAAAGCATTGAAAATCATTTTTAATTAAATATATGCAATCAAATATAAAACAACCAGAACTCACAAGAACAGGCTCAGCATCTTTCCCAGAAGCCCATTCTTCAGCTGATAAAGCAGGAGTATCAGCTTGAGTATCAGGATATAAATCATCTTGAAATAACTCTGACTGAAAGGAGTTGAAATAAAATAAGTAATAGGATATAACAAATAATAGAATTTTACAAACATATAATATTCTGTTAATATTTACAGAATTTAAATGTAATTTTTAATGCATATTTGTAAATTATATATAGATATATATGGACATACATTTGATTTTCAATTTAATAAAATTTATAAAGTGATTTTTTTCTTTAATATTTGAATTAATAATCCTGGGAAGTACAGTTAAAGTAAAATCCTTATTTTTAAAATTATAAACATACTACAAGGAGTGTTATTGCAAACACACATAATCGAATTTGAATTTAACATATTAAAGGACAGTTGCGTTTTATTTAAAAATATGCAGACTATAAATTAATGTTGAGTAGTTTGTACATAATATTTAGTCAAGCAATTTGATTAAGAAATTCCAAAGGACTCTGCCAATTTATAATGATATAAAAACTAATGCCTATAAATATACAATTTTAACAGTAATTTAAGAAATTTTAACTTCAATAGTATGGAAAAGCAAATCTGAGATTTCTTTGGATAATTGTTTTCAGGTACCTTTTATTTGGATTTTTAATTAACATAGAAAAAATCTATAAAAAAATTTAATTTTCCCTTAAAAAATTAATTGACATTTAAAGTATAGTATTCAGTTGAATTAATTTTAAGCGTTGCAAGTTATTGACAGTGGAGGTCTTGTTCAAAGAATTGAAAAGAGCAAAAAGCTTTATGAAATGGTCAAATAAAATGTATTTAACCTAATAAAGAAGAATGAAATATTTGAATAAATAAAGGAGTTTCTGTGTACATACACTAAATTAAAAATAAATTTCTTGACTATTAATTTACAGCTCAATTTCTAATAAGCAGTAATAGGTTCCACATTTGATAAAATTGATCGATTTGTAAAATTTTGAAATCGTGAGAATTATCCAGAATGGATAAAAGATAAATGCACTACATAAATGAAAAATGAATATTTATGTAAATCACTAAGTTGACATTTGAACTGCAATTATAATACAATGCAAAATAAATCTTGGTAAACTTCCAACAGTCTTCAATGTTTGAGGACAGTTTAATAAATATTTTTGTGTGCCACATTTATCATTTACATAATCAATAAGTAATTAGATTCTGAGAATAGAAAAATAGAAATGAATCCCCTGTTGATAAACAATAGAACCATTAGAAGATTAAACTCAGAATCTGTTTGCAAACAACAGACAATCAATAAAGTGAACATGAAAATTCTTCCCATAACTATTTGATAAGGTGCTTATTTTAGGGGGTGGTGTCAGTCGCCTTCACGTGGTGCCCCCTGTTTCCACGTAACAACTGACTCCTGTCGCTTCATGCAGCCTACTACGTTCTTTCGGCTTCAGGATCATCTTGCTCGTGCTTTTTTTTTTTTTTTTTTTAAGGTCTTTTTCAAGGCCCGGACTATGGCTGAAGACAAGCTTAAAATAATTTTTTGGAATGAAGGTGGTTTTACTAATGACAAGTTCACCGAACTAAAACTTATTGTTTTTAATCATGACATTGACATCCTGGGTATAGTGGAAAGTGGTGCCTCTACTCAATATTTAAATTTTTTCGTATCAATGGATATCAAACTTTCTGTGTAGAGAAATCTTGACAGGTGGCTTCTGGCATTGTCATCTATGTTAAAAATACTTATATTGCTAGTATGACTGTGGGACACACTATGACTGCTGTGGACAAACTAGAGGCGGTGGAAATAAATGTTTGGAGAAATACCCAGCATTACCGAATTTTTGTCATCCATAATCCTCCCAATAACTGTCCAGATCTGGAATTCATTAATGATTGCTGGAATAGACGCTCAATTTTAATAGGAGACTTCAATGCTCATTCCCGGAGATGGGGATACAATGACACAAATCCAGTGGATCGTTATCTTGAAAATTTTATTGATTCTACTCAGGCAGATTTTATAGAAAACTCTCAGATTTCCAACATTTCTGTCCTACGGGGGAGTGTCTTCTCATCCTGACTTATTAATTGTTCACACAAATGTCTCAAGATATACTACTCACTCTGCTACCTGCCCCTGGCTGAGACTGGCCACAGCCTCCTCCTGGCCACCTTTGCTATTGAACAAAATAGACATAGAGAGATTAGGTTCCCTCGTTGGAATTTAAGGAAAGCAAACTGGACAAAATACAAATATCTGACAGACTCACTTATGAAATCATTGTTAGAAAAAACCCTTTTAACTGGAAACTTGGATAGTATTGTTGATGCTTTTACTGAAATTATTTTGGCCTGTGCCGAAGGTTGTATACCTAGAGGACAGGTAAGGAGATATTTTCCCTTCTGGAGTGAACACTTACAATCTCTTAAAGTTGGCCTTGACGCGGCTAGAGCCAGAGCTCTGGCTACTGGACAAATGACTGACTGTACTGAACTTCGCAAAAGACAGGCCATCATTAAACGAGCTATTAAAGAAGCAAAACGACACATTTTTCATAACTTCTTAGTGGGCTTAGATTACAGAAGGGATGCCTTAAAGGCCCACCGTTTCCTCTCTAAAATCAACAATCAGAAAGATACTAGAAAAGAGCCAATTCAATTGGACAATAAATTATTCACTTCAGACAAAGAAATTGCCAGGGCTTTTAATTAACATTATGCAAATATTAGCAATTACCATCCCTCGGATAGGATATATGATAAAAAATTGGTCTGTCCACAGAAATGCTTAACTCCAGAGATGGACAGTTTGTTCAATTCTCCTTTCACCTTATTTGAACTCAAGTGTGGGTTAAAGACTTTTTGTGCCAGGGTAAGAGAATCCCAGACCGGATAATATTGTATCAGACTTCCTGGTGAACTTGGGAGAGGGCTCTTTGGATGGACTGCTTAACATAATAAATATGTCTTGGACCAGGGGCCTTCCAAGTCAGTGGCGTAAGGCCTATGTTATTCTGGTCCTGAAGAGTGGTAAAGATCCTGGGGATATCTCTAGCTATCGACCTATCTCTCTCACAAGCGCTACCTGTAAATTGACAGAGCGCTTGATTTTGGTAAGGCTCAAATTCTACTTGGAAAATTATTCTTGCCTGTCATATAGACAAGCAGGCTTTCGTAAAAACAGAAATACTGTTGAATAAGTGGCTAGACTTACACAGCTGATTAAGGATGGTTTTCATCAGAAATACAGTTCAGTGGCAACCGCTTTTGATAGAGTGTGGAGAAAAAAACTGCTTAAGAAAATTATAGACATGGGAATTTGTGGAAACATGTACAGTTGGATCAAGTCATTTTTGACCTAGAGATTTATCAGAACAAGGTTTGGTGGGTCTGTCTCCTCCTACAGACAAACTCGACAGGAACTTCCTCAGGGCTCTGTGTTGAGCCCTATCTTGTTCAACATCATGATAAATGATGTAATCCAGAGGGTTATGGATGTTATTGGGGATGTTAGAGCCTTTCTTTTTGCAGATGATCTCGTCATTTGGTCAACCAGCAGAGATGTACAGCACATCCAGCTTTCCCTTAACGGGGCTTTAAGAGAACTGTATCATTGGTCTTATGAGAATCAAATGATAGTAAACATTGATAAAACCTTTTACCAGCTGTTTACTTTAAGTACAAAACCCTATGATATTAGTTTATATTATGGCCCCCAACGTCTGTGCAAAACAGCTAGAGCCAAATATCTGGGCATCACTTTGGATACAAGGTTAAGTTAGAATAGCCAAGCTGTTGAAGTTATAGACAACGGAAAATCCAGAAGTAAACTTTTAAAAAGACTTGCAGGAGAGAAATGGGGAGCATCACAAGACTTACTCTGCACCACCTATAAGTCATACATCAGACCTGCAATTGAATATAGAGCTGAGCTCATGATTACTGCATTGGATAACATCCAGAAAAAATTGGCACTGTTCAGAATAATGTCCTTAGACTTATCACCGGTGGGACTTCATCTACACCTATTGAGGCAATGCAAATTCAGACTGGGTTGGAACCTTTGGCAGATCGAAGACAAAGCGCTGCCCTGAAACTCTCCGAAAGGCTTCTATTTCCCAAGATGGGATGATGGTTTCTGGAAAAATTATATTCCTATTTTCCCAAGATTGAAAACACAAAGAACCTTTTTGACTTTGACTAGGGAATTGTCAGATAGGTATAAGATCTCTGATGCAGATAGAGTGCCTTTATTTAGACCCCCTATCTTTCAAAACCATATTTATATAGCTGATTGCTGTCTAGACCTTATACTACCTATTACTAAGGTCTCCACTGATTTTGAGCTAAGGATGGCTACCCTAGCTACCATCAATGAGCATTATCCATCATCTGTTTGGTTCCATGTCTATACAGATGGTTCAGCTGTGAATGCCATTAGAAATGCTGGTGCAGGAGTACACTCCAAGATTTCAAGCTTTGCCAGGCTGTTGGGAAATACTATAACAGCTACAATAGTGAAGTGGCCGCTGGGCAATTAGCACTTGAAGAGATCAGAAAGGGTAATGAGAACATAGTATTTTTTATAGACTCTCAGGCCACCATCAGGTGTCTCACTTCAATTGCTCCAAGCAGTATTAGGTCTGTTTATCTCTGTCAAATGGCAATCAGTTCTCTACTGGAAGAAAAACGTCAAATTGTGCTGCAATGGATACCCAGCCACTGTGGTATCGCGGGAAATTACGCAGCTGACAAATTAGCAAAGGCTGGCTCATATCTACAACAGCCTTTTCCAGCCTTGGAGTACCGTACTGTTAAAAGGCTTATTAAGTCAAATGTAGCATCCTATCGTAGAAATATTTACAAGATGTGCATAAAGGGGAAAGCATGGGCTTCCTTACTAACAAAGCCTATTCCGTGTAACCTTCACAGAGCTGTGGGAGTGGCAAATTTTCGCCTTAAAACTAAACATGATTATCTGTAAAAACACCTTCACCGTTTGGGTTTGAAGGACTCTCCGATCTGCCCTTTTTGTCGACTAGAGGACATGGCTGGTGATCACCTTTACACTTGCCCTGGACTTTCGGACGTCGCAGTTAGAAATTCTGCGGAAGATGACATTTCATTCACTTCAAGATTATATTGGGCTGCCCGACAGACTGATAGTTGAAAAACCAAGGTCAGGCATAGGATAAAAAAAATAATAAATAAAAAAAAGTGCTCATTCTGAAATAATCCTAGAACATAATCTTATTATCAATACACCAAATCATGATGGAACTTACATTATAAATATTTGCATTACTGTTATAGTAATAACAGCTGCCTACTTTGTAATGCTGTCAAAGAAATCGAATTCTCATCTAGAATAGTGAATGAGATGCATATTGAATACCTGGTGGGCACCAGGCATTCTGGCTAAAACTCCTAGCTATACAAGGAGAAACATCCCTCAGCATAGCAGCACATTCAAACTTAACTGTAAAAGCCCAGTTGAATAGGTGTTCTTAAAACAAATGGCAAATTCAGCTATCCAAATGACAGAGTGAATTTTGATTTGTCCCAGCAGAGCACTTTTTTATGCTCTTCTCCAGATTGTGGACTAGGTGACTCAATACATGGGATTTAATGACAAAAGGGATGTGAACAACATTACAAACTTAATAAGTAAGCAGAAGTGTTTCCTTATGGAAGATATACATTGACACAAGTTTCAGTTAAATACCAAATCTTCTTGCAAATATTTGCCATTGATAAAAAATTAATAATCTGAAACACTCGAGAACAAATTTTAATCTTGAGCCAAGTTTCTTTGAATTACAGTGAGAGGTCAAATTGTAGTCATTGTTTGCCTTCCATTACTAAACCCCACAAATCATTACCAATTTTGGAAAATATAACTTATTCGAATGAGAAAAATAGATCATCATTTCTGATATTCAACAACTCTACTTTTTTTGAGATTCAAGAATTCTTGAATTTCTTCTTTTGTGATTCAAGATTTAGAATCGCTTGATGTCATGCATGGAAATGATTGAAAAGTTTTCCATACCTTATGTTATGTGTTTAAAAGAAAAGGTGTCACATGGTTGCAGATTACTTCACTAACATGGGTATTCAAATATTGATCAGCAGATATATATTTGTATTTAAGTATCAGAGTTCAACTTTCTTCATTTTGACTTTTTAATTTTAAAATTATTTCAATGTGGAATCCAGTAAGAAGTACTTGAATAAATTTTGCAGTATGTATGAAAGCTTAAAACATTCAAATCTCTGATAAGCAGATGTTGATTTCTCAATTATTCCTCATTTTCCTTTATAAGCCCTGTAAAATTTATTTACAAGTACTTTACATTGTACTTAAATTATTATTTGTAAGAAAATGATTAAGTTTAAATGCAATCTATAATCACTATAGACAGTTGGATTACAATGAACAATTTAATTTTGAAGCTAATGATGCATGTGTTCAGACTTAGAAAATAGCAGTGAGAAATTCCCTTCTTTTTCTTAGTGCAATATATTACACTTTACACATTGGAACAACGATCTTCAAAACCATTTGTTTTGATTTTCAATTACAACTAATAGTTGAAGACAATATAAAAAGAGAAAATATGATTTATATATTCTCTTACTATTTGTACTGTATCTCTAGAGCTTGTTATTAAGAGCTATATTCCAACAAGAAAGTACTCTTATTCAGAAAGTTTGTTACAGGAATGCTTGTATAAACTAATATTATGCAGCAATAGCATAATTCCTATACTCGGCCCTAATTGTGAGTTTCAGAAACTATCCAATATACTAAATTAAATAACTTAAACATTTTTTTATCTGAAGATTTACTTACATCATCAGTGGTATGAAATATCAGAGAATTTCAAAATACATTATGTGACACACAAAATAATATATTTATCAAGATTTCAAAGTTAAATAGTGCACACACACAAGTATAATGCATGTAAGTTTAATTAGTATTCATAAATAAACATACTTTTCTAGGCACAGTAAATGTAATAACTTCACAGAAACCTTTGGAGTGCAGTTTGTAGAACCTATAAAAGAAATTTTTATTTTTGAAAATGATACGAGTTTCAAATGTAATTTTTTTTTTTATGTTCAGTTGCAGTCAAGTCTTGATTTCATTAATTTGAAGGCATTAAAGGTAAAAGATACTGCTGTTTGAAGCATCAAACAGATACTCATATACGAGGTTTGTCCGGAAAATAAGTATAAAAGTCTAATAATAACTTCATTTTACAGTTTGCAGTCTCTGCCAGGTGGCCCTACTGTTGTAACTAATCCTATCAACGCTCAGTTTGAGTCAGACCGCTCTGCATGTAAGTAGGAGTGTGCGGCTGCTTGTTGAAAGTTACCCTTTTTCACCTGCCGTCAGCATGAAGTTCTCTCTGATTGAGGAACGTGCATCAACATCAAGTTTCTTGCAAACTGGGCAAGAATAACCGTGAGATTTTTGAGTGTTTAAAGCAAGTTTACGTTGACAATTCTCTGAAGGAACCAACAGTGAACAAGTGGTTAAAAAAAGTTCCGGGAAGACCGAGAAGACGTGAAAGATGACCCTCGCCCAGGACACCTGTCGACATCGAGTTCTGATGAAAATGTTGAACGAATTCGGGCTTGTGTTCTTAAAGACTGTAGATTGACAGTCAGAATGATTGCCGACGAGAGCTGTCAATTCCCAAAACAATCGTTCACGAAATTCTAACACAAAAAATTGAAATAAAGAAATTGTGTCAAAGCTCTTGACGCCAGAACAGAAAGCAAATGTGGGAGAAGAAGGAGTAAAGAGGGTTGAGTGCTGTGAGGATTGGTTGGAAGCAGAGGAAAGAGGGGACTTTCTTAACCGAGTCATCACTGTGGAGACGAGTCCTGGTTTTAAGAATTCGATGTGGAGCTCAAATCTCAAAGCAAGGAATGCAAGCTAGCGGGAGAACTGAGATAAAAAAAGTTGCGAAAATCGAGGTCCAATGTGAAGACAATGTTGATTGTCTTCTTTGATTCTAGGGGTATTGTTCACAAGGAATTTGTCCCTCCTGGCTAGAGAGTGAACGGTAATTTTTACGTTGAAGTTTTGATGCGTCTCAGAGCTCATGTGGCCCAAGTTCGACCGGATTTGGCAAAAGAGGTCAGGTGGATCCTTCATCACAACAATACGCCTGCTCACACATAGGCGTTGTGCGTGAGTTTTTGGCCTGAAGCTCAATCATTGTGACAGACCACCCTCTTTATTCACCCGATTTAGCCCCTTGTGAATATTTCTTGTTCCCAAAATGGACACTTGGGAGATGTAGAAGTCATCAAGGCAGAAATGACAAGGCAATTGAACAGCATCACAAATGAAGACTTTCAGTAATGTTATCAACAGTAGAAATGGCGTTGGCAGAAGTGTATCCCGTCTCAGGGTGAGTACTTTGAAGGAGACCATATTGTAATACCTGAATAAATGTAAAATAAAGTTATTATTTAATTTTTATACATATTTTCCGGACAAACCTCGTATATATAATGATAAAATTTAAGAATTAATGAAAATAGAGAGGAAAAAGATTGAAAAAAAAAGGAAAATTTTAAATATGTTTGATATTGGACAAGGAATATATGGAAACTATGATTTTATTTTGAGCTGAACTTTAAAATTAAAACTTTACACTGTACTAATATTTTTAGAATTTTTTTTTATCAAATTCATAAAAGAACAAGGAATTTAAATACTTAGAAGAAGGAATCTAACTCTAATGTATAATTCAAAAATATAAAAAATATATAACTGAAATAAATCAAAAGCTTAATTTCTTTTCAGTAGTTTTAAAAGTTTAAGTGTTGATATACATATTTTTAGAAATGTTCAAAAGAACTTGTGTATAATTTATTGATTCTTCATCACATTCTTCCTTCAAATCTACAAGATTCTTTCAGAATAAGAATTCAAACTAACTTGTACAAATTTGATAAAAGTAGTTAAAGTTATAATTAACAATTCTAATTTATTATAGTTTGCTATACCTTTATGTTCAAAAACATGTAATTACATTGCAACTATTAAGATATAAGTCTAAAAATCTTTATTTGTAAATATTAATTTTAATATATAAATCATTCAGATCAGTAGTTTAATTTGAGACAAATTTTCAAAATATCAATAATTTATCTAAGTTTATCTAATCACATTTAATATTTTTAAACCAATAACAAAAAATCCACTTATAAATTATGTCAATGAGATCAAATTATCATTCCCTCAAATATGAAAGCCTTTTTCCACTACATTTGTCATTTTATAAAAATCAAACTTTGAATTTAAAAGAAAATTATATTTTTTAAACTCTTCTATGTTGCTAAAATATTTGATTTTCTGGAATGCAAGAAAAATCAAACTTTGAATTTAGAAAGAACCTTCTTATAGGTAATCCTTCACACCTATTAAATTGATCAACATTTATTTTCATAGTAAAACAAAATTTAATAGTTTATAATTATTTCTTTAAAACAATATTGTATCTCTTATGATACAGAATTATTCACATGTGAGTGTGTTTCTCAAACATAATCCTTGAGTTGGGCTCAACCAGTTAAATAGAAGCAGCCGGATAATTTTGAAGCATGGACCAAAAAGAAGACTTACTCCTATACTTGGCCTACCACCATCAGAAGTATCATTTCACTCAATAAAATATTCTTTAAAGGGAAAAGCAGTGGGCACGAAAATTTTAAAAACTAACCTTACTGTCAATATAATCACAGTATCTCATTCGTGGGCCATTGAAAGCCGGACGTAAGCTTGACACATTATATATATACATACATACATAAATATAATTAGAACCTACAGCTCTTAATTTATTAAAACACAAGCATTTTTAATACTGTGCAAAATCTTGTTAATATTTTAAATTCAAAGCACATAAATTTCTCATCTTCAAAACAAACTTAAAAACAAAAATTTAATACTTATGTAAATAAATTTACCTGGCTATTTCACAATTATGGATTTCACATCCTCTTTTTGGCATACAACCTACACCTCTTTGTGGCTCTGTAGATTGGTAAGTATTTATATAATGAACAAATGGAGGTTCATCAGTAATTTCAAAATATCGAATATTACTATCACCCTAGAAAATAGATTTATTGTATTACACCATAGTACTAAAAAAATATTTTTTAATATAACAATTTAATAAAAGCATAGCATACCTTTTATATTAGAAAATGATCATAAAATTTAGAGTGAAAAAATAAAGAACAAAAATTACATGAATCTCACAATTATACCAAGAAAAATTTAAACGATTATCTTTTTAATCAATAACTATAACAAAACCACAGTTTACAATTGGAAACCACTTTATAATAAAATTCAAATATATTACAAAATTTTTTCATAAATAACAAAAGATTAACTGAAAAAATGTTACACGATATCGTTGCTTTTTATATAAGCTTCAACTACACAAGCTCATTGTAATCTAGTGGGAAAAAATGTGTCTTTGGAACAGAAGATTCTATATTTGATATCAGCCTTTTTTGAACATAGGGAGATAGGTTTTGGCTCCACATCTGTCAGGGGATATTTGATCATTTTCTAGGTTATCTCCCTTGCAACAGGTGAATAGGTCTTATTATCTATGAAACTTCTCCAGGAAGGTAATATAGGCCATGGATATTAAAAACCTTACAATAGCCTTAGGCAGTTAAGTGGTTTATTGTGAAGTGTCAAAGTTTCAACTGCAAAATATTTAGTAAAGATATAAAATTCTTTACTAAATATTATGCAGTGAATTGAAGAGGTTATATGGAATGATAATTAACTGTTTAAATTAATCCTAAAAATAAAATAAAAGTAATCATACACGAATAAGACAAAATCTGGAAGAAGTATACAATATTTAAAAGTAAATTTTGTTTCCAATAAATTCTGAATGTTAATAAATGAAATACTAAGATATGATTTTGAGCTTTAAAACTGAAGATTTTGAAATAGCCAAGATGTTTAATAAAAAGGATAGCTTTTATAAAACTGTTAAAATAAAGTTTGATTTTCAGCTGCTTTGTCCAAATTTTTCTAATTTTACAACTATAAAATAATTTTTCAATAACATTTTTCATATGAGAAATAGACAATTTATAACGGAAATAATTTTTTAATATGTAGAAGTTTTTGCACTAAAACTTTATGCTAATATCCTTAAAATTTTTTGGATTGGTAATTTCCCACCTTTGTAAAGCTAAAGGATGATCGAATATTTTTCAAAATGGGCAAACTCACTATACAGCAGATTTTCAAATAAAAATATTTTATCATCAGAAAAGTAAAATATTTCCTTGTCTTAGGCAAATAATAAAACTATTAAGTTTGTCATGAATTATTATGGCCCATTTTCAATAAAATGAGAGGAGGAGCAACAATATTCTTTCTATCACAAATATGCAATTGCCACATCCATACATTTTCTGACATATTAATGTACTCAGATTGTTTTACAGATGTAGCCCAACCAGCTTTTAAATTCTAGATAAAGTTTCATGAATATACAGCAACTACAAGCACTTTAAAAAATTTAAATAATGATCTCAAATCACACACACATAATTTTTGTAAAAGTTAAAATAATAAAAACTATAAAAATTTATTCATATTTCAGCTATAAAAATTTACTTTGTATACATTTCACAACAAATAATTGTTAACAAAATAATTTTTAACTAAAATTTTCTAGCGCTGAAATTTGAAAGCATTTTACTTTAGAATATTTTTCCCACCATTTATAAAACATTCAAAAAAACTAATTATTAAACTTGCTTTTAGGAAATTTTATTTCTCCTTAATTCTGAATAAATTCAATCAAATTTTAATAGATTAGAAATGTCATAATTTAAAATCAATAAATTTTATATTTTCATCAGCTTTTTATTCAAACCTCATTATTATAAGAAATTTTCACATAAAAAATCTAATCATCCTATTAAAATTACATCAATTTATCTTACACTAAGATTGGATTAGGATAAAAAAAAAATCAATTGTTGAAAAAAAAAGTAAATATTTTAAATCATAAAGAAAATAGAAACATTTTGTAAAATAACAGAAAATAAATATTTTCAACACATTTAAAAATAGATTTACAAATTCCCTTCTATAAAGGGCAATAATAAACAAGAAAGCTTCACAGCAAATTTTTTATTACACAAATTGCAATGCTATTTACATATAAAGTATTAATTCTTGTTATCTATTTAAAAGGAGAAGAAATATTAGCCTAAAAACTCAAATAAAAAACATTGTAATTAAAGACTAAAATACAGAGTAGTTTCTTAAAAAAATCACAAGAAAAATAGAAGATATGAAAATGTTTGTGAATAAATTTTATACTTATTAATTAAAATCCATAGTAACAAATTTACACCAATAGTAATAATTGCCTCAATTCAAAAGAGTTTAAAAATTCTGTCCAAATTAAAAAAAAATCAAATTATTTAAAATTATATGAAATTAAAAAAAAGTCAATTTATATTATTATGCAGACAATTTATTGAAAAAAATCTTAATACGAAGAATCATGGAGCCTACTTTTGCACACAGGTATAGTAAATTGACATCAGGGTCATAAATTGGAGTTAATATTCCATTGCTGGTGTCAAGCTCCTCTAGAACGAAGGGTTCTGCAATAGCAACCTGTAACATTATGGTAAATATCATTTCAGTGCAAAATAATTAAACCGAGTTATATAATTTTTAATTTATACAATATTTCAAATAAAAGTAATTAACATAAAAAATTGAGTATTTGAGAAATGTTACTGGAATCAATAATATTTACATTTCCATAAAAAGTTCTTACAAGTTTTTTTAAACTTTACAAAAGTCACATAAATAAAATCATTGTAAAATAAAGTAAAACAGAAAAAACCTTTATGATAGACAAATTTTTATTAAAAGTTAATTTATATTTATATTTTAAAAAGCAGAATATAAAAGTTACTGCAATAACTAATTAGATCAGTAAAAACAAAAAAAATTTTTGCTAAACATAAAAACAAAGTTACCACAGAAATTCATTTTATTAGATTTTATAACCAATAAATTAAGAAACAATGTGAATAATTTAATTTAAAATAACTTGTTTTTTTAATTAAGTTAATTTTCTATCAACTAAGCTATTTCAAAACTATTGAAAAAAAGGAGAGAGAGAGAGAAATAATTAAATATTCCTATATTATTAAAAATAGAAGTCATAAACAGAAAATAAATTGATAGAAACCTAGAATATATAGCTATATATTCACTTTATTTTTAACCTTTAAGTCAAGCTACACTTGGAACAGTGAACTGAATTTCAGCATTGTTATCCCCACTTCATTTTATAGAAGATACATTATAAAAACTAAAATAGTATGAAAAATTTAAATAGTATCTTCAGTATATGTATTATCTTAGGAATATTTGATTTTATTACATTTTCAGCAAAAATTTCTTGAATCATGTTTTACCTTTTTATGGCCAACACAAATATTCTTTATTTAATATTTAAATTTTCATCCCTTGACCTAATTTCTTTTATAAGGTCATTTTAATTGCCATGGAAATACAATTAAATTTAGATTTCATTGTGTTAATTTTTTTAAATATCCCTGTGTTATTTATGTACATTTACTTTTTATATATTATTTCTCCATATTTTTATCCATTTTCTTCCATATTTTATATATTATTGTCTTTATTTGTGGAAAGAATAAATCATAATTTGATGAAGTTCTAAAATATTTTAATAGAGATTATTTTATCTGATTAAATTGTTTTATTATTGATCTTTTACAAAATAGAAAAAACAAATATTAATTCTTATACAATTAATACACAAAAACTTTTCTTTAAACTACTGTAGAAAAACATGACTAAGAAAAACATTTTTATAGATATGTTACACATTTAACATAGTTCCAAAATAATTTTACTTGGTATTATCTATTATGTCAACTCTAATTTATATAATACTTTTAATATAATTTTTTAATAAGTTATTGTGGCTATTGCCTATTACAAGAGTGCACATGTTCACTTAATGTGACATTTTTTGTGATTAATTTCATTGTTTGCTATGTTTTATTCACATAATAAAAAACTATATTATTCCATAAATATCTCTAAAGCTAATGTGGTCTAGAAGTTTCAAAGAGAAATTCCACTTATAGGGTGATAACTTTGAACATAATTCAAAATAACAAGTAGAGTAACAACTGTACAATTGTATTTCATTCAATATTAAAAACGTTTAAAAAGCTTCAAATTTAGTTAATGCAAAAGAAAATAATAAAAAAGGCAACTGATATGCCCCAAAGTCTTTATGGAGAAATTTGACTATATTTCTACTACAAAATATATATAAAATATACAATTAAAAATTACTATTATATCTATTTAATAAAAATGTATTTTACATAAAAATAGCAAATTAGTAAGAGTTATGATTTTATAAATACAAAGATAATGGAATAAGGTGATTAGCAGGTTAAATAATCCAGTATCAAATGCTTTGTAATTTGGAACTATAATAAAAAAAAGAACAATAAAAGAAACTGACACCCTTCTCTCTACAATTCATAAGCTATTAAAATAGGTAAAAAAAATATAAACTTGTAACATTTTTCTATTCACTTATAATTTACTGAAGCTTTTTTTAAATTTTTAATGCTTGATTCTCTTTTATCTTGGACATAAACAAAATTTACTCAAACAGATTCAAGTAGCTTATTTCAAGATTACAATTTCTTGGCTTTCAATGTTTAAAAAAGTTGAATTTTACAGTATATAAAAAAGTTATCTGGTAAATTATGAATAGAAAGAGTCAAATTAGTTATTTTTATAATAAATTCTTAGATGCACCTCTTTCTGGATATATGCATTTAACTATGCAAGAAAATTTAGCTGTGTAAAATGAATATTTTAGACCTATTAAGCATAATGTTGAAAAGATTTTCTATTAACATAAAATTATTAAATCTTTATGTCCTTTTATTTTATTTATTTATTATTATTATTATTTTTTTTTTTTTGCTAATAATCTGAATTATAGATTCAAGGGAGCTGACAAGTGAATTTTTTTTACAAACTGATGTTTTTATGAATTTACCTAAAAATATTTATTTATACTTACATACATCAAAATCTTTTAGTGCTTGTTGGTTTTTACAAAGAAATATCTTTAAGTTCTCCAAAAAATTAATGACGTCTTCTTGAATAAAGAAAAAGAATGCTCTTAGAAATTTCAATTTATGAGTAATTCATACTTATGCTTTAGAATACATATTTAGTTGCAAACTCTTCTATAAAAATAATTTCAGTAAGTAAAAAAGAATAAAATTTTGTGATTTATGACTTAGTTTATCTTCTGTTTAATTACGAATAAAAATCTCAAGCAATTTATGGTTTTAGATTTTAAAAGACCACATTTTATTTAGAAAACTTTTATTACAATATTTTAAAAAAATTAATAATTATGATGATTATAAATTTCTATTACAATCATTATTATTTTCATTTATTAAGTAACAAAAGTTTTTATTTTTGTGATTTTGTATTTCATATAATTTGGATTATTACTGTTTAAAATCATACAGCCTAAATTTAAAAAATTGCATAATTAAGTTTTTTGAAAATAATTTTAAATTAAAAAAATCAAATTGTTAAATTTTTAAAATTTATTGTATTTATCTAATTTTGCATATTACATTTTAATAGTCAATTTCCTTTAAGGTGATCAAATGATGTGTGCATTCCCAATAAATGTTTAAGGATGAAAAAGACCCTGATAATTACTGTATTTTCCTGTAAATAATAGCAATAATATAAAATAATCAAGACTCTTTTATTTCAAGTAAATGGATTAAGCACTATATAATTCATGGAAATTTTTTGCCAAACAGTCAAAAATATAGAATACTGATAATGTGGTGCTACACAAAATAAAAATAATGATTAAAAATATAATATATTTTACAGAAAAAATATCACGAAAAACATTTGATCCACTTCATTGCAAAGTGCGATAAACTGAGATCTGACAGGAAAGCACTAATCTATCAATAGTGATAATTCTGAGAAGATTCAAGCAAAACTTAGACTTTTAGTTTTTAATAACTTTTAAAATAAGGTAGGACATATTTTAAAAACAAAATTTTAATAAATTGTTTCATTAATAATTAAATGAAAGAAATGGATTCTTTTCAAACTGCACATTGCATACATCTTTTTGTATTGAGAATGCTTCATTTTTCACCAGTTTTTTGCCTTCACATTAAAACTTAGTCAGTTTTTTTTTTTTTTGTTTTCTCTATAGCTTTTAGTTTAAAATCTGCAACATTACTTATATACTTTCCCTTCCACATGAAGATTTACAAACCTGAATATTTTCATAATGAAACAGCTCCAATCAAGGCAAAATGCAAAATAATGATAGTCAATATAGCAATCGTAATATCTTTCTAAAGAACCAAATTTGTTCTTGGTCATTATTGGACAAAACTGTTTACAGTTGAAATAAAATCAACCAAGTCATAGTGCCATGTGTCATTTACTTTGTAGAACAAACGATATTTCTTTTTAAACTTTATAGTAAGCTTTTTGATGGGAAAAGTTTTTCAGTCAGATTATCCATGGCAACATATAATATGTACAATAAAATTCGAAATTTTAACACATAACTTGTGGGAGATACGCAGGAACTTGAAGAAGATTAATATATTAGCAAGTAAACAGTTTGTTTGAAAGTTTATTAATATTTTTGTTAATTAATATTTTGTAATAAATTGAATACCACTTTTTTTAAATGTAATTTAAAGTAAAAATATAGCATGCTTGCTTTAACAAAAGCATTAGTTTACCATCTAAAAAGGTATTAAAAAATTACCAAGTTAAGATTTATTCTTTTTTATTTTAATTCTAAAGCTAACAACGTAAAACCTTTTCCTTTAGGGCAAGTCTTTTGTTTACACTCTACTCCATGAAAATGCCCTATTTTTTTATTTAAGTTGATATGAAAGGTGTAAAGAAAGTTACATTTGATAGTTTTCATGTAACAATTTTATATTCTTTGTAATTTTCTAAAGCCATAGTTGAAAAAAAAAAGCACATCTTAAAAATGCATACTATGGTATTGCTACTTAGATTTAAAAAAAAAATTAACAAAATTAAAAACAAATAAAGTTTTATTTTATGAAAGATTATAATTACACATTAAAAATGTTTATATACATACTTCACTTCTTAAGGCATATTGTCGTTCACTCATTCGTGAAAATCCTGTTGTAAAGAGCAATCCATTTCTAAGAAATACTGCTTTTTGAGGCTTAGCTCCTTCGTGACCCATAGCTTCCTAAATTTGATTATAGACACAAGCATTATAAAATAAATTACTTATAAGCATTACTTTGTTTTCAAGTAATTCATTATTAAAATTCCTTCATAGTATTTTCACATAATTTCTTATTTTAGAAGGGATAAAATGTTATAGTTAAATAATAAAATAATACAAACATTGCATTATTCTAAAATAGTATATTTTAAATGAATAAAATATATTGTGTAGCACTTAACTAATTTCTTATTCCTCTATATAAATTTACGAAAATAAATCAAAATAAAAATTGGATTTCTCTTCAAAATGAAGAAAGATATATTTAATTATAATTAAATATAGAGTAAAACTATACACATAGTTTATGAGTATTAGTTCTTATAACTTGAAGTTAAATATAAGGAAAGCTTACAAATTCCAATTTTAGTGAAACATAGAAAGTGTAGAATATACAATACAGCACTATTGTCTTAAGTATAGAGAGTACCATATGAATATGTTATGGCTTATATATTTATGATGCTAACAAGATTATATATTTTAAGCAATATATATTATATATAAGCCTAATTGTCAAAAGAGTTAGGGCTATTCACTTACATACTCATAGAGGATAAACAATTAGTATAATTTCTCTAGTATAATTTAATAGTATGACATATGCAATCTATTTGATTTCAAGAGAGCATATTGCCTTTTTGTTTTAAAACAATCTTAAAATATTTCATCTTCAATAATTTCATCAAAAATATCTCCAATTTTTAAAACCACTTGGAGAATACTTGTAAAACTCTTAAGAAATTTTTATATGTGTATGTTTAAAAATTCCTTTCTTCTTTCTAATTGCAGTTAAAAAGTAATTAGCTGGACTATCAAACTGTTCTATTATGTCTATTTTCATTTCTCCCTTTTCAATTAAATCCAGAATTTTTATTTTTATTCTAGGAATAATATTTTACCATAAATGACATAAGCACATAAAAATGGTTTTTAATTAAATTATAATCATCTCAGTAGGATTAAAATTTTAAGATATTTTAATTAATGAGCTTTGCTTTAATTTCATCAGCTAAAATGATTTCATGGAAAATTTGTCACAGATAATCAAATAACATAAAACTTTCATTTTTAGTCCACCGAATATTTGTCCAAGTTAAAATAGAAGATACTTGCTGGGAATAAAATTAAACTTATATCCATATTTCAATCTTTGGTTAGTTTAAAATAAAAATCTAGAAATTTTGATTTTAAAGTATATTATATATATATATATATATATATATATATATATATATATATATATATATATATATATATATATATATATATATATATATATATATATATAAATATAACATTTCAGAACAGGAACCTTGTGGCATAAACTAAAAAAGTTTTTGTAGTTGTTTATGCCACAATGTTATTAATTTAAGCAAAATAATACTCAGCATTGGACTTTTTCTTATTTCAGTAAAAAAGCAAATGGTTATTTTAATCGTTTTTAATTGTCACCTATATGTCACTGCTAAGAGAAAAAAGATTATGGGATCACAACTTTTTTAAATAGTAATTTTTAAAAAATAATATGCACTTTTTTTTTTTGAAATAGTATTGTAAATGTTTACTATTACCAATAAATTACTGAGTGCAAATGTATTGAAATACTAATGAAAAGAATTTTGACTTCAATTACTTCATAACTTTAATGAGCGTTTTCAAATATATATCTCATTTGATTTGTTTTCATCTAATATATACAGAAGATACAAGACACTGAGAACTTATTATTTTGCAATATGTATCCTTTTACATGTCAAATTGTAGATTTCACAGGTTTATATTTAAACTAAAACTTCAGCTATTTCTTTTAATTTTCTGAGATTTTATTAATTTTTGTAGGCCATATACAAAAAATATCTAATGCATATTCTACTTTTCTTTAAATTAATTTAATGTTTGTGACTCCAGCTCATAACTAAGTAAGATCGTCAAAGTCTAGATCAAATTTTTTTAAAAAAAGTAAAAATCTAAATTCAATAAATATGGTAACTTATTTGCAATTATAAATTATGTATAACTATAGATTCATTGTATCAGATTTACAATGATTTATATGGAATGTAGAAAAGTGAGTACATTAAGCTAATTTCAAATATTAATTTTTTAAAATATTCAAGAAAATTATGTTTTAAAAATACAAATTTACATAAATCTACACATAATTTTTTTAAAGGTAATTTAAACACAAAAATATTTTTAATTTTCATTATAAAATATTTTCAGTACATAGCACTTTACCTGTTCCATTTCTCCTGATCTTGGATCAAATATTCTGATTTTTTTATCTTTGCATGTAGTGACTAGTCTAGTGCCCTCCCAGTTCCAACAAACTGACCATATGAGGTCAGGATGATTTATAGAAAATAAAATTTCAGCATTACCAACATTCCATATCAAAATTTTCAGATCAGCACCTATAAAAATATTTAATTTTTTTTTAATTTATGTGTGCAACATATGCTAATAAACACATTTAAATTTCAATTAGCTCAGTATTATAAAAAATTAAGTTAAAATAATTTAACAAAAATTTAAAAACTTTTCAAGTAGCAGACTATTATATCACACTGCATATATAATAATACTATATAAAATAAACCTAACAATTCATTTTGAATTTGCATTCAGACATGTCAATTAAAGTATTCATTAAAAATTTTCAATACAGGAAATTTTTTAAGCAAAAAATTGAAAATATACAATTAAGAAAGAGTAAATTAGTATAAATGCAGTTTGAGAGAAATACTTAAATTTTAAATTCATTTTTTAAAAAGATTGCTCAAAATCCCTTGTGAACAATACTATAAATTTCTTATTAATAAAAAATTCACATTTAATTTGAATAATTTTTTCTCACTAAATTCTTTTGATTTAATTCTTAAAATTTTTTATTTTCTTAGTTTTTAAAAATCTAAACAAAAGCTGCTAAAAATGACTTCAGAGATTTTTTAAAGAATTTTAATTTACAAATAGAAATTCAAATTACTATTGCATCCATGATTAAATTAATGTCAAAAATTGGTTTTACAATTTCAATAACTTTTCAAACCAACATTTTAGATTTTTCAATCAGAATCCACTAATGAAATAAACAAAATAAAATTTTCCATTTAGAACTTTAATGTTGCAACAGATATTCTCAAAAACATATTAAACCAGATTTTAGAAATCTTGAGAACTATAGAGAAGATGAGTTTGCAGTTCGATGTCACAGCTTGTTTCGCTGAATGCACAGACTGTAATGAACATAATCAATCTTGTACTGTAGATCCATTACATTTTGGATAAAGCAGTATCATAAAATCTTTTTAGCTAAATTATTTTTACATCACTTATTGAAGAGAAATATTAGATTTAATAAACCATGTAGTAAAATGTAATTAGAAAAATTTTAGACTAAAAAATGTATCGTAATTTAATATACACAATTTTTAAATTAAAATTTCAATTTCAAAAAATTTTAAGACTAAACTTTGTTTCTAGGACAGAAAAAAGCCCTTCTGCTTGCACATAATCCTTCAAACAAAATGAAAATTAAACATTTATCATTTTAATAAACAAAATCAGTCTCTCATATACAGCAATATTTTTTAATTTACTAATGGAATTTCTTTCAATGTTGTTAGTATATTATTTGAGGTATATGTTTCACAATAAAAAGTTTTACATTTCCATGAATTACATTTTTTTATTTTTAGCTATGCTACTTGAACATAAGTCATTGACTAGTGTGTGAAGCAAAAATATAGAAAGAGCAAAAGCAGCACGAATATTGGAACACAGAAAAGAATACACAGAAAGATTCAACACATCAAATAGACTGGAGATCCTGAATATTCTCTCTTGTCTGCCAATACCACTCAAATGTCCAGGGACCCCAGGGGATTAAGTGATCATTCATTGAGATTAAATGCATCCATAACAATGTTACCCCTTTTCTAATAAACTTTATAATAGTGTCCATAACATAAAATCATCTATAACAGTGTCAGCATAACACAGTCATATGATGTCATAATTTTGAATCAGAATAAATGGCCTGCAAAGCAATCATGCTGATGTCTATACAAAAAAGAATTAAATTATTAACATGAAAGAAAATCAAGATTTAAAATTAACTTACCCGCACTTAAAAGAACATTGTTTGCAACTGGATGCCATAAAATTAGGCCTACTCTTCTTTGATGACAAATAAGCTCAACTATAGGATCATTTAATGGACGAACTAAACCTCCATCTGGTATTTGCCACACTCTAACAACACCATCTTCAGAACCACTTGCAATCACATTGTCATTAAATGGACACCATGCAATATCAAGAACAGGACCTCTGTGGCCCGATACCAAAGGATAGTTAGGTTCTATTCGTCCAGTCTAAAATTAAAAATAAATAGAATATATATATAATTTTTATACTTCACTATCTTATCAAAATTATATATTTTGAAAAATTTAAACCATGACATTTCTTTCATTTTATTTTATAGATCAATATATTAAATACAACTACAAGAAATACAGTTGTTTTGAAGAAAATTGTGATACACGACTTCAGTAACTTTAATTCAGCCTATACAGTTTCTTAAAAATGAATTATTTACCCACAGAACAAGCAAGTGATTGATCCCTTGCATGTATACATTTTGTAAAGCATAAAAAGAGATTAATGATTGCAAGAAATAGGGCCGAGAGAAAAATTATTCCAATATTTTAGTCCATCGACAGTTTTTATTCAGACTGAAATTTTCCATCAGTAAGCAAGAACAGTTGAGATTAACCAAAATTTTGGACTGATTTTCTTTTAAATCAATCATTTTAATTATAAATTCATAAAACAATGATTTAAGTATCTTAAATAATGCTTATATTTAAATGCTAGTTTAACTAAAGTTTTATGATATACTCCTCAAATTTTCAAAACAATACATAAAAAACATTTGATAATTAGAAAGAGAAATTAAAATTTTACAATTTAATCGGCAATTCAGTTCTTTTTATACAGAAATAAAGAGTTTCTAGATCTTATTTTCCATTTAATAATGCAGCTTGTTAATACATACTAAAAATATTTCATTTTTAAGAATTAATGCCATACAAAATTTTGAATCATTATAAATTTTAATTTCTTTTTAACCATCAACAATGAAAATGACAGAATTTTAAAAAACTGAATTATAAATATGGGGGAAAATAAGTTCTTTTATGGTTATCAAAGTAATTTAAGTCGCTTGTTACACTTGAAATGAATATATTTCTGCATATATGAAAATTATAAGAAAGTTCAAAAAATAATAAATTATTAACAATGAAATGCATAAATCCATTATTCTGAAAATTTAAAATAGTGGGGAGATAAAAGATTACACATATACTATGAGAAATTTGTTCAATCTAGTGAGTATTTGATGGCCTCTTTCGAGAGAGATTGTCTTATTTTAGAGTAAAGACAGTAGAACAAGGTCTGCAAAGGTGTTGTTAAGTTTTTGTAGGAGAGGAAAGTTCCAAACTTTTTTTTGTTCATTGTTTTACTATTAAATTTGTATTTATTCACAAATAAAGTGCACTGTAAAGACTTGGAACACAGAAAGAAGAAGTCCAACGCCACTACCAATTCAGAACACTGGATGTGAAATCAAAATTTCTCTCAACGATTTTACCCAGGTGAGTAGAAACACCAATGATACAAATACTGAAAAAAAGGGGAATCTTGGAATATATTTGACTCCATAGAAAGAGCATTCAAACAAAAGAAAATTCCAAAGGAATTCAAGGCAGAAATTTATTGAAATTAAGTGGAGAAAAAGTGACAATCTACATAAAAAAACTTCTTGTCTACATAAAAAAAAAAAAAAAAAAAAAAAAAATTGTAGGATTATGAAAAAAAAAATTTAATTCTGAAAAAATATCACCTATCCCTGAAGCACACCTAAAAAATTTTAAATGTGCAAAACATTCTGGAGAATTACACATTTAATTTGCCACACAGCAGCAACAAGGGACTATTTTTGTAAATAAAGAGAAGAAACAGATTTCGAAACATTAAAAGAATCATATCTGATAAACTATTTCAAAACACTAGATGGAGAAATATCTAAGCACATTGTGATGCACCAATAAAATCAATAACTGAAACCACAAGAACTAGCAAAATGTCATATTTATTTTGAAGCAAGATGAAAGTCATTAGATGAAATCGGAAATAAAGCAAAATGTCTAAAATTTACAGATTCAACATGTGTAAAATAAATATATTCCACCACACATGAGAAAAGAGAATAACCAAAGCAAGAAGGATTTATCCTAAAATGAAAGGAATGTCATATTTGTGGATATTATCAGCACATCACTGGAGAGTGCTCAGAAATGAGGAAAAGAAATGAAAATACTGCTAAGAAAAGAAAATTGTATGTTATAACTCCAAAAAATACAAATAGAATACCGAAAGAAGATGTTATAGTAGCAAAATTTGACTCAAATCATCCACAAAATGAATTGGAAGAAAATTATTCAACCATTATAAAAAGTTTTTTTTTTTTAACTCTGAAAAAACAAAAGCCATTATACACTCCGGGGCTGAAATTTGCATAATTTGTGATTAATTCCAGATTTAGAAGAAGGTAAAGTAAAATTAACACTTGTGTTTGGAAATTCAACTGAAGTGAAAGTTTGTCGTACACCTATTCTTTACAAGATCTCTGAAAATAGTTTAACTTCGAAAATACTTAAATTGTTGTAACGAATAAATTAAATGTTAATAAACTAGAAACCTGAACTATTAGTTAATCTAACAGATGATTTTTCAAAAGAGAATAAAAGCTCTAGCAACAATTCTTCAGGATACAGGGGATGTTCTAAAGGAGAAAATTTGCAGAGTTGAGCCACAAAAATCGAAGCAGCGACAGATGGAAAATTTCCCTCCCCCTTAGAATAGCCCCAAAGAGAAAAACAAAGGAGGTTTGGTTTGGTTTGTCTGTCGCTCAACGGTCATTTTTTGCACATGAGGGCTAATTAGACCGGGACTTATGGTTTAAAGTGGATTCCAAACCACTACAAACATCCATGCCCAAGGTGGGATTCGAACCCACGAACTGTTGAACCGAAGGCAAGAAAACAAAGGAGGAGGAAGACAGCAAAAGCTAAGTCTCATCCAGCAAAGGGGAAGAGTGATAAGACAATCATTCGATTGGCAGCACAAAAACAAAAGTGTTGTTTGACTTGATTAGAAGCTTGGAAATTTCGAAGGGTGAAATATTTATTCATTGATCATTTAAATCACAAGAAAAATATTAGGATAGAATATTATATAATTAGTATTATCTCTTAAAATACAAAAAAGGTTCTTGAGCTATCACATAATTAAATCTTTGGAACATGCCTAAGAATAAAGAAAAAGGACAGTATTCTTTTTATTGCTCCATCATCAGTTTGTGAAAGTCTTTTTTAAAGCAAGTAATAATTGTCAACAGTGAAATTCTAAGAAGATTGATAAAATTTTAATAACCCCTCTCTGTCAGAAGGCCAGAATTACCATTTGAAATTGTAAATATTGATATCATCGGTCACACTGAGCCTCCATCTGTAAGAAAACAAAAGTATGTGCTATGCATAGTGGATGCTGGTTAGAAGCAGTACCATTAAGAAGTTTGACAGCCAAAATCACATATGAAGCACTCTTCAAAATATTCACAAGAACAGGATTATCCTAGGTAATTGCTAGTGACAATGGGGAAAATGTCATTTCTAAAGTAACTCAAGAGTTTGAAAAAAAACTTAATTCTCATCCCAGACTTCCCACCCCTGCTTATAGTGCTTTAAATGGATTAGGATCAAAAGGAAAATATGATTAGATTCCAATGAAAAATTTGCAACAGTGGTTAAAAGAAATATAAATTTGAATAAGAAGATTCACACAATCCCAAAACAAGATTTGGAAAATATTCCATTAATACACTGACAAGCAAAATAAATCTTAACATTCAGAATTCTCTATCTCTTTCATTGATGATATTACACCCATGGATTATTTAACAGCGATCATATGAAATATTTTGTTTTTATTGCTTTCTTAACATTAATTTAAGAGGAATATAACTTTGTACAGTATGCATCACTCTCTAATTCCATCCATCAGTGCAAATTTAATTTCCATTTTATTATAAACTTGTATTTACACTTACACACACACACACGTAGGTATTAAAAAATGTAATATTGTAAAATTAAATCAATGGAAAACTACACCTCTAAATAAATAAAATTAAATATATTACTGCAATGACTTCTAATAGATACATAAACTCTCAGAAATATTACAATTTAATTTTACGAAGTAAATTATACAAGTAGATAATTATGCAGTAATCTTTAAAATGGAAAAAGTAAGTTTAACAAAAATATACAATAGAACTTTTAAATATATATATAAACTAAAAATCTTCAGATAAATTTTTATTAAATTGGCCAAATTTTAATAGAAAATAAGTTTTTTAAAAAGTCAAAATTTTACCTTGTGAAGAGGCAACACCATAAAAGCGCCTCCTCCAGCCGCTTCTATAATTATGGCTAAGAATTTCGGATTTACAGCACAAAAACTGGAATCCCACGAATTGGAGGTTATTCGAATATTGTCGTAACATTGTTCCCGTTTCAACTGCTGTCCAAAAATATGGCGAAATTTACTGCTTCGCACTATTCTGAAAGACATCTGAAAAATAAATGTGTAGCTAATTAAAGATAAAAACGTTTCAGTCATTCTTCAAATGAAATGAAACAAAGTTATATTAATGAATTAATATAATGAAATCTGTTCCCATGAAACTTTAAATAAGTTATTATAATTGAAATTCAAAACATTTTACTTTAAAGTTTTTGAAATCAAAAACTTAAAAATTCGCAAACAAAATATCAACGTAAAACTTCTTTCTTAGCAAATAATCTTCAGAATGAATCTTCACATTATTTAAAATATTACATGTTCAAAAAAATGAGAGCAAATAGTGTTAATTTCCATTTTCAGATTAAAAATGCTAAAAAACTAATATAATATTATAATCTAATTACATGAATAAATAATAAAAACTTTAGAAAATTGCATCGGATGATATTACTATAGCTATGTCTTAAAAACAATAAAGTAAATAAATAACTAATAATAGTAAATTAATAATCATTAAACTGCAATTAAATTAGTTTTATGTAACTTCCAATTTATAATACCAAAAACTATCATTTTCTACATTAAAAATACATTTAAACATTTTGACAATTTTACAACTTAAATCGACACTTGTTGATAAAATAACTAGTTAAAATTAAAAACCATACTCTTTAAAAAAAAAAGTTTTGAGATTGATCAAGACTAAAAAAAACTGAATTATTTTACTAACTTTATTTAAAAAAAGTTTTTTTTAATTTTTAATTAAATGTAATGAAAAGTGTCTTAATTTAATCTTCTTAATTAAAATTGATTTTTTAATAAGAAGTTTTGCATCGAAAAGCTATCTTTTAAGAAAAAAAGAGAAAAGGGAACACAAGACTGGAATCAACAACGTAGAAAAAAGTTACCACTTAAAAATATTTCATAATTTTTATAACAAACTATAAAAAAAATTATATACATAGATATGTATTTAAATTTCAGAAGTGGTTTTCGTTTCAACGTTTTAGTAAAAACGTTTCAATTTAAATTGGCATTTTTATCCAAGATTTATATCAAACAATTTTACATTCCTCAATTCAGACAACATACTAAGTTTATATTTCTAAATCAAGAAATTTCATTCAGTTATTTCTAAATTACGTTTTAGGTTTTTTTACTAGTAAAAGCAAAAACCTTTAGTGAAGAAACCCATTTTAATACACTTTAACACACAAGAAACTTGTGCTAACTGAAATGGTAATCTTTTAATTCTATGATTAGATAAGTAACTTGCCACTGTAATTTATTGCAAGAAGATTTACATTAATAAATCGACGAGTTTCAATAAAAGAAATCTAAACGAACTTTTCAGCCAATCCATGAAGAGGCACAATATTGGAACACATAACAAATAATTAAAGTGATTGAAAATTTATTACAACTGAAACATTTTTTAAAATCCAAAATTTGCTAACATTTTCTATGACTGATAACAAATAAGTTTCTCTATCATTTAAACATAAAACTGCATTCTGTCATCGCTCAACAGTCGTTTCATGCTCACAAAAACTAATTAAACCGGGGTTAACAGCTTCAAGTAGATTCCAAATCACTACAAACATTTATACACGAGATGTAAGACTTAGATCCAGAAACAGCAGAACCGATAACCAGCGCTAATTATTTAGCTACCAGCTCGGCAAAATTCAATTTGCTGAACGTGATTGAAGTTGCTGATGGAGTTTCATTTAAGTACTGTTATAAAAAAAAATCACATGTAAAACGCATCTTTCATTTAAGATAAAATAATCTTACTACACAATCGATTTAGAAAAGAAAGTCCTAGATAAAATTATAATCAAAATACTTCAGCAACATAGAAAAAACTAAGTATGTTATAATATGCAAATATACAGAACACATATACTCTAATATAAGGCCAAATTTTAAATATTTACATTTTTTTGAAAAGAAATACTTATAAGAGAAGCTGAAAGTGTTCGATTCCGGTTTTTTAGTGGTTCAGAAACCACTAAAAACTTAGGCCATGGTCAAATCGACCAGAAGTGACCATAGAGCTGAAATCTTAAATTATTAAACTGAAAAATGATAAACTGAATTAAGTATACTGTAATAGCATTCCATGCTCTTAGGATCTATTCTACAAATCATAAAATTCAGAATTTGAGAATTATCCAATTTCAACATTATATCTGTAAATTATTTATATAAAAACGACGAAGAATGAAAAATACTGCTGCGATACGAAAATTAAGATCTATATTGCAATTAAGTTCAGTTACAATACATAGTTCTTCAATATATTGGTTTCAAGATCGACAAATTCTTAAGAGAAAGTTGGATTCGACACCATAGAAAAGTCTAAAGATTTATATTTTCTTTTGAAACATCTTATGCAATTAACGCAATGTCGCTCAACGATCATCATTCGTACATTAAAAGTTGATTCAGTTTATTTGTTCGTGGATCGAAAGTATTAGCCATTAAACTCAACGCATAATTTTATCGCAAAAGATTATATAATGTAAAATAAACGATGAACACAACGCCCGCTATTAAATTGAGAAGATTTCCTGGGCCAGTTCATTCAGTATTTTTCTACGTTATTAGCAGAGAATTAACACACTAACCTTCAGTCTGATAGTTTTATATGCGCATCAAAATATGGATGAATTAAGTTTAAAAATATTCTTAAGCCCATTTTTTAAAATCTTTTATCACAGTTCTACCATAAGAATAATTGTGAGGCACATATATACATTAATTTTATAAGCAATAAACTATTCAAAATTCTGCACATTGATAGAAATCTACATTTCAATACCTATTACATGACTAACAAGTCGACAGTCAAAGCAATGACAATAGTCGAATAATATTCCAAGCATGTAGATGTCGGCTGTTTTCTATGCTTGACTGCCCTAAACGAAAATTTATGAAAAAAGTGCTCTTGAATAAATAAAAAAGCTGTTTTTTCTGCCGCTTGTCTAAAAGCCAACTTCGATTTTCCTTAGTAATCGCAAATAACAAAATTACTTATATATTGCTGTTGAATATTTTGAATAGAAATAGAGGTAATGTTATCTACTTTCTCTATTCAAAAAATAATTTTTTTAATATCGAGAATTTATGAATTTATTGGATATCATACGTACATGAGGGCCAAATTTAATAAATGTTTCTCACAAAAAGTAACAAATAATCGCATTATTAATTTATCAATATCGCATATTATGAGAGTTACTGACATATCAATATAGTGTTGTTTAAATATAAATAAATATATAAAAGCAGCTTTATAAGGAATCGTAAATTTTGAAATCAAGTACAGTTACTTATTTCAGGACTTTTGTGTATTTCAATTGCTTTCAATTCAAATTTACAAGTATAACGAAATATATTTTTAATGCAAATTTGATAACAGTAGTAAAAATCATTAAAAAAAAAGTCTTGTGCTCAAATCCAGATCCTGATTAAAACAGAGGTACACGGTTGGTTGGTTGATTTTTATGGCGCGAGATCCAAATAAGGACAAGCTGCGCCACAGAGGTACACGGAGTCCCACATCAGAGGAACCCCCCCCCCTCAATCGAATAGAAAGTTTATTTTTACGTTGTCAATTCAGTCGAAGAGAATTGTTAACCAAATTGAATAGAAAGTGTTGTTGTGAAGCAGAGGGGGGCTTCCTATGAAGTTTTTGTCCTGGACCCCAATTAGACTAAGTCGGGCCCTGCTCAAATCATATTCCTTTGAAAATATCGAAGTAAGAGAAAAATTACAAACGAATTAAGCTAGATTTATGTGAAAATCTTAGCACAAAAACTTCTGAAATTGACACGTTAAGCAGTCACCATAGTGCAATCTAGCTACTTTTACGTAATCAAAAGAGGACTAATTCGATCAAGACCCGATTTAAAATAAATTCAAAATAACTTTAAACATCAAAGCTCAAAATGAGAATCGAACCCATGAGGTGTTGAGTTAAGCGACCAAAATGCTCGTTATTCATCGAACTAAGTACATTATAGTTGGGATTCGATAGTTTTAGTAGCACTATATTGCCAGCCCAGGTGGCACAAAACAAAAACATTCGATAGTTTTTCCACACAACGCTTACATTTTGTATAAGACTTAATTTTACAGCCTATGGTAAGGCTGGAATATAAAATTATGATTTAATGATAAAAATGAACTTCAAAAAACAGCTAAAGTTACATTAAAGAAAAGCAAGTATCACCTTAATTAACAATTTCCGTTGATGTAGATATAATTGTTAAATTTTGAATTTAAACACTAAGCAGTTTTTAAAATAAGGATTAAAAAATCTTTTAATTTTTGTCTAGAAGCTGAACCTACTTTAGAGTTAAAAAGTTTAAAAACTGAAATTTTACATTTGAATGATAAAAATTTAAGAAGAGTTCAGAGATAAGAACTAGGTAATTTAAAAATACTTGTATTTTTTCTTTTTTATCAAGAATATCTACTCCAAGTTAATCTCTCCTATCTTCTCAATCGTATGAGAAAATAGACAAGACACATGACATTTTTTGAAAACAGCTCATACTTGTAAATTTTAAGAATATAATAAATAAACTAGCTTTAAATAAAAAAGCCTTGTTAAGATACTTAATTTTAAAAAAAAACATTGTTTATTTAAAACACATTTCTCGATAATTTTGTCCAATTTTTATTTGAAATATTTTAATATATTAACTTTAAGCAAACAGGGTGAGTCATGAGTATAATCTATGTTAATCTCAGCCTTTAATACAGAGAATCAATGAAAGGAGCGCATTTTAAAGTTTTGCTTAAGGCACCTGTTTAGTCAGAGGAACGGCAATGACAAAGTGATAACAACTTATAGAGAACGATGACTAATCGACAGAAAGCATTATGTGTGTGTCATGCATTCTTCAGGTGATTCTTAGTGTCTCCCGACTTAATAATTTGCGGTTTTTTCCTTTGGGGTATATGTGAAGGACAATGTTTACGTAGAACCTTGCTTAGCTACTCATTACCGACTTGAATGTATTCAAGATTGGGCATATATGGGTCAAGTTTGACAAGAGGAGTCAACTTTTTTTTAAATACAGAGAGAATATGAAACTCTCTTTTAAGTACCACATTATTTTATGAAGTCCACATTATTCTATGAAGAATTTTATTTCAAAACATCAAATAGGGAGGAATCATTTTTTATACTTTACTAAATTACAATATATTTATAACACACAAATAATATTAATTATAATAATCTATCATAATTTAGAACAATATATTACTATTTATTTACAATATATTTAGAATTTGTTAAGACAAAAATACAGAAAAAGTAATTATATCAAAATCAATTAACTGATTAGAAACCATAGAATAAGCGTATTCGATCAAGACTGAAAAAGCATCAGTTTTAAGCAAGAACACCATAAAATCGAACTGCAAATTAAAAATAAAGGAAAATCTCCTCATAATTTTTTTACGAACTTATTTTATACGGTCACCAAGAAATTCAATGTTTCTTAGCTTTAATTAAAACTTTAAAGTTATAGCAGTACAATTCGATTAAAATCGAGTTACACTTTCTAAATAGAAAATTTTATATATATATTCAGATATCATGAAAATTAATATTAATAATAATTTGTATAATTTGCTCCACTCACTAACAACAAACAAACGACAGTAAAAAATATCTGTGCTTATGTGTGCAGTTTACAGCATTTGTGATTGTACTTCCTATAAAATTATCAGTCACCAACATTCTTGCTAAACAACAATTTTTAAATCTATGAGAGTAGTTAGGGACAGGAAGTTTAGTTAGTTACAACATAAAAGAGGACATTCAAAGATGTTTAATGGAATTTAAGTTTAGACATTATACAACCAATACCCTTTCTCCAAGTTTTCGACAATAACAGTTCCATGGGGAAGCACATTATAATCCATTGAAATCCAGTGAGCGAAAATATGATCAGTTTCAGCAAATGAAATCTTACAAATGGTACTTCGAATTTCCTTCCATTAACATACGGTAATCACAAAAATTATCAGTAAGTTTATGGACGGTGCGATACCCCAATGAAATCGATGGTCAGACAATGATACTTTGATCCTGTAATAGGTGATGTCCTGGATCATTGGGGAATGTGTGTCTTGAGCTATCCAGACTAATAAATTTGTCATTGAATACCAGGGCGAATCGCAACTCATTCATGAATTTAAAAATTTATCCTAAAGAGTCATAACCAATTAATACACAATCCAGTCACATTAATGTGACCACATACTTTCGACGCCGACGTTAAATAAACAATCACGGAAGGCAGGTGTCAGACACTGTAGTCGAGCGTATATAACGGGTATGTGAGGGCTTTGTAAAACATTGCACTCATTGGCGCAATACAGAAGAGGAACGATTTACATCTGACATCCAAAGGCCATGATTATTGGCTTTCGGGCCAAGGGTACATGCATTTCCGAAACGGCTACGAACAAGTAGCGATTGTTTGCGTGCTATTTTGGTAAAAGTAAAACATGCATGGTAAAATAGGACAAAAAAATAATCAGCGTATGGCAAATGTGGTGCACCACGGGCTATACATGATTGAGACGATCGGGCGAATAGATATGCTAACGTTGATTTACTGACCTGACTACCAACAAAGTCTCCCAAACTATTGTTCAAAGAACGTTGGCTCTCCGAAACATACTTGGTTCAATCACTTAGGCTGACTGCTGTTCATCGGCGACGAAGGCTAGAATTTGAACGTGAGTACCGCAAGCGGAAGTTCACTGAGTAGCGAAAGGTAGCATTTTCCGGTGATTCACGTTTTATGCTCCATCGGACAGGAGGACGTTGGGGCATACGACATGAAACTCCTGAAAGCAAATACCCTGCAACTACTAGAGAAATGGTCCAGGCTGGAGGCGAGAGTATTAAGATTTAGGGAATGTTCTTTTGGCATTCTTTGGGTTCACTCATCAATGTGAAAGACACAATGGATCAATACAAGAACGAATCTATCCTTGCAGACTATGTCCAGCCTTATATGCACATTATTTTTCCTCAGAATGATGGCATCTACCAGCAGGACATTGAAAGGTGTCGTACAGCTGGTAGTGTACGTACGTAGTTCGAAGAGCACCAGGATGAGTTTATTATTCTTCCCTGCTCAGGAAACTCCCCTGACTTAAACCTAATAGAGAATTTGTGGGACCATCTCGATCGCGTTGTTCGCGACATGAATCTTCACTCGAGTAATCTAGCATCGCTGGACACGCCATTGGTGTCGGCGTTGCTCAACACCCCAGTAAACACCTTCAGGAACCTAATTCACTCTCTTCCTGTAAGCCGGACGATCTGAGAAAGGTGATTATTCTGGTTTTTGACAGGTGGTCATATTAATGAGACTGGACTGTGTAGATTGGTTATGTACTTTATTTGTATACTAATATCTACCTCTGATGTAAACTGCAGCCTCAATTCATACTTATTTTCGAAAATTTAAGTTTTCCTTGAGAGCACTTCCAAAATTTCGAAAATTTTTTAAGTGATAAAATATGAAAATTGCATTTTAAATGTGTTAATTACACATAAATTTGTCAGCAATTTAACTTGAAAGCGAATTGCAAAATCATTTTAATAAATAAAATGAAGTCTAATTAGAGTATACTTTACTAACATTTCTTAATTTAAAGTACCAAGATTATAAGCCCATGCAAACCAAAACTTCGAAAACACGATTTCACTTGAGTTACTTACATATAAAAAATTTATAGTTTATTTTTATATAAAACTTATAAGCATTTTTATATATTCCTTGGTAAATTCTAGTCTTATCTATATACTAGTAAATAAATTAAAAAAGTTCTGACATTTTTTTTAAAAATAATGTTTATTTTGTTATTGTATTGAAATATTTATAAAGTTATTCATAATCATTTAAATCTTTTTTATACTTTTGAAACATTAATATCTGACTTTACCGAGTTCATGCATTTTAATTTGCATCAATTTAAATTGGTAACCACATATTTTCAAACTCAAATGTCTCCAAGGATATTATTTTAGGTAAGTTTTATGAAATTGTGTTCCCGTTAACGCCATTGATTTCTAAAAACTTTACATTATTTTTCGAAGTTAATAAGTTCTTTTTTATAATAATTTTTATTACTTCATAAAACACTTTTATAAAATCAAAATCTGATTAAGCTTAAATTTTCGATTAACAATCGAAAAAACAGTAAAATTCATTTTTAACTTATCAGTTGAATTTTCAGAAATTATATATAAAGGAAAGAAAAAAATGGGTGCGTTTTTGACTGGACAATATAAATACTGTAAAAATTTAAAAATTTGTATCACAATTCAGTTTAAGTACATTAAAGAATAAACAGAAAATATTATTCATAAGCAAATAATTTTCGAAACTTTAATCTCTACGTATTTTTTCATTCTATGTGCATTTAAAATGATAACGGTAATTTTTTTGGCACAAGTTGTTTTTAAATTACCAATGATAAGTATATCAAAAACGATAATTCAAAACATATTGAGGATTGCTAGAAAATTTCATCATATTACACTGAATCATGAAATTTAACTTTAGGTGAAAAAAAATATATACTTAATATTTGCTGCATGTTTTTCTTCCCCTCTTTTTTATTGGAAACTTACCTTTATGATATTCGTACGAGTGAAACAGTAAAAGCATATTTTCATGTAAATAAAATTTTCATGGAAAATGCTGAATTCTTAGATCACAATATACTCGAAACAAGCCTTCCACAAAAATATATTTATAAAAACTTGAACAAAAGTACTATTTTTGAAAATCTCTCATATACCATTTAATAAAGATTGAGTTCATAAAAATCAGAACATGAAAGATGGACTTAAAAATGGTCTCAAAATGTAACAATGAAAAGTCTAACAGACATTATATGGAAAATTATTGAATTATTGCTTCTGAAAAATATGTATGAAATATAATTAGATACGATAAAATAAGAAACAGATCGTCATTCAGATAAAGCTCTTAAAAAAGTACAATAAAAAAATAAAAATGTTTTCTCTTCCACTGGTATCTACTAAAGCGGAAAAAGAATTCTTATTGAAAGGAAAAGGAACTGTGATAGTGAAAAATATCTGACAGGAAACTAGACAGAATTTCATCGTAGATAATTTTCGAAGACTTAAAAATCGGAATCTCACAGGCAATTTCTAATAAGTTATTTGAATCATACTATAGTGTTCGGTAAATTTTATTTATAATTAGAATTTCGTATTTACTCGTGGGAAACTTAATAACTTGGACAAGATAACACTTAAAGAACAATAAAGTGTCATAAGTAACAACACAATAAAGAAACGCATTTTAATCTAGTGAAGAGGAAATGCGCAAGAAACATTTTTTAACAAAAAATAATTGAATTCTAACTGTTTTATTATTTAAAAAAGCAATTCATTTATATGGGCACAAACAGATTTAAATTAAAATAAATTTTGAGGGAGAACTGCTGTTGGTTCCACTATTGTACTATTCGAGCTTCCACTATTCGAAACGAAACAAAAATATAAGTTTAAATACAAAGGTATTGCATTAACCTGAAAAGAACTTTAAAAAATAAAATTTTTGGAAAATGAATGATTTGAATTTCAAAAGAACTTTAAAAATTACGCACATTTAAAAACCATCACAAATGTTATGAATCTTTCAAAAAAATCTGAAAGTAAAATTACAAATCCATTAGCATATCTAGGGAAATGAATATACAGAAAATACATCGAGTTCAAATAAAACGTATTGCTTATTTTGCGGAACTTACAGTGTATTCCGTACTTCGGACTAATTTATAATGATTATTAATGGTTTAAATTTAAAATTTTTCATTTTAGCATTTATGAATATGATAGCAATTTGTGTGATCGCTATTTCGCAGTACGATTCTAAATTCAAATCCAGCAGTATTATACAGAAGTAATATATATTGCTACCCCTCTACATATGCATTTGTCGGGTGGAAATTTCCCTGTTTTTTTCCCAGCATATGCGAATATTGCCCACTCACCCGGTAGGTTAAAAGTGAAGAGTAAAAACTTGGCAGCTTTTAGTACGCTGTTACGCTATTCACTACGCGCCATCAAAATTACAATATACACAGTTACAGCAGTAAAATTACATAATTACAACTATATATTTTATTGGCATTTTTATTCGGACTATGAAATCAAATATGAACATGCAAATAAATTTCTAATGAACTTAAATATATATAGCTAAAGAGTAATACAATTTACGCATTGATTATTATGAAAAAAATAAAGCAAATAAAAAGAAATGCACAAAAGATTTTAAAAAATACGTGGATATTCCCATATCACTATAATATCTTTGATATTTAACTCTTGCAACAAATTTCAATTTGTAATTTATTTAATACAATGAAGCCTTTTTCATACTAGGCGACTTTTATCGTAAGATAAAAAATCGTCCGCTATTTTATTGTGAGCAAAAAGTTATGCTAAAGTGTCTTCAACAAGGACTTTCATAGATGTCAAGCTAAATTCATTTTTATTCAAAGATACTGTTTTCAAAAACTCACGATGCCTGTTGATTGTCGCTCAATGATCAATTTTTGCACACAAGGGCTAATTAGATCATGACCTAAGGATTAAAGTGGATTCAAAGCAACTATAAACATCAAAACCCAAAGAGGGATGGAATCCACGAACTGTTGTCAATCGAAAGCAAGAGAAAATTCACGATGTATAGTCAACATATTCTAAGTACACTTTGGATACAATTTATTACTTTTTGACAGAAAATTTACTAATTTAGGATTTTTGAAAATTAATACAGTAGTAGTAATTCACAATTCTTGTTATTCTGGAAAGTATTTCAAATATTTTTAGTGACATTTTGTGACATTCAACAAAATAAGGGCAACATTTCTTGAGTGTTGCGCTCAATACGTTGAAATTACTTTATCAGTTGTAGTACACTCATTTATAATTATAAAATCAATTTTTTTAAGTGTTTGATATTTTACTATTAAATAATAAGAATTAAAATGAACTTTACTTTTTAAATAATTTTAAAGTGTAAATATTTTAAAATTATTTTAAATAATTATTTTAATTAGCATTCTAAATTTTAAATAATAATTTGTATCACCATTCTAAATCTTGTAATATTCTCATACTTTTATACAATAAATATGCAATCAATATCTTTCAAGAAATTTTAAGAAAAACTCAGTATTTTTAAAGAAACAATTAGTGAAATGCTATATACCCGAGACGTTAAGCAAATCCTATAAAAACTTGATTTTTATAACAGAATATTAAGCATAATTTGTGGCTCAACAATTTATTATTATTATTATTGCTTACACGAGTGCTGATTAAGGCCGTTACCTAAAGTTTTAAGTGAATTCCAAACTACTACAAAGAGCCAAACAAAGGTGGGATTCGAATTTACAAAATGTTGAACAGAACAGAGCACTAACCATTCGATGACAAGCTCGGCTGTAGAATATTAAGAGCATATTATTTAAAAATATTTGACTTCGGTGAAGTTCAATGAATGTGATTTCATATTTGACTTCTGTGAAGAATAAAACAGGTGATACGATTCTTCCATATAATTCGCACAAAAGAACATAAGATCACTAATGAAGTTAGAAATTTTTGTTCGATTGATAAAAAATTACAAAAAATTTTAATTTAAAAAAAGAAAAATTCGAAATGTTTTTGTATAATATTGTATATTACAAGCATATTCGATCCCACCCTGAGTGATTGCGATAGCAATTACAGAAAGAACATTTTACTCATTTAAACATTTTTCTCGTATCATTTCTAAATTCATGCAAGATTTTAACAAATTTAATAATGAAACATTTACACAGTTGTATTTTAATAACTTTACAAATATTTTTATAAAATTATGTAACGCTAAGGCATAACTGCAATAAATGTTAAATGAAGCTATTATTGAAGACATCAAAGTTCTCGGGGGAAAAAAATATATTTTTATTATTTTATAATGAAAATTTTAAGGATTTTAAATACTTCGCAATACATTTCCTAGGATTTTCAGTGTTTCGTTTAGTTCCAAATTATAAGGATGCGGTTCCTTTGGAACTGTCACTTCTCACTCTACTACGTTGCAAGAAATCTATTATTAGCTTAACTCTTTCATGTGAAAAAATAAATGACTCGGTTTTTTTTTTAGTTTTTTATTTTCCACCCCCGTTAAAAAATATTTTTCTGTCAGTTGAAAAAACTGCCAACATTTAACTGAAATTGAAAATTGTCTTTGAAAAAAACTATTTTTGGCGAAAATTGAAAAAACTATACTCACTTCATAATGGTTATAGAATTAAAACATTGAATAAAAAATTTTAACACATTTAAAACGATTGGCATGGTCTTAGCTCCAAATAGAAAAATCCATCTAGGAAAAAATTCAGTGTTTTAGCCAAGTGAATTACCAGTACCTAAAGACTGAAACACAACGTAAAAAAAAATATGCATCTCCTATTTTTCTCAAGTATCTTTCTCCTCTCTTCCCTCACCAGTTAAGATAAATTCGAACTTATATTCAAAACATATGTATATTTAAATATATCCACTCACCTTTTTGATTAAAAAACATTTAAGACATGATTAAAATAAAACATTAAATAACAAACATGTTATATAGTTGTTTTAATTTTAACAATTTACAATAAAATGATTAGCAATAGATGATATGGAAAAAATACTCAAGATTACAGCTTGGTCTTATGAAAATTTCTTTTTATATATTTTTCAAGAGTCTAAGTGTTGGTGATCCACACACACTTTTGAGAGATGTTTCCTAATAATCTGTGTGTTTCCTAATACGAGCTGTGTAAGATAAATAAGCAATAGCTAATTTTGCAAATCACTGGTCTATTATGTACATAGAGAAAGCACAATTTTCTACAAACAATCTTGTCATATTTAATATAAACATGATGAAATAAGATTGTTTTATTTCACGACTTTTCAAATGATACATAAAATTTAATCAAAGTCTCCACAGTAACTCCACATTAAATCTCCACAGTAACTTTAATACAGAATCTGAATTCCTCACGTTTTTTTCATTTTACTACCAATTAGTCAAGCAACAAAATCCACCACATTTGACGAAACGAAAAAAATAGATAACGCCGAAAAGTACTTAATTAAGACCTCTGTAATAGTTACCTTGGTCCCCATAATTCGCTTAACTCAAAATTAAAAAAGAGCTGTAACAAAATGTGTAAAGATTGAGAGTAAGAAACTGAATGTATTATTCATTTTTTAATCAGGGGTAAATACATAGAAAAGGTTTCATATTAAATATAATTCCAATAACTACTACTAAGCCATATAATTCGTGACAAGATAACACCATAAAACCAAAGCATCAGAAAATTATACAACAGTAAAAAGGGGAGTAAAAATAGCTTTATACGACTTCGATGGAAAAGGGATGTTCAGATCATGATTGTTGGATGCTCTTTTCAAAATATGAAAGCACCCACACATTTTTATTTTTATCACTTGACCTAGGAATAATCCTTCCGATTAAAGCGTACATATAGCTTATTAGAACTGAAAAAATTTATTTGGTTTATCGCGTTCTACGTTCATTTTTTTGCACCAAAGTGTTAATTTGATTGAGATCTAAATGAAAGGGATTTCTCGAACCACTAGTAATAAATACATCCAAACATAAGATGGGAATCTAACATCAACTGAACTGAAAACCAGAATGCTAACCATTCAGCGAGATGATCGGCGAAGTTGAAAGATCATTTCTCATAAAAAAATTATTCATTATTGACGAAAAAATGCATTACAAATTTGCTCAAAATCAACATTTAAATTACCCTTACAAAAATAGGTATAAAAATTTACAGTCGCTGAAATTTCTCCTTAAATACATAATTGTCAAGGGACTGACTGCTTTGCGTATTTACATTTTTTGAACACGAGGTTAATTTGTCTTTATACTGACAGGGATAGAAAAGAATAACTACTTCCAAACTTAATGCTATCTGAGTTAGGGAGAGGGAAAAACGGATACTCTATAACTTTTTAATTAAAAAATCAGAATTTACTATTCAATTATTTATTATAAATACGTGTTCTTTTCACTCTCAAAGTTAATTATCAAACTATTGGGTATCATTGAATTTTTTAAATTTATTCAGTATTAATCTATGAATAAAATTGCTATGAAATTTACAGAGAATCAATCAAAATTTTTTTAATTAGATCCAATAGTACATATTTTAAAATGAATTATTTCTCAATATGTTCATTTTTTATCTTATAAATAACTAAACAAAAATCAGTATTCTAATAAAATATAATTTTAAACTAAAAGGACTTTACTATTACTATATAAATAAGTAGAAATTATCTAAAACTTCAAAACTTTTATTTTTGTTTAACCAGTTCTTTAGAATATACATATAGTTAGCAATCATATTATTCATATAATGAAACAATTCAAGCAAATTTGAACATAGTGCAATGACTAGAAACGAAATATTAACAATCATTCCCAATGCTGGTAGCGAACACATACTTGAACAAAATTGTGCGTCACAAAATATTTTCACAAACACTGTTTAAATTGTATAAAAGCAAAATTGCAGTGTCTCCTAATTAGTGAATTTGAAGATTTCATTAAGTCATCAGAATTTATCTTGATTTATTAGTGTACTACACCAAGGAAATAAAAGTTTCATCTGCAATAGTCTCTTATAGATGCATAAATAAATTTTTAACATAATATTTTATGACAAAAATAAGTAAGTATTTACAGTTAATCACCTAGTTCCTAATCTATAAAAATTTACATAGCATCAATCTTTTAAAATGATAATATGAATAAAATTTGACTAGAATCACATTTTGTTTTAATATAAAATTAAAAAATATCTTGAGGTATTGTGTTTTTATATGAACGAAATTTTTAATAGAGATTACTATGATACTGTACATTTTTAATTAATGATCCAATTATATAAACTGCTTACTCAGTGTAGAAAACAATTCAAAATTTCTATATAAATTGTAAAAAAAGAAAATATACTCCAGGATTTAAATAATTTTTAAAAAGATTTTTCACTAGATATTTTATTTCAAATGAACCAATCATAAAAAGTTAAGTTCTTAGTATACAGAAAGTAAAAATGACAGAGTTTTCCTACACTAGGTCAAGATTTGTTTTCTTAAAAATCTTTAAGAGTTAAAAAAAAATCAAATTAGGAATAAATATTCTTTTCTCTTTCTTAGATGAGACTGAAGAACACCCACCATTAACTTCCACCAAGCTTATAATAATATATATCTTGTATACTGTGCTTTTATTTTTGCTTAATTATTTTATTGTCACAAGAACAGAAAGTTTAATTTCTTATACAGTATTTAGGTTTGTTCATCACTCAATGGTTACTTTCTGTACCAGAGGGCTAATTAGACAGGAACCTACAGCTTAAAGTGGATTCCAAACCACTAGTAACATTCAAGCACAGGTGGAATTCGCAACTGCTGAACCAAAGGCAAAAGTGCAAGCCACTCTGCTACGAGCTCTGCTTCTAATATATCACAGATTATAATATTTGTCTTTTTGTTCAACTTCTCTTCATTTGAAAGAATTTCTTAATTACAATCAATAATTTAAAAACATATGCTTGCAAAAACATTCGTAATTAAAATAACTAACAAAAGACATTGACAAACATCAATGGTTTGATTTGTTGGTCACTCTATAATCATTTGTTTGATAAAAAAAAGAGGTAACTAGAAGTTTAAGAAACAGTGGATAGATTTAATATATTCAAAAACATTTTGCCCATAACATTAATTTTAAAAATCAACAAGTTTCTACTTATTTCCTATAAAATTAAAGGCACATTAAAAATTTAATCAAATTGAATATTGGTATACACATTTGGTAATTTTAAAGTAAAATCAGTATCCAGTCCAACTTTCAATAACTATAAATAAAATTCTATAAATACAAAAAATCTCTTAAATAGTTACATTTCTTTCTAACTAATTAAAAAGTATTTTAATTCATAATTATGTAATTTTAACTCAAACCTGGATACAGAAATATTATGAACATGACATACAATTTATATTAAATATTCAGAATTATACAATCTTTATCATAATCATTAAATCAATATTCAACAGATAAAATTGACCAAATATTATGCAATATGCAGTTATTGCACTAAAAAAATATTTTATCTCAATAAATCACACTGAATTTCACTTGGTCATAAATGGATTAAAGATAAGAAGATTTAGCCCCACCAGTCAACAGAACAAAATGCAATGCATATAATGCATTGTAATCAAATATTTCATTTTCTGGTTCCATAAACTTTTCTGCAGTTATTTTGAAGAATGAGGATGAACACTCATCAAAATATGGTCAGCAAGTTTTTTTAATCAAAGATTGCTGTTTCATATAGCTACAGAAATATAAACAAAACATAAAAACACTTTCAAAATGTTAGCCAAGTTTTAGGATTATGCTAGAACCTACAACATTGTGAATGAAATGTTTCTTATAGTCATAAATTATTAAGAGTTTAAAACAGCAAAATAATTAATCATTCAATAAATTTTAACGAAATACTAAAATTTTTATGAAAACAATTTCTTCGAAGAAATGCCAATAAATATTTCAAGAAATAGTCTTCAAATATCCCTTGCAATATTATGAAGACTTCAAAGGAATATATAGATATTATGTGCTTCCAATGTATTTTATCAATATTATAAAAATAGATTAGCATGGATATTTAATTACTGAAACACCCATATAGAAAGATATCAGTTTGCTTTCATTACCCATAAAATTTGCTTTGAAAAATTGCACAAATTCTAAATTAACCTTATCATACCAAATGATGAGGTTTAATGAAAATATGAAATGTGTTCATTACTTATATTAATTCAATTGATAACGTTCCACCATAAGATATTGAAAGATCTAAAATCAGAGAAAAGGAAAACAATAAAATTCTCAAATAAAATAAAGCAACAAAAAATTTAGAAAATAACCCTTAACTTTTTTTAATAGGCAATATATATATTTTTATAAAAAATAGATTTAATCATATTTTTTATAAATAATAATACAAGTATAAAATAAGACAAGTATAAAATTAAAACTTGGCTTTTTGAGTCTTTTATAAAGAATTTCATCAAAAATAATAAAAATGATAAAACATTAAGCATTAAAAATATTTCTAGTGAGAGAAAAAATCTTAAAATTATGATTAACCTTTATAAAAGCTATCCAACAATGTAAACTAGTCTTTTCAAATCAAGTATATTAGATTAACAAATTCAGCACTAGTAAAATTCATAATATCAAAATAGAATCAAGAAAAAAATAATTCTAATCTTGAAAAATGAAAAAAATTAAAATTCAAGTGTAAGGAGTTCTACAATAAAAATATTTTTAATACACAATAAGTGTATATATTTAAGTAAGTTAAGAAAAAACTTACCAAATAAATTAAAATTGTGGAATAATTACATCATTCATAATGTTAAGGCATAAAATATATACTTAATTTTAAATGTTGTAAAAACTTGGAGATAATTTCAATTTAGCAAATTCTGGAACTACATGAATTTTATTTTACTGATTATCCAGTTGAAGACGGAGGCTAAAATCAGATTTAAATTTTAATACACTTTAACAAAAATTCAGCAGTATATAGTTAATTTCCCCTTTATGGCTAATCATATATCAAATAGCACTTAAAAGAAAAATTTTGTACATTAAAGTATCTGTCATATCCTTGCAACTTATATGAAATAAAAAGTACAGGCAAAAAACTATTCCTGTTTTCTAACCATAATAAAATATATGCATAGTAAAGAATCTGCGATTTAATAATATAAAACACTAGTTGTTTGTAGAAAGAAAAAAAAGTTCCCCCAACTAAATTTAAACGACTTTTAAGATGTTCTTTTTTTCTAAATTATACAAATGTGGATGCAAATATATTTTCAAAATAATTTTAATAATTAACATACTATAGTATGGATGACCTTTCTATAAAAGTTAATATTTATCAAAAGGAAAAAATTGCATGTAGTATCATAACAAAGTTAGACAGTTTGTTTAAATAAAAGAAATGCCATCCATACATATTCAAGACAGCAATAATATCAAAATATTCTTTAAACAATCAGAATATTTATTATACAACCATCAACAGTCCTGACTTTTTTATTTAAATGAAATTTTAATGATCCCAAAGAATTAAAAAAAATTTAATACCAGAAAAAACCTAGAAATGAAAATTTAAGAGCAATTAAATTTGAATTATTACAAACATTACACCCAGGATTGTATCATTATTTAAAACAAACACTCAGTTCTGACAACTAAAAATGCAAAATTTTCAATACTGAATTATATTAGTTAATTCTTCCATTAATATTATTTACGAATACTTCTTAAAAATCCTTGAAAATTACTTTTCAAATTCATAATAAAACGTTATCAAATTGGCAAAAAGATGCAGAAAAAGAACAGATTTATAAAATTAAAACATTTTTTTTTAATTTGTATGAAAATGTAAATACATTAGGTGCATAAAAAATATAAAACATTGACACACAAAACATTTCAGAAGTGAAATGTCATTATGATAATACTTTACGCATTTTTCCTATCTGCCTACAATATCTTTGGTGAACATTATTTCAATGGGCAAAGCCCCAATCTTTCTTATAATTAATTTTTTTAAAAATGTTTATTAGTTTATTTTATTATATCACATCTTGTTTGTTCTTTTTAACTAAGTGTAACATATATTACTTACTTTTGTACACGACATTGAGCATCTAATATAAAAGTAAATATACTATATTTCAGTATAAATCCTAATTTAATGATAGTCTTTAAGCATTTATTTCATAAAAATTCAAAGTAATATTAACATCTTGTATAAAGATTCATTCTATTAAATGCACATGAAATTGAGCTCAATGTGTATGCACAAATTTATTTACATTCATTTTAGATGTTAATACAAATATTTTCCTATAGTAAATTATTATCTTAATACAATTATAACCAGCTACTTTTTTATAATAATGAAAAATATTAAAGTTCATTTTTCATAGTCTTAAAAAGGTATCAAATACTTTTTAAGGATAATTAATATTTAACAACAAAAGTAGTATTTTTCATTATATTATAAATCTCCAAATTGGACTTAACTAATTTTTATAAAAAATTATTTTATAACTTCTAATGCAGAAGCTGTTTATTTTAATTATAATTCAATGTTTTGTAATTTTTCATTCAACTTGTATATTTCAAGGCTTTAATTTTAAATTAGTAACAATACAAACTAATTTAAAAATTAAAAGTTTTTACGATTTCTTTATTTAGCTAAAAAAAGATCTGCTTTTAAATATCTAAATTTAAACTTAATTTTCTAAGATATTCTTTATTTCAGATAAATATTTAATTTTCAAATTATTAGAGCAAAGTAATAATTGTTATTGGGAAAATTACAAGCAAAATATAAATAATTAATGCAATTAGTTAAATAAAAATTACAAATGAAATAAAATATTTTGTGTACATAAATACAAAATGTTTTGCATAAACTTTTCACATAAATAGTTGAAAAAATTGGAATTTATTATTTTTTTTACAAGTCTTTATTTATAAATATAATACATTTAAATTAAGACAAAAGTGTAATATTTATGTTTCCATTGGATTTGTATGTTTTTAAATGTACATCTGCTTACAAATTTTTTCATTCAGAAAGCAAAAATTTGTGAAAACCGCATCATGTTTTTAAAAATTCAACATGATATTAAGTGTTTATATGCTACGGCAATAAAAATTATGCACAATGTATAATCGAATCGAAACAATGAATATCAATTTTTAAATGGTGTTCAGAGTCGAACTTGTCAAATAAAATTAAATAGAACATAATGTTCAAAAAATATTTGTAATATTTCTCACATGTGGAAAATCAAATGAGTGATATTTTAAGATAAATGCGATGACAATTCATACAAGCATGACTTACCACTTAGGAAATAAATTAATTCTATTTTAAGATAACCTAGTCAGTTTTTTAATAAGTATTAAGCTCTCATACAAAATTATTTAATACGTTTATATTAACAAACACGAGTGATAAAAGTAGCGCATGCGTTGTTTGAACTTTATCACACCCGCGCTGTTTACCATTTAAGGATTACGGAGACTTGGGGAAATGTCGGAAGACTCAAAATTAGCATCTATGTATCACTCACGTATTAAAAAACGTAATTTGGCACATTTACGCAACTGACTAAAAATGCGCTAGAGAATTTTAAACAAAATGAATACTATGAATTATGAAATAATATTTCCACAACAGAATATAATTATATTTTCCGTCCCTTTTACAAAAATATAAATGGATCATAAAAAAGAAATTCATAACTTACATTTTCGATTTTAAAATAAATTACAAAAAATATTTCATTCGATGTTTAACAACTATGAAGTTTTAATTTCGTTTATATAAAGACCTTACGATCTTTATCTAATTCAGTTTAAGTTTAAACTGCAAAAAGCAGTTTCTGTTTCGATAAGGATTTCAGAATACGAAAAAAGTTACCTCTTATGAAGTTTACAATGCTAAGAATGGTATGAAATATATTCACAAGAGGGCGCCTGAGAGAATGATTTTTATTTTTCTTTCTTCTCTTTGTTTTTATTTTATTTTTTCTTAGGATTTCTATTACGATACATTCTACAACAAGAGCCAATGTAGAATAGGGCCTGTCATGTCATAGACATGACCTGTCATGCCTGAATAGGTCATGACGTCCCCATGAATAGGAAAATAAGCATAATTAAGTTGTTGTTGATGTTGCTAATCTCAGGACTATCTAGCAGATCTAGATAATTCCCATGAATCCGAAAATATCCAAAACGTCTAAAAAATAAAGATGAAGGTCCTGTAGGATTTCGTCCTTGTTAAAATTTAAACACATGAAAATATGATCAGGGGAAGAAGTCATGTTAGCTGAGCACTATTGGTACTCCGAATATATTTTTTGACCGTGCTTAAAAATGAGGGCTTTTGTGTGGTCATTCAAGAAGCATAATAAAACAATAAGTCTGGATATCAAAGAAATTCCACAACGAATTTTCACCACCAAGTATGTTTTTGGTGACCCTGATTAAAACAGCATATGTTATTATAGTCCTTTCAACATATTGAAATTGTTTGTATTCATTCAAAATATAAAATGTCAGATAATATGAAAGCCTATCATGTCATAGTAGTGAGATATTACACTTCAGACCAAAAGGTCTCGATTCGATACCAGCCATTGTTAAACAATTGGAAATCAATATGGCTCTTCTGCCTTCTGCATAAACGTCTGATGTGGATGATGCTGAGAGTTTCATTGATTTCACTTCTGTGAAACGGGAATACGGCTCACTGGTGGGCCATGTTTGCCTTCTAGAGAATCTAATTACCTTCTGGAAGACGTAGTTGCCTTCTGGGTGTAAATTACCTTCAGGTGGATTCAGTTTCCTTCTGGACCTTCCTTGCCATTACCTTCAGGGAGGACCCATTGTAGCCATATAGTGGTTCCTCCAGGAAGGCAATTTGCATGGTAGGTATTAAAATGCATTACAATAACTTTAGGTCTTTAGACTGTTTATTGCGATGACAAATAAGTGGTTTTTTAGCCGTAGGACAGAGCTTTTCAGAATGACTAAAGCACTGTTAAACAACGGGAGATTGATGCTGAGCTGCTATTTTCTGTGTGCACATCTGATAGGGGGGGTACATAAAATTTTCAGCTGAATGCTTAGTAGTCTGGCCTCTGATTTGATAGCCAGTGGCGGAATTTGAATTCAAATCCCACCTCTGGCTTGGATGTTTGTGGTGGGTTATAATTAACCTTCACATGCAAAAATTGACCATTAATTAATCTCTTAAGAGACAAGCAAACGAAACCAATCAGGTGAGCATGGCCCATTATTTATGAAGAGCATTATTATGGAAATCAGTTTAAAGAAGTGGATATGAAAATGCCTTACAACGAGTCATAATAGGATGTCGACTTCACGATGTCAAATATGTGCTTCAATTTTAAAATAGTTTTTATATCTACTGCTGTATATTATAACTAAAGAAAATAAGAAAAGAAAAAATGTACTTTTTTATTTTAATTAACAGAAAAAATATTTTTAAAAATTTTCTTTCAATTTTTATAGTACTTTTTTTTACTGTATATATTCACTTTCATAATCGTACATTGTTCAAACACACTTTGTAACTATGCCTTTTATCAGAGTTTACAAATAAAAATTGTATATTTCTTTTGTTATTTTGAAAGCACTTTGTAAATGAGAAAATTCTTATACTTATTATTAAATTTAAACATTCACCTGTCAATATATTGACCGATACAAGATATCTTTTGATTGCATTTGAAAATTGTCACCAGTAGAAGCAACTTAACATAAGATAAATGAGTGTTCAAGTTGCGGCAATTCAACCCCATCGTCTAATAAATATTAGAGATTTGTGTTGTGTTTCCTATAAGGAAATAATTGTTTAACTAAATTTAATATTAATAGATCGCTTCTCATGCTAAATTTGATTAATTTACCGTATTTTAGGTGCTAAAAATCAGGTGTTATCTTTTTAAACATGCAGATACCTGCTGTAGCGTTAATGCAGTTAGGAATGGAAAATTTTATAGGTTTTTTATTTTACAAATAGATTATAACTAAAGATATGGAAATGTCAATTTTTGAATTAACTGAAATCAATAAACATGTTTTTAGCATTACTGTTCGAAACAAAGAGTGTTGGGAGTGGATATTTGAAAAATATATGATTGGCCATCTCCATGACGAATGGTGTAGAAATTTGAAAGAGCCTGGATTTTATTTAACCCTCCATTTTTGAGCGAAAACACTTTACCTTTATTTCCAAAAATAATAAAACTTTCGGATATTTGCTATAGCTAATATATAAATATATAATAATAAAATTATAATTTTATTTCTGATATTTATAACTTTTGGGAGCTCCAGTGGCTCAGTAGCTACACGCCGCTTCCCGTTAAGCTCAGCAAAGTGAAGCATCATTTGCCGTGGGCAGTGGTTGGGAGGGTAACCACGGTGTACTCTCCTTCACTGTGTTGCTGGAACTCCGTGGGTTGGGGACGTGTCCACGTTAATCTGTGACGTCCAAAGTCCTTCCGCTGGTGTGGCGTGGATGTGGAGAGGAAGATGCCAGCTCAGGTGTGGCCTCGTCACCTGACCGTGGCTCAAAATTACGAGGCACCTTAAAAAGAGCAAAAGTCGTACTTTCACCTTCGTGGTGCTCTGTTCCAAACAAAAGACACTCCCTATTGAACAACAACAACTTTTGGAAATTTTCTTCAAATAATGGGTTCCTACAATGTCGGCTTTTTGAAAATCTGAGAGGTCAGAGATTTTAAGCTTTTCAAAATAAATCCAAGATTTACAGAACTTCAATTAAGCTACCCCATTCTACCATAAAGGTATGGTATATGGTCCATAATACATGCATTTCTATTCATAAAAAACTGGTTGCAATTTTTTGATGTTTATGAATCCCCTTCAAAAATATCTTTTATTCACAGTTGTTACCAACATTTTGACAAACCATGGTTATCGATATATGATGTACAGACACTTGTACATCGTAAGTTTGATGAAATTCTAAATTATTAACACTGAAGAGCATATACGAGCATCATGGGTGACTGTAGTGTCATCTGCAAGAGCAATATAAAGAGGGAAGAAATTGCCCATATGAAATATCAAGCTTTTTTTGGAAGCTGTTGATAATGCTGCCTCATAATGCATGAACATTTTTCAAACAAGTTCCCGAGTTCAGTCAAGGAAAAATATTAATTCATATAAATTTTGGATTATCCTTCTGAGAAATCGATGATCATCTGGGACAAAAAAAATCCACTGTGATGCGGATCTGTAATAGATGAGTGTAGGAGAGAATAACAGACCGGCCGTACTATACATGTAAAAAACGTGTAAAGCTGTGTCGATTCCCAGTATTGCTGAAATACCCCTTTACAAAATTGAATTAACCTTTGCTAAAATATTTTATATATAAACACACCAGGAAAAAAATGGGTACTCTGCCACTCACCCTGTCTAGTGGTCAGTATATCTGACTGCAAATAGTGATGTCCTGAGTTCAAATCCCATTTCGGATATTGATGTACTTTCTCATTTCCCTGTATGAATGGTTGCCTACCCTACAAACGGTACCTATTTAATGTGTGTAGTGAGGAAGTTGGATTCCATATCAAATTATGGTTCAGTTGGAAAAGTGGAGCAGTGCACCCCATATTGCCAACCTAACAGGCACAAGACAACAATGGTCTAAATAAATTTTACGTCTACAAGATGTCGGCATTGGACGATTCATAGACGAAATTTGGATGTATTCGTACACACTGTTCTATACCAGGTAGTTTTCATGGATGTTCATTTTTAGATAAGGCTTATCTACTGAATGCTTTCTCTAGTAGCTCAGTTTTTATCCACTAGACAAGATGAAAACTCAGCTTTTAATAATATTTTTTTATAAACTGTGTTAAATTTTTCTTTATTTGCTATGAAGTGGCTTAAATCTTTCTCAACTGGAAAGTTTATTTTTTTTTATTTATATCTTATATTAAATATTATAGAATTTTCTCATTCTAATTAAATTAGTACTTTTTAATCCATATTATTTTACAGGTAATATTTTGAAATTTGTGTTTTATTTTGTTTAAAATAAAACCTAACTTTTCCTTTTCTTTGAAAAATATTAAAATTTACTCCAAGAAATTTTATTAGAAAGAGTATATATAAGATTTAATAATAAACTGTGATGAATACAATTGGGTTTATATAAATGTAAATTAATACATACTTATGCAATAATGGTTCATTTATGAAAGATAAAGTTTATTTTATTTATACATTTTTTTTATTCTTTCACTCGAACACCTTCTTAAACAGAAATAAAAAAACAAACATATTTTTCAAAGTTTTCATTTTTAAAATTTTGTAACTTTTGGAATCCTGGAACCAGGGGGTATGCGTACCCCTCTGGGGCTTGAGCTAGCCACCAGGCGCGTAGGCAGGTGGTGGATAGCCGAAAGTCCTGTAGGAATAACAGGATAGCCTCGAATATTGAATAAGAGGCCGCGAACCAGCTCCCGTAAACCCTGGTGTTATGCGTTCCGTGCCTAGGGCTAATTGGCACCGCGGTATTGGTGTCTTAACGGAGCCTCTAGTTGCCTGGCGAACTTCTAGAGTAATTTGCCTTGCCCAGTAACTCAGGCAATGCTGGGTGGACTTATATTACCTGAGCTTTTTAATTGTTATCTTGTGGCTGAAAAGACACAAGTAATAACAAACCTTTCTGCATTTGCAGGTGAAGCCTCTGAAGTAGACCTTCCTGAAAAAGACAAGGGAACTCAGAGGCAATCTTGTAAAGGGGCAGTTATCAATCCTTCGCTTGAGGTAGAAATGACCTCTAAACCATCTTCTTCTGGTGAAAGTCGGGAAGCTATCTCTAGCATGTCTGACTTTCTGACCAGATGGAACTGTTTCAGCAAGACCTTATCTGCTGGAAATGTCATGCGCAAGGGGAAACGGCAGAGCATATCATTTATGAATGTGAGGCTCTTGCCCTCCCTAGATTAACTTCTTTAGGCATCATCTATACTAGAGAGTTATACCTAGACTCCATTAAAGGGTTATCGGACTTTATTAATAAAGTGGGTGACCCGAGCAAATGGAACTAGGAAGCATTGGGTTTGGAGTTAATGGTACAAAATGCTGATAAAAGCAGAGGTGCCCAATGACATACAAACCCAATTCTAAGAAGAAGAAGAAGAACTTTGGAATTCAACCATATATATATATATATATATATATATATATATATATATATATATATATATATATATATATATATATTAGTATAAGAAATTATGAAGTATTGATATCAATCATAAATTTTCCAATCATCGAGTGGCAAAATACATAAATTGGTTAAGCAAAATTGCTCCACTGATATATTGAAAAAAATAATAGCATAGAAATTTGAATCTGATATATTTTAAAATATTGAAGAAAAGACATTGAAAGATATAGTAAAAAAATATTAAAGTAAAGAATATGATTAGTTTATTTATTATGGTATTATCAATTTTTGCACATGGAAGCTAAATTTGACCATGATCCGAAGAACTAGACCTCATTTGTAGTGCAAAAGTGTCTTGAGCAAAGCTATGTAAACAGTACATAAAATTAATTCACATTGCAATTTTTCCATGGAAGTATTGTAAGTTTTCCATCTGAAGTTTGCTCAACGGTGTTTTGCGCACGAGGGCTCTAGTAAGAACAGGACATTGTTCAAAGTGGATTTCGAACCACTACAAACACCTAAACCTGGAAGGGAAATTAAACCCACATATTGTTGAACAAATGGCAAGTGGCCTTGACCATTCGAACTGACGAGGTGAAAATCAAACACAGAAACTTTTTTAACTGATAAACAGCACAAACCATTTGAATTACATTGAAATTTGTGATGCGGTAGTAAGAAATGCTTTTATGCAATACTTTTTTACTAGCGGATTTTTTATATTTTTTGTTATTCAATGAAATACAAACTCATTTTATGGCTTCATAACCACAACCTATTAACCGAGAAAATCTATTTCTTTTATGAGGATTTTTATTTGGCGAATTTATTCTCAGATTCCAAATTTATATGAACTATTTTTTTTACAACTATCAACGTTCTTAAAGTATTTATGTGACGTCATTTTTGTAATTAATTTTGGAATAATGAAATGGTGTTCCATTGCCATACAAAACTATTAATTCTTAACCATTCATTCAGCATATGCTATGTATTTTTGCGTGTTAAGAGCATTTATAACATAAAACCCATAGAAACTGGATTGATGAATAACCATGGTGTGAACGTAATCTAAATGAAGTCTGGTCTATTCTCCCCAATGAGCCTCAAGTCAGTTAGGAATATGAATTTGAAGGTGTTCTGGTACATAGAAACATTTGAAATCGTCTCTCACTTTTCATAAAACACAAGAGTTTTCCTAGTTTGGTAAAAAAATTATGACAGGTTTGTATAACATTTAGAATGATTAAAAAAGAAAATTTTTTTTACTGATATCTCATGTTGTATGTTAATGTTTAAGTCTCATTGATGATTCTTTTCTTTATAAAATAATATTAGATCTCGGGCAATTTGATTATTGAATATCCCTGAGGTGGAAATAATAAAGTAATGGTCAGAGTACGTTTTTTTGATTCATACTCGGATAATTAAATACCAGAAAACAAATGCAAAAAACTCTCAAACCCCACAAAATAGTTGTTTTAAGTTATTACATTTCAAAACAAGTAAAGAGTATAAACTAATACTTATAAATACAAAGTGAGGGTCAAAAACACACTATAGGTACATCATAATTCTAATAAATGTCTCTAGTAAAACAGTAGTCATGGTCACAATTGGAAAAGTACAAACCATCAAATCTTTTTGTTTAGATCCATCATTATGTCTACCTAATTATGCATATTTAAGACATTTGTCAAAGTTAAAAATTTAAGGGTAATGACTAGTGGTATAGTTATTACCCACAAATAAAACTAATTTACATTATTATTTAAACTCTTCTTTACAATTAACTTATTAAGTATATGTGTAAGTAACAAAAAAGAAAAATTACATTTGCAAACTTTTAGCTATTTTCAAAGATAAGGACTGACACTCAAGTCATAGCAAAGATAAAAGTTGTTTTGAATACTGAAAAAAATAAAATCAAGTTATGAAACAACAAAATTAAATACTAAAACTAGTTACAGATGGCAAAGTTAATCAACAAAAATTTGCACATATCATTTACTGTAATTAATATAATTTCTTGTTTTTTAAAACAAAATTGTGTTCTATGAGAGGTATGATTCTCATAATAAATCAGGAGAGCATAATTTTATTAATTATAATAGCAAAAACTGATTCTTAATTTTATCAAATATATATTGAAAGCAAGCCTATTTAAATATGATCTAGAATTATATCGATAGATATCATGTAAAAATATTAATTTTTTTCAACTTCAAATTGTAATATTAGACTTCTATATCTTATTTATATATGCCATTCAAAATCTTTCTATAAATATGATATTTCAACAATAAATGTAAGAAAATTGCATACCTAGAAATATAAATGCAACTGATAATTATGATATCGTTTTTTCCGAATTCTTACTATTTTGAAATCCATTGCTTATTGAATAAAGATTTTAAAACAAATAATAATTTTCCTCTTAAATCACATAATTTTCATCAAATAAAGTGCACATTTTTAATAAATTTATTTCTAAATATATACATATTATTATTAAAAGTTAAATTTTGATGTATAATCGAATTTATTCTATTTAAATGTTAAGTAGAAAAATTTCCAAGATCGCAAAAAATGGCCAAAATAATATAATTGCAAAAACCATAAATTTGAAAAGTGATAATAAATGCGTGAAGTCTAAAAGTCGGGCAAAAATTGAAATAAAACTATATAGTTAAGAAATAGAAGACATTACTTCACAAGTGACAAAATATCTCAATTCAGTCGATTTTATATTATGTACAGCAGACAAATTGCTTGAAAAGCCCTGCATTTTTCCAATACCAAATTGTCTTGAAGCATATCTTCGAGTTCTTTGTCATTTTAAAATACAGCATTTATAACTTTTTTAAATTTTGCATTATATTTATATACTCAAGAAAAAAATTACATTATGTACTCCATTATTTTACTATGCACAGGAGCGCATAATAAAATAATGGAAACAAAATCCAGTTAATGACATGATGTAGTGGCACACAAAGCCTACAACACACTACATGCCTAAGAAAGATGTTCGATTGGTTATTGCTGCTGATTTAAGTGATTCTGAATGTATCATAATACAGATGAGAGATGGAGCATAACATTTCAGAAGAAAAATAATTTTGATTTTTCCTTAGTAATGTTTAATAAATGCACAGTGAATATTAACCATCCAGTAAAACATTATATCTGTCAGAAGTGCAGTTGGAAAGATTTTATAAGAATAGGATCAACATCTGAAAAATCTTAAATGAGACATTAATATTTCAAATTGTCTCCGATTTTAGTGTTACAGTATCAACAAGTGCTCCAGCAAACAAAATGTTTACCAAAACATCATTAACATATGCATTTGGAGCGGATGGTTAACATGTGCACCATTATTGACTATACAACACAAGGGTTACACCTTGCTTGGGATAAATTAAAACAGCCACTGAATTGTAGAAGATTTGAAAACAAAACCGGTCTGACAAGTCTGTGATGGTATTGAGTAAAATACAACTGTGGCACAATAGGGAGCTCCAAAAATGTCAAGGGATAAATCTGATAGCTGACAGACACATAAGTATCATGATGGATCACCTACATCTATTCATATCCATTATGCATTCTGACACTTTAAGACAATGCCAACATTATAATCCTACACCCAATATGAGCTACTGAGAGCTTTTGTTTTAATAAACTTCCGTTAACCACTTGAATCCTACAACATGATTATGAAGCATATCTGGGATGTTTTGTAACATTCAGAAAAAACTTTCAAAATCTTGTTAGCCTGGGGATTGTTCTGCAGTATTTATGATGTAAATTAGTTACAGCATATCTAAACATTAGTTGAATCAATGTTACATTTAGTTGTGGTGTGGCTGCATGTCCGTAGGGACTTTATGTGATTTTAGGAAGGTGTACCCCAGATTTTCCGGCGCTTCAATGTACATGTACTTTCATTTATGATTATGCATGTTGTCCAGCAATGTTTTTTATAATTTTTTATCGTTTATTTTAAAATATGTTTGTAATCAAGTAATTCAAAACAATGTTATGCTATGTAAATTTATGAAACTATGTGAAAAAGTATTCGTTTTATAAAAAGATTCGATTATGAATAAATCAGTGTGGAAATGATTTTATTCAAATTATAAACAAGCAAACATTTTCCCCCACATTTTTAGATCCTAGTTTATATACAGCAATTTATTATGAAAATAAAATAATGTAAAATACATTTTATAAAGTACATTATATAATAAACATAAATAATTCTTTTCTTTTGGGAATATAAAGCTTTTATTTATATTTCAATTCCCATATTCAGTTGAATACAATACAGATTAATGAAAATAAAATATTTTTAATTTTAATTTAACAATAAAAGAAATAAAATAAAATATTTAATATTCGCTATATGCATATTTAGATACAGATTAAAATAATATATCATCACATTTACAAAGATAGTTAACATGAGATTACATAAGCACAAGAGGAACATTTTAAAAAAGTTTTATATAGTTTATAAATCAATCATTTTGATTTTCACTGATGTTTTGTGCCACTCTAACTGAAAAATAACATCATTTGCTGCATATATATATATATATATATATATATATATATATATATATATATATATATATATATATATATATATATATAATATGTAATTTAATGCAATTTATTTAACACAAAAATGAGGAAATCCACAGTTGAAATTTAATAATGAACAGATAGGTATAGTGCACCATGTAATAATTTGACAAACTTTTACATTTAGATCTTCTTTTTTTTAGAAACAAATTATTTATACAGACAGTATTTAATACAGTAGATTAAAAAGTGCACCCATATCTTTTGAATTCTGGAACTATTGACAAATATTATGTAATAAAAAATATATATATATGTACTTATTTAATACTACACTTCACACAAAAATGCAGCCAAAATTTCAATGGAAACTATATTCTTAAAATGAATGCAATATAAATTTGATATAATTATATAAATACTTTACAAATAAAATAAAGCTCCTCAAAGTAACTATTTTATATAAACTGTATGATTTAAAATATTTAAATTTAATTAACTTTTCAACATTACTCAAGAGGTAATCTAGTGGAAAAGTATTAAATATATATTTCTTAAAACCTTTTTCCATATATTGTATATATCTCATCATATTTATTGAAAAAAACTTAAGCGAATACATTATTAAGAATTTTCTATAAAGAATGCACATGTTTAAAATAAGAACTCAGTTTTTTTAGACTTATTTTATAATTTTGAAATAGTATTTTATGCCAACAATGTTGAATGGATTTAATTTTTATCAAATTATAACCCTATTAATATCAACTAAAATAAATACAATATGATAGTTTAATAATAAATGTTTGTTATATTTGCATTATTATTAAAGAAATGGAATTGATTTATATTTTTTAATTATGAACAGTTACAAAATACAAGGGACTCATAAGCATCAAAATATAATGCAAATATGAAGAAAGTGAGAAATTCAAATATTTCAAATAATGATTTTTTTATCACACAAACACAATTATACATATAATAGATTTTTTGTAACAAATATAAAGAGAAATTGTTGTTGAATGTTGCTTTACTATTAAAAGTAAAACAAAAATTTTAATATAAAAAACCAACATTTTATTAACATAATTTTTTCATACCAGAAGAAAAAAGAACCCATCAATAGGAATAGCTTATGATAATATAGGGTAAGGGGAATCAAAACACAAATCACTTTTAAAAATTACCTAAGATTATTTATAGCTTCCACATGCAAACTAATTTCTTGACTTTTAAAAGACATATGGTATCAGAAAAATATAATTGTATTGAATGTTTCATTAAAAAGAAAAAGGAAAATATTATTTACCATATTATTAACTATTAATAAAATGCACAAAAAATCCAACTCCTCGTTATCTTGAATGACATTTTGTGTTATATGAAAGTTGTGTACATGTTAATTTATAATTGATGTATTAAATGTTAGAAAATATGGTAATTTAAAAGCTGGCAAAAAAATTGTCATAGTATTTAGGGCATATTTATACTCAATAAATCAGCTAAAAAAGTCACTATAGTTGGCATGTATGATACCGCAAAATTATATTATTCAGTATTATAAATACATACAACATTTTGGTACAGGTCAGGTAAATTTAAAAGTTTTATATATTATTTTATGATCAGTATAGTTAAATAAATATAACAAAAATAAAGATGTATATATACATTATATATGTATATGTATGTTAAAAAATCCATAAACAAAGTATCTAATATAATCAATATATACTTAACAATATTCTAAATAAAATTATGCAATTTCATGCAAATGCACTTCTATTTCAAAATTTTAAATCTTCCATTGATTTAAATATAGAAGAAAAGTTGTAGATGGTAATAAAATAATATTTAAAACACAACATATAAGATAAATACACACTTCATGTGTAATAAACTCATCCATTTTTTATGAAAATTAATTTATACAAAAAATATGCAACAATATAATGATTTATATTAACAAACAATTTTCAGATTATTACAATCCAAGTCAATTTCAAATTAGTACATTTCTGTGATGATGTAGATACAATTTTTAACAGAAGTATTAAGGAAATTCTTGTGCTAGAATAATTTTTGAAGTAAAATAGGAAGAAAAAAGAGTAATGAAGCATTTCTCCAGCATAACATAACTTCTCAACAAAATTGTACAGGAAAAGCGCATAGGTGGCATGAATGAAACTAAAACAGAATAAATTAATTAAAATTTTATGAAAGTAATTAAAATGATAATCTTATTTAACAGCCTCATATTATAATATAAAACAATATATTTTTCTCATCTCAGTATGCAATTATCTACAAATGTTGGTATAGGATGTTTAGCTAGACAATGCAGTTGCTAAGTAGGGAGTATACAGTGCAGCACAATCTTAAGAAAGAGGCTTTGATGTATGCACAATAATACATCTCAAAATTTTCAGATGTAAAAAGGCTAGTAATAGCCATAATTAATTCATGAAGAGTAAGTACAATGATCAGCTGGAAATAAATAGTCAAGTAAAAAATATATTAAAATCACACTTAAAATTATCATTGGCTCTATTCTTTTATTCTGCACCCCAGTTGCATTCATGACATTCCAATAAAGATTTTAACATATATGTGAATATCTTTATTGGAATACAATGATTTCAGCACATCTTTGGAGGAAAGCAATTAACTAAAAGCAATTTTTTAGATATTTGGATCCATTGAAAAGTAAAGTTACAAAATTTTAAAAATTTCTTTTCAGATCATCATGTTCCTGTTTCACAATTATTTAACAGGGGAGCATTGTTAATAGAAAATGATACTTTAGTAGAAGCAATTTATTCTAACCTGCATTGTCAAACTTCATTTTCCATGTCACAAAAAGTACATGCTGCACATCATTTAAAGATTATTCGGAGCACAAACCACTTTTGAAAAAATTCATTTCAACTGTAAACAAGAACGCACAATCATCTACTGGAAGCAATGAAAACGAAGAGGATTTAGAGATTTCAAAAAGTAAAGAATTGTCAATAACACATAAATCTCAGATTTCTACCAAAATTGATATTGAATTAATTTTAAATAATTGTGACAAAGAATGGAATCTTGATATAAACTATAATATTTTAGATTTTTGGGAAGAGAATAAAATTATATATCTGCATTTGATTAAAATTGCAATGGTAGTTTTGGCAGCCCACCAACTTACTTTATGAAAACGCCTTTTCAATGCTAACTTATTAGCATAGAAAAGGCGTTTTCATGTTGATTTATTCACTGAGACACTGGAGTAACCCAAGGAAACCAAGTTCAAAGATATATTAATTATATACATAATATAAAAATACATATTTTTTGTATAATTATTTCAAAGTCAAGCGCTTTATGTGAGCATCAAGTGACGAGAATACATGCAATCAATAAAATCATGAACTTACTGCAAAATGTGCTTTTGATAATGAATAACAATGCCAATGCTAACTGTACTCTAAACTCACTACTTTTATCATACATGCTGGTTAATTGTATCAAATTACATAATGTACCAATTAAAAAAGAATAAAGTTGATCTAATTTTGATAGAATTGCGTTTTTTTTTTGTTTTGTTTATGATAGAATGTTATTTTCAGTACAAATAAGAATATACATAAAATAAAATTATAAATTCAGAACTGAACTAAAAATCATTATTTGCAGGAATAAAAAACACAACTGAACCAATATTTTAGTTGAGCTGCAATGAAAAAAATTACAGTTTAAAGCCTTGTTTTTATTCATTTTAATATACAGATACACCTCATTATATACATAAAAAATCCTATTAGTAGCTAATTTAATCAATAAATATTTAAGAAAGGCTTTATTACAAATTCAGATTTTAAGTTCATTTTAGGTTGGCAAAATATAAAGACAAAAATTGATCAATGGGGAATTGAGAAAAGTTCTCTACCCCATTACACTCCAATTGATTTGTAGATTATTCTATGGGATTCATGGCCTGGATTGCTTTCAGTGCACTTTAAGACATTATTTGATTCCAGCTAAGTCACAACGAGAAACTTTATTTGTTCATGAGGGTTTTACATGACATTAAGTTAATGTATAAGCTTATGAAAATTTCTCCCAACCATCCATGCCAAAAGACCGGGTGATATCTTCAATCTTTGACCAAGATCTTATCAATTTTAGATATTTTTAGTTTTATAGGGGTTGTCTAGCCAAGCTAGACAATCTGAGATAAGTAACAACAATAGTAAATGTACTGATTTTTCTGACACTTAGGAATATATTAAATGTTTACAAATGCTTCAATAATGCTTTCCCAGTAACTTCTTATATCATACTGCATATTTTACTTACAAATGAGATCAAAAATATTTTCAAATGAGAAAAACTGAATTATAATGATTCTTCATAAAATTAAAAATGTTAAAACCAAGACAAATTGAAAAAATGTTTTACGACAAAACTGCTGATACACTTCAAACTCTTTAAATATTTAATTACATTCTACCAAACCATTTGAAACTGGTAACTACAGCCTGCCATCTAAAAACCCTGTGTGTAGAATTATATCTTTAATAAAACATTTTAACACTTTAATAAACCAATTAAAACTAATTTACATCCAAAATTTTAAAAAATAAAACCGTTTAAAAATTTTTTTTATAAAATTTGTTTTAGGAAATTCTTTTTCCTTATGTTCTTTTTCTACAAAATTATATTGTCCTTTTTCCAATTGTGATGCTTCACAGAATTCAATATCTTTACAAAGAAATTCAGCACTTTTTGTGTGGAGATTCTAGTTTCATTTTTCTTTGCATGATCTGAAATTAGTTGCACTTTTAATTAGTAATAAAATTTAGTTTAGTGGTTAAAAAAATGAGTTTTGAAGAAAATACTGAAATTTATCAAATACAACTGCTATAGATTTAAAGACTGCAAATTTAAATTTCCTGTAAATAAGATATTTTCTTAATGCAAATAAATCTTTAATACTTTTACAGATACATGATATTTAAAAATTTGTTTAAATAAGTTGATGCCATTACATCTGTAAACTTGAAATGAATCATTAATAATGTCATGATGTTATAAATTTTTTTTCAAGAAAATAGCTTCCATTAAATAGAGATTAAACTAATATTTCTTTAACTTCTATAACTATTTATTTGTAAAAGACATATTTACATATTGGTTTCAGAATATACCCATTCTTAACCATTATCATAGTTCTTTATCATAGCATTATCATAGTTCTTAAGCATTATCATAGTACTTATTAAGTTTGTTTTCAACAGCTTGACTGTCTGATAAAATAGTCAAAAAATAGTGTCTTTTTCTTAATATTGCTCAGGGTTTCAAGTTTCCATTAAAATTGAAATTTTATTTTCATGAGTAATTTCTTTATCTTGTATTTATTTACTTTTGTGATGTTTTTTAGACGCACTTCTGAGATTCCAGTTCTTGTGACCAATTAATTCATCATTTTCTTTCATAAATTCATTTCAATATTTAGTTCATTAAGTCATGTTTTTTCTACTGGTTTTAAATGCTCCAGGGCATTTTAAAATACTTTTGAAAAGAGTTCAGAAAAAAGAGAAAGCTACAAAAACTACATGTCATAAACAGCTGATCTTATTTTTAAAGTATTTGTCTTTGACCTAAAATAATTAATTTATAAAAAAAATTATGAAAAGCATCTTAGATGTTTTTATCAATAATAAACACCCTCCCATAAATAAATATTTTTTCCATTTAAGGTTGATAAAAATGCTCTACCATCCTTTTGATAATTTAAGCTAAAACATGTGATCAAAATGGATTCATTTTGAAGTGAAAAAATATTTTTTAGAAAAGAGTTTTGATTTTGAAGGAGTTTTTTAGAGAGACTTTTCAATGTTTGTTCTTATACATTTAAGAATAAATGGAACATAAACAATGACTTTAAATTTATGAAACTGAAAATAAAAATACATAGGAACAAATTTTTTTTAGATGAATGTAAAGTAATCATATTACAAATGAGGTAAAAATATCAATTTAAATTATTCTTTTATATAATTTTTTTAACGTTTATGCAGCATTCTAGCTTTGAGATCTGAAATTGTTGAACTTAAAGCTAGAATGCTAATCGTTTGTTCCCATCTCAATGTTTTTATTATTAATGGTTTGTAGTTCATACATGAAACTGTAAGGGTTCAGTCACAGTGATTATCTGCTGACAAATGACCATAGAGAGACAAATAAATCAAATATATAGAGGATATTTTAATGGCAGGACTTAAACTGGTATACAATACTGAAAGGAATTATTATAATTATGAAGAAAAAAGAATTTTGTAAATAAATTGTAGATGTAACTTCTTATAAACAATTGATTAAAAATGAGAAATTATTTGTTTCTTTATAGCATCTAATAAATGCAAAAATATAAAAGTAACATATCAATGAATAATACAGATATAGTATCATTAAACATAAAATAACAAAAAATCTTAAAATAAAGGGGCAAAATTTTTTTATTAAAGTACTGGTATATTTATAGCAATTTTCAATAACACTAATTACTATAATCAATACACAATTAATTTTTACAGACTTGAAATAAAAATTTGAAATGTTATCCAGACATTAAAGTTTTGAAGAGCATTAACACATTATAAATTTTGTATTATTACAGGGGTGGCCAACCTGCGGCTCTTGGAAGGATTATTTGCAAATAGTAGCAAAATTTATAGAACTCAATTTTGATTAATTTTAAAATTTTATATCTCTGGGTAAAATTAGATAACAGTAATAATGCAAATAAATGTATATTTTCAAAGATAATATATCAAATCTAAATTTGTTGTTTCAAAGAAACCAGAAGAATATTAACAATTGTACATAACTGCTTTTGAAAATATGGCAAAGTAATATTTAATAGTAATATATGCAAATTCTGTCAAAGGCGATTTTGCATGCACTTTTATTTTGATTGAACTGACTGATAAAAAGATCAAAGTTTATTAAACTGCTCAACAAGTGTAATTTAGATAAAAATCATTTGAAATTTTCAAAATTAAAATTAAAGGTAACCTGAAAAGTAATAAAGATATAGCTCATAAATCAACATGAAATCATAAAAATTAGAAGTGCATCTGATTCTTACATTTTTAAAGGGATTCACATTCTTACTGTAAGATTAGTTGCAGTATGATCAGGTGACCAAACTAAATCCCAGCTGCTTTCAGATCCACCACTTTCAGGATGTGGCTCTCCACTAGAAGCAGAATCAGCCAAAGAAGGCTATCAAAAAGCACAATAGTTGTAGAATAGTCTCCTTAAAGAATATTTAATAAGTAATGATTTTGAAAATAACTTTTAAGTATACTTTTACTTAAAAAAAATAAACCACAATTTTGAGATTACAAGAATTTTTACTTATAGTATATTTACTCTAGCTCAAAATATAATTGTATCTAATTATGTCATAACAAATAAACATGAAATTAAATACATGAATGAGGTAAATAAAAACATTTCAAATAAGCAATTATGAAACATTAACATTGATACAGGAGAGAATCAAATATTGAGAACTCATGAGAAATTAAAAATTAATTTATTTATTATAAATGCCTAGAAATTTGGCTATTATGCCATTATTTCTCAAGTCTTCCAATATTTCTTAACTTTACAGTTAAAAAATACAAGTGCAGAGCATGAGTCGAGATAAATAGCATCAAAAATTTGATGTTGTCTGCATAGAATACATTAGGGAGATTCACAAAGTCCAAACTTATACAAATATGTGGGCAAAATAAAAATTCATTACTCACATGTACTCAAAGAAACAGAGACACTTATATAATTTTATTCAATAATTATATATATTTATTAATCTAAATTATATACATTTCAAAGTTTCCAATCCTTAAAATTTGCAAACTTAAGCAATTTATTAATAAAAGTAACAATCTATTATTCTCAAAATAGCAGCCAAAATATTAAGATAGACAGTTATTAAAATTTTAGTTCTATATTGTGAGAAATAATTATTGTTAAAATACATACAGCATCATCAACATCCATGCAGCGACTTTCTCTGCTTTGATAGTAGCGGCATATATGCTGCAGAAACTCACATCTTGCAGCTGATAATTCCATTTGAAGATTTCCAACTTTATTCTGAAAATAATAATTAAAAGTGTAATAATGACTATTCATCATATTGGAAAAAAAGTTGAATAAAAATTAAAAAGGACAATAAAAAAGCCAACAGAAAAAAGATATTCCTTTTTATGCCACAACCTTTTCTTTGTTGAAGAATAAAATAAGAATTTGCTCTTACACAAATCCTAAAAAATATAAATACAACATAAAAACACATGATAGATTGTATCAGTTCAAGTAGGACAAAAAAATCTTATTTTCAATCTCAGATATTTCAGAATTTAATAAATGTTAAAATTCAAGAAAAAGGAAGAAAATGCATATTTTGGTTTTATTAATTAAATTCCTTGTCAGAAATATTGTCGATTAAAGATTGAGACTCAAGCACTTTCGTACAAGATCTTTTGGCATAATTTAAAACTTTATCACCAGGAAAGTTTAAAATATTTTGCTGTCATTCATTTTATTTGGAAAAAGTTTTCTATCAAAATTGTATTATCAGCTAGAAAAAAATCTGTTAAAAAAAATCTATATTTATTAATCATGACTTTTGAAACTTATTTTTGAAAAATCAAACACCCCTTTTTAAACATTGCTAATACCAATTTTTTTTTTTTTTTTTTTTAAATTTTCAGACTGATTATCATTTTCTTGTTCAGAAAATATGAAAAGTACAATGTTTCCTAAAAAGGAGTTCCACTTTTAAATACATAAGACTTTATAAGAAATTCAATTTTAGATTTCAGATTTGGCAATTCAAGATTAATTAATCGTGGAAAAAATTTATTATAAAGCATATATAAAGGAAGAGAATAAATGAAGATTTAGCTTGACTTTGTTATTTACACAAGAAAATATAACACTGAATAATATAATTTTGCTGATTAATTTTGAAAAAGATTTAATAAAATTAGGGTAGTTGATAACTGTATTTATAAATCATTAGTTTTTTTAATTTTATGTTGTGGGTAATGGTGGTTACAAAGATCGAAGACAAAGCGCTGTTCTGAAACTCTCCGAAAGGCTTCTAAGGGATGATGGTTTCTGGAAAAATTATATTCCTGTTTTCCCAAGATTGAAAACACAGAGAACCTTTTTGACTTTGACCAGGGAATTGTCAGATAGGTATAAGATCCCGGATGCAGATAGAGTGCCTTTATTTAGACCCCCTATCTTTCAAAACCATATTTATTGAGCTGATTGCTGTCTAGACCTCATACTACCAGTTAGTAAGGTCTCCACTGATTCTGAGCGAGGGATGGCAACCCTAGCTACTATCAATGAGCATTATCCATCATCTGTTTGGTTCCATGTCTATACAAATGGTTCAGCTGTGGATGCCATTAGAAATGCTGGTGCAGGAGTACACTCTAAGAGTTTCAGGCTTTGCCAGGCTGTTGGGAAATACTATAACAGCTATAATGGTGAAGTGGCCGATGTGCAATTAGCACTTGAAGAGATCAGAAACAGTAATGAGAACATAGTATTTTTTATAGACTCTCAGGCCACCATCAGGTCTCTCTCTTCAATTGCTCCTAGCAGTATTGGGTCTGTTGATCTCTGTCAAATGGCAATTAGTTCTCTACTAGAAGAGGGGTGTCAAATTGTGCTGCAATGGATACCCAGCCACTGTGTGTAAAATGAATTTCTTGCAAAGAATTCAAATATTATAAGCAAAAGACATGTAAAATTTTATAAAAATCAATTATGTGACAATGTTTTTGTGAAGTAAATATTGATATATATTCCAATTCTAATTTTACAATCACTGAACTTTCATAATGCATTTAACAGAGAAAACTATTTGTAATTATACATGCATCAATATAATTTTACAAACAATTAGGCATGTATCTTAAAAGCTATAGAACAAATCCTATAGCATTGACTTTTTAGATGTTTCTTATAGGAATATAATCAACCTAAACTAAAAATGGTATTTTTTAATTGTAAACGAGGCAAAATCAAATGAACTTTTAAGCAATTTTATGATTGACTTCAGCACTATTAATTCGGTAATGCATACGAAAAAATTTGCTTGAATAAAATGAAAATGCAAAACTTACTTTGTAATATAAAATAAGTTTCTTTATCCTTTCTTGTACAAAATTTGGAACAAGATTTAAACCATCAAAGTCCATAGTTTGACAAATCGAATCTTTCTTTAAATTTGGCATATCACTTGGATCGTCACAAGGAGTTGCAGGGAAACCAGAACTAGGAGTACGAGAGTGATTTGGAGTTGCATAGCTACAATTACACGAATTTGTAGACCCATTCTTTTTATTACAAATATAAGCCCCAATAACATTTTGACACCAATTAGATAATCTGGAGTCCACATAATTACCATTAAGAGCTACAGATTGTAGGATATCTTCCACTGATAGGGGTAAATCACTAGTATCTGTAGAAACTGAAGTAGCAAGTTTTAAATTTGGCGAAACATTTATTTCCTTTAAAATATTCTCGCTTTTAGAATGTTCTAAAGCTAAGGCTCCAATTTCACTAACTAATGTATCTGTAGAACCATTAATAGTTGGTTCTTTTAAAACTAAATTTGTATTGAGAGTCAGATCACATTGTTTGGCAGTTCTTTCAGACTTGCATTCCACAGAATCTAATTTAACAATTTCATCTACACATTCATTACAATGAGCAGTTTCATCAACAAATAAAAGTTTTGGACTAACATTTACACTTTCTTCTTTAAAATCAGGAACTTTTGGATATAGGAGTGATGGTTCAGGGAAAGTATTTTCTACTAATGCAGGATCACTATTTCTCCGATGTAAAATTTGGGAGTGTTCTGAATTATGTATATTATCACATGACTTAGTTTTAACAAGATTAGTTTTTTCTAAATTTTCAATCACAGGAGATGGTGGTTCTTCAACAAGTGGAATGGTTGATTTTCCAATATTGGCTGTATTGTTCGGAAGGTACACATCACTCCAAAATAACAAATTCCTTATTTGGAAAGATGGTCTTAAAACCTGTAAAATGACAGAGCAAAGAGTTGTAAGAAACAAAGTTTTATTAAGTTACAATAATGAAAAAATTCTCAAATTATAAACTTATATTAGTTTTAGTTTAAACAAAAGTACCACATAAAAATATAAAATAATTCAACACAAAAATTTAAAAAAAAAAAAATCATCGCCTATTTTATTTTTTATACAAACAAAATGTAATTAGATAAATATGAAATCATATAAAAAAATTTTATTGTATATTTAATAAAATAAATAGTATATAAACCAGAAACTGAAAATTATAAGAAAAATAAACTTTATACCTCAGAGATATGACTGTAAAGATAATTGTGAAATTGACTTTTTTCATTAAGGACAGGCCATATTGAAAATGTTCTAAGAGGCACACTATATGTACGACGCCTACTTTCATCTGTGTTGCAAAGGAAAGTTCCAAATAAGCATGAATAAGTATGAAGAGCTAAACGAGCCTAAATAAGAAATATTTTATAAAACATTAGCAGTAAGAGTTTTGCTGTTAATATTCATAAAATTAACACAATATAAAAGAAATTTAAGTACAACTAAAATTTGATGAAAATGATTTACTGAACATATGCAGTATTAACTTTTATTATTTTTGCGTAAAACAATTAAAACCTCATTTTTATTTTTGAAATTTGTAAATGACCTGAAAAATATTAAGACTTTTCAGTTAATTTGTATATTGAGAACAAAATGTATATAAGAGAAGTGTTAAATCTTCCAAAAGATTCTTTTGAATAATAGTCAATTTCTTAAACAAAGAATATCAAAATATATTTTTAAAACAATGTGGAATAAAACTTAAGCAACATCATAAAAATCTATCGATTTTAGACAATTCCAAAAATATTTCACAAATGAAACTTAAAATACTTTTTCTTCAAATCAATTACACAAACAAATCTATTTATTTAAAAAGTAAAAGAAAAAACAAACTATTAATTACTTCATAATAATTTGTTACAGAAGTTAAAGAAAATTGTCAATTTTTGAAATGCATGTTCTTGTAAATTTAGACAATGCATCTAGGCTACTTGTTTTTATACATTTAACACTTACATCTCATACAATCATACTTTCATTATTTTTTGTAATAGATTTTGAACATGATAAGCTTATAAGTTTAATTTAATCAAAGATGTTGACATTAAAATATAAAGCTATCGAATAATTTTGATAAAAAGCAATCCTGTTAAATATGCAGCAATATTTTGTATTAACATTTAGATTTGCCTTATTTATACCGATATAAATCTATAACTATATTTTATTATGGCAATATACCTTAATCAGCATAACTTTTTTATAGTGATCCACAATGTAAAAAATGAGCTTTCCTTTTATATTACCATTTAATATACAAAAGATATATGTATATAGAAAACATTTCTTTAAAAATTAATAAACTTAAATTCCTAAATATAATTATAAAACACACTGCATTATCAAATAAAATGAGATTCTTTGGAAGAATATGAATCTATTTCATTATTCAGGAGATCTCTCCAATTGGGTCCTAAATCAAATTGATTCTTGAAAATCATGTTAACGCTCACAGATATACAGTGATGAATCTAAAGATCTAGTAATTTTGCAAATTAACTTTACAGAGTTATCATAGCTTATACTGGGATGGTAGCTCACTTCATAATGAAAAGCTTCAGGTTTAATTGTAACCACAATTGAACAACAGGCGATAGATCTTGTGCTTTCTGCCTGCACATTTATCAAAGTAGGCACTTGGAGATTCTCCAGGGTTCCTCCCTTGTGACACATAAATATAGACTACACTTTATGAAAAATTTTTTCAGAAGGCAATTTGCACAGCTGGCATTAAAATGCTTTAAAACAGCTTTAGACTGTCTGCTTTAATGTTTAATGTGATTTTATGAAGACCAACAGAAAAAACTGCAAATTATAATGAATAATGCATTTGAAGTCCAAAAGATCTGGTCAAAAGAGAACAACATGATTATAAATATGTAAAAAAAATACCCGTTCTTCTTAAGATATGGAATACAGATTTTTGAATTAAAAATAGACAATGCTACTCTTAAAAACAGCACTAGTACTAAATGTAGTAATGATACCAAGATGTAGTGATGGTCAACAAATTAAATTTTACTTGAACAGCATTATAGAAAAAGTAAAAATTCTCAATTTTGGAGACTATCTAGTGTCAAATGGGAAAGCTCACAGACTATCTTAAATAAAACTTAAAAGCATTTTCATCATATATCAATTTTCATTAATCATATAGCATTTTCATTAATATGGAAGAGAAGTGTTAATCTCTATGACACAATCAGAAGATTGACTTTTTGGAAAGAGATTAAGACAAAGCTCTTCAAATCATAATAGAAATAGTGAAAACAACTATTGATACACAGCTATGCAAAGTTATACTTCTATTCCATCAAATGATATTAAAATCAAGAAGCAAGCAGTTGGTTTATTCATTAAATTGAAAGCATTGCATTGAGGGCAATGAATGAAGAAAGCAAACCATGAAGAACCAAATCCTTAGACATGAGTAATTATTACAAGAAATAGATGAACAAACCAATGAGCTGTAACAGGTCATGGTTAATACCCCTTTAATATATTGATGACAGCAACAAGATAGATATTGATGAACTGGGAAGGAAAAACATTAAACTGATAAGACTATTAAATGCACACACATTATATATGTTACAAGAACACTACCCTGAACCTGAGTGGATTAGAGTGTACATTAATGGTTCTAAAATAAACAAGATAACACTGGGGTTAGTGCATACAGTAAACTCTTTTCCAATGCACTCCTGTAATACACTTCATGTTGAATTTTGATGCAGATCCTTGCAACTTACTGAAAAATTTGAAGATAATGATTAATTGTTTCTCTAAAACAGTTACTCTAGTTGATTCTAAAAGCCATCCAAGGCAGTAGTTATAAATCACAATACAGATAACCAGATTATCACAGAAATAAGACAAATCTAGCACTTTCTTCATAAATACAACAAAACAATTGTTTTTAATGGATCCCTTCACATATGGCTATCAATGATAACAAAAAGGGAGACTTACTAACCAAGAGAAGAATATTTGAGGCACAAGACAACAAACCACTTTCTCCAGAGTCACTTTCACTTATAAGTATTTTTTTTGTGAAATTAATGGATATTTTTAAATCTAACTAGGTTTTGTTACATAGATCAAGGAAATCCTGGTCTAACATTCAAGACACTTACCACCTACATTCTACTCCTTGCCCTTTAAAATTTGCAACTTTTTTATTTATGTTCATATGTTATTTTTATTATATATCATAAACAAACAATATATATTATCATCTAAACATTTTTGGATTTGAAGTAAATCAGTTTGAGATGCTTACAATGAGATGTGTAATTAATGAATTTGTAAAATACATAAAACTTTAAATCCGTTATTTAAAAGACTAAAAGGTTTCAAGATTTTTCTCATATAAATGATCACACTGCCTATCAGAACACTTTTATATTTGTTATGAGGCAATTCAAACTTGTTAATAACTTGAATTATCTTAAGTGCACTCTTAACACCTGTATCGAGAGTTATTTCAATAAGAACCATTAGAACTAACATTTCTTCTTTTACATACATAAGTCTAAAAATATATAATAAATAAAATTCACCAATTGTGGAACTTCCTGAATTTCTATATTTATGGAGAGCTAAATTAATGCTATACAATTTTTTTTTACAAACTGAATTAGCTACCCACTGTGATACAGAAAGTTACATGATATATAAATTTAAGTAGCTTTATATTACTTGAATTTAAAATTTTAACTAAATATTTTAGGTTAATTCTTAGGGTCATTATAGCCTAGTGGTAGGACAGTGCTTCCCAAAGATAAAGAGTCCTATGTTCAATCTCAACTAGTGTTGAACATGGGAAGTGGATATTCGGTTCCTGATTTCTGTATGCATATTATTGGAAGTGTGCTGTGAGTATTCCAGGATTCCTCCTTTAAAACACATGAATATGTCTCACTATTTATGTAAAGTCCTCCTGTAAAGAAATATGTGAGATATGTTGTTTCATTGATTCTGCATACTAGATGCTATCTAGTATGCAGAATCAATGAAACAACCTTGAAAAGGGAATTCCAGATAGACACTATTTTGCAATTATAGGACTTGGAATCCCTGCTAATGAAAATTAAATGAAAAGCATACAATATGAAATTAAATTATACAACTATCATTGAGAAAAAATTGCTTTGTCCAATATGTCCAATAACTGATTTTAACAATTATTAGAATATCAAGAAGACTCTGGCTTTTGTAAAATATATAATTATTCTTATATTCAGTAGTAGCTCAGTAGTCTTTTCCCATTTAACAATGGATTATCGAACAATTAAGAATTCAAATAGAGTCACTGGCCTTCAAATATTGGATGACCTTCAACAGAGTTCAGTTCAAATATTAACAAAATATTTTCTTAATGACCTTAGGAATTTAAATAAGAAAGCATATGGGCAAATTGATTATAATTATTTTTCTACCTTTCTTTTTTTTATAATTCTTCAAATGTATTAGTCTTGATCTGAAATTATTTACGATCCTTAAAAAAGTTCATTTTAATAACATCAGGAGCAAATTCAGCAGTGGAGAACCTTTTGATTACAATAGTATAGCAAAATCTTTATAATTTGAATTTACTCCTTATTATTATTATTATTTTTTTTTGCAAATGATTTCCTAAAACTAGTTGGTTGGTTTGGTTTTCTGGTATGCACACATATATAACTGTGCAGGTGAGCCCCGGACTGTACCATTAGGTTAAGCAGTTTGGAATACTCGCCCATCACAAGTGCCTTTTAATTTAGAACCACGGTCAGGTGACAAGGTCACACCTGAGCTGGCACCCAAGGTCCTAAAAAAGACACGCTGTACCTTCTATAACTGGAATATCTCATAAAATTTTTAATGAATAAAAGCATAATTTTAGTGTTGTCAATAATCAATTGGCACTGAAACTTTCATTTAAAAAATTAGATTTTCATATATTGCTATGATAGAACTTATTTTAAAGCACTCAACTGAGCAGGGTTAGCACAAATTTCCAAGAATAAAATTTCAGGAACCAAATCAAAAATTTCCAGGAGATATCAACATTCATGTAAAATATAATTCTAATTTTACCAATTGTTTTTAATTAAATATTCATATAATTATATACATAAAACATTTTTCAATTGCATATGTAAATAATACATGTAAATTTAATGAGACAAGTTTTTATATTTAGGCTAGAATTATATTTAAATAATCAATATCAGTATTTAAAAACAAAAATTTCTTTATTGAATTATAAATTGTATAAAATTATGGGTTAATTCTCTAGAGCTTTAAAACATCATTAGATTCCTATTTGTTAAGTAATTGAATATTTCAAGATGTGTATAACAACCATTTTCAAGCTTCCAAAATTTAAAAAACTTAAATGCTGTACACTTTTTCAAACGTCAGACATTTTAGTGAAAATGAGACAGTTCACTTTCAGACCATCCATTGAAAACTGGAGTAATCCACTTGTTAATAATACTAAGCAGTTGGTGCTTTCACTTCATACACATAATTTTAAATACTACATCCAATCCTGGTTGAACTAAATCATCATGAAGCTATAGTGATCTTTATTTTAGTCAATGGTTTTGCATACAATAAAAATAAAATATTAATAATGTTGCCATCTAGTGATAACAATAAGAACTAAATATCAATTTTCAATGAAATAATTTTTAATTTCTTTAAAATTTTTAAAACATTAAAAAAAAAACCCTCAAAAATTATAATATTTCCTAACAAAAAATAAATATAAGATTTGAGTAAAAATTTCTGAAGTGATTCATGATTTTCAAAGAGTCAAGTCAAAATTTCAGGAGTTATAGAAACCCTGACTTTTGTAGATTTTTTTTTTCCCCATTCAATAGTCATTTTCTGCACATGAGGCTAATTAGGCAAGGACCTACAATTTAAAGTGGATTCCAAATTACTGCATACATCCAAAATCAAGGTAGGATTTTAACCCACAAACTGTTTGAACTGAAAATAAGGGCATTAACTCCTCCGATACCAGTTCGGCACAACTAAGCGTAGAATAGAAAACAGAAAGATGAATAGTCTACCTTAAGGAAACCAAGTCACAGTAAATGGATAGATTTTTAATTGATAGATATGATAGAGAACATTGTTTTGATTTATTGGTCTCATTTCATTTAAAAATTGATATGCCAATAATTTATTGCTTTTTTATGACTATCATCAATCACTTATATGATTTAGAAAATTTTCTGATGATTCTATTAAGCAATTCTATTCTCATGGATTATATCTTTTATATTATTTCTCAATTATTAAGTTACACATAAGATTGTACAGATTATTTCTAGTCATATAATATGCATAAATTAGGAGAATAGTAATGCATTTGACAACACACTTTTTTACTGCTTTAATTATATAAATTTACATGTTTTTATGCAGCCATTTCTTAATTTTTGTAAAATAATAACTGTTTTAAATTTTGTTTATGGTTTTGATAACAGGTCTCTATATCCACAATTTCATAATTACCTATTAGACCATAACATTGTTCAGGTTTCGTACATTGATAAATAAACATTTTATTTCCCAGACTTTCACAGCAATTATGTTTTGGTAACTTTTATTTATTTACAAAATATTCAAACAAATTAAATAATACAAATCAAAAAATAATCACAAAACAATTTTTAATTCTTGAACATCTTCCCATACGGTTCAATCACAAACTATGGGTTGTACTAATTAATATAAAGACTATTTACAGATCAGAGAAAAACAAAAATGTTTACATAAAATTTAAACTTGTAAGTTTTGAATTGAGAGTAGCTGTTCCGTATTTGTTATGTATACCTTTGGCTACGGAGACCCCTCTTTGGCACATTCTGTAATCACGCTATTTACGGCAACCTTTTTTCTTGTCAGTCTTAATGTTGAACTCTTATGCAAAACCACACTGTGAAAACACGCAGCAAAATAAATGCTTTATTTACAATTCTTTTGTATTTAATTAATGCAACCTCCACACAGTAGCTAAATGGCAAAAAGCTTTTTGGGACATTGATATTGACATGTCTTCAGAGATTTAAGTACTGCAAGACAGGAAATAAAACTTCCAATCCTGATTCATGAATACTAATCTTGATACATATGATTATATATTCGTAAGTTGAAATTTAATTTTCTTCTAACAAAGCTTAGCAGTAATCATATTTGGAAAAAGGACTTATCACTTTAAAGAAAACAATTTTACTGTTTGAGCATAATAAGTGCATACCATAAAATTACAAGACCATTTAATGAATCACTTCAAGTGCAAATCATATATTCATTTTAAAAGTTAATTTCATTTTTAATATCATTTTATTCATGCTTTATGATAATGACAGCAACCAATAAATAAATTTTATAATGATGAAATTTTCATGTATGAATAATCTAATTTAGGAGGAAATAATTCTAATGAGCTGAGTAAATATTATCAGAAAATATTCATTTTTGATTATTACACACATGATAATTTTAATTCATTATTTTTATTGAAACAATCTAATTTTTAAATATTCTTACCAGATATTGCTCATTAAACTCAAAATGACATTGAAATTGTTGTAGAAGTTGATAAATACAATCTAACCACTGTAAAAATACAGGACATCTTTCATTTCTATCATCTGTTCCATCTGGATGTCCACACCGATCTGCAAACTTATGACCAAATTCCAGCCATTCTCTTTCAACTAAAACTTGAAATCCCTAAAAAAATAAAATAAATTTAATTTATGAAAAGATCATAATTTTACAAAAAAGTTCTAATATTGAGCAAGAAACTAGTTGTTTCTTGATTAGTATTTTTAAGTTTAATTGCACCTAGATGTCATCATTTGTATCTGTAATTTGTTCAATTTTTTATTGTTTTGTAAATGGCAACTTTGTCAGCTTTTGTTAAGTAAACAACACAATCTGTATTTTTTATCACATTTAAATTAATTTTACTTCTTTGAGTTACTTTATTTTGTTTACCACAAATTTATTATTCTATACATATTCATTGTTTGGTTAAGTCTCGCTGGAGTCCAATGGATTTTGATTCATACAAAGAAATATCAAACACATAAAATTAAATTCTCATTCCAATTACCTTCATGTCTAAATAGAACAAAATAGTACATGCGATTTTATTGGTGATGAATGAAATTGTGATTTTAGCTGAAGCAAAATTTGAATTGTTTAAAAAAACTCAGAAATTTAATTAATGAAGAGTTAAATATTTTTGAAGATATTCATATTGTCTGTGATGAAAGATTGAAATATACATAAAGTATTTCAAAAATTAAAAAATATTTTAGATGAGCTTTATTTGGTTTTAGAACAAAATCATAATAAATTTACTAACGATATTAGTTTAAATTTGTCAACTATCACTAAGACTCATTGGTCTAATTAGCCCTCGTGTGCAAAAAATGACCGTTGAGCGACAAACAAACCAACCACTAAGACTCAATTTATAGATGTAAGATTACTTCAGTTGTTGTTACCAACATTTAGAAGTAATGTATAGATGGATAGATTTTATTTTTAGACTTATTCAAGGCATGTTCAAGATAATTATTTGTCAAATGCTCCAAAAAAATGTTTAGGAAGTTTTTATAAATCTGACAGTTTTAAAATATTAATGTAATTTTTATAACAGACAAATTATAATATAGCTTGGAATTTATTTAAATATTCAAACAAAAGAGTTTTGGTAACTACACAATATTAAGATCAAGAGGCATCACTACTAAAAGTTAAGTGTTGTTTTCAATGTATCCTCTAAAAATTCCAATAAATACCCACTTGATGATTTATTATTTATTGCTCATTATTAATTCAACCAGATCTATTTGACAATATCACCACATTTAGAAAGCACCCAATTGCTATGGCTGCAGATATTGAGAAAATGAACACCCAAGAACGTATGCATCAATATACTAATTTTAAGAGCATATTTTGAAGAAATGTGCATTAATACAGATTAAAGAATATACTTTTAACTATTACTTACAGGGATTCTTTCACATTTTTCTTGGCTATTCTACTCACTAACAACTTTCTCTCAATCATGAAAATGAATTTCTACAAGATTTCAATGTTTTAAAGAATGATTTCTACATCAATGTTCACAAATTCATAGACAACTGTTGCTCCTTCCGAAGAAGCTGCTAAGATTTTAATTTGTGACAGTGATTGTTTAACGTGCAAAGAAGGTTTTTTTCAGGAAAGTGGTTAAATAGTATTGCAAGGCTTATTAACAAAATTCAGAAAAGATTCTAGTCAGTATGATATAGTAAAAGATCAACCGAAAAGGTGTTAGGAATAAACTGACATGTATGCTTTTAAAAGTACAGAAAAAAGTTACATATTTCATAGTGTGTATTATATGCTCTGTAGCAAATAATCTAATAAAAAATAAAAAACACATTCTCTATCAGTACAATAAAGTTTTGAAAAAAATGCTGTTTATGTTTTACAAAATAAATAATAGATGGCGCCATGACTGGGCTGACGTATTTGCACTTATAATTAGCTTCATTCACTACCTGGAAAAATATTAAAGCTGCTATTGGCTATCATCATTTTATATTTTGATATATATATAAAATGAATACATGCGATACTATTATTATGAAGGGTATTAACTATTTACAATGAAAAACGAACTAAGAATATACACTAAGAACAAATAATAAGATTTAATAATAAAAAGTGATAAAGTTTTTAAAACAAAATAATGCACAGTATTTTATTAAATAACTATATATAAATCTGACCAACATTAGTTGATGCTAAAAATATAAGGATTTCAAATGAACTAAGCAAGGAAGTAGATGGTGATTGAAACACTTCATTAACTACTTTATAAAACACCTATTTACTCCTAGAACAAACTATATGGTATTATTTTCCTAAATTATTATTGCAGTAATTTGTGAAAAGGATGTACAAAATAGTTGATGATTGAAAATTAAGAGTTAAATTAATTATTTTATAGCCAAATAAATTTAAAAACCAAAAATTTTAGGTCCATAATTTTTAAATATTATTAGTTATTGGAAGAGATGCAATAACATAACAGTTATGCAAAATTACCTTGATTTCTTGGTAGTGAGACTGCATATTATGCAGTATTGATAAAAAAATGAAGTCTTAAAACAAAAACTCATTAGGTATTATTTCAGGTATAGTATTTACGTCAAATAGAATTTACATATAGCAAATAGAAACTATAATTAAAGATTTAAAAAATTAAACATTAAATAGCATGTTTTAAGTATTGTACTGAATTAATTGATAGTAATCTAACAACTAACCTTAATTTTGATTATAAAGATAGCAATTCATCTGTCAATTATTAAAGGTCAACATAAACTTATTTTACCTTTTTTGTTCGGTAATAAGGATCCAGCATGATTTCAGCAAGTGCAACAATTTGTGGTGTTCTATCCCACCCATCTGAACAATGTACAAGAACAGGTCTTTCTTCAACATCAACTGCATTTACTACTAACAAAGCAGCTCTTATTAAGCCAGAAATATGATGCAACCATTTGGTGTTTTCCAATGAGGACAACCAACTAAAAGGAAATATTTATATAATGGAATATATTAACTGTAGGCAAATTTTCTTTACAATATTTAATTAAACAGTTTTTGCTCCTGTAAAAAGTTTAAAATTTTAAAAAAACAAAAACAAAAAAGCAATATACAAATGTAACACTTATTCTTAATTAAAACTAAAATATGAAAATAAAGCTTATTATGATTTTTTTGAAATCACATACTTGTTATCTTTTTATGATTAAACTTCAAAAATTTTAACTTCAGAGTATAAGTTAGATCATGCACAGGAATTATTATAAAAGTAGAAACTCAATCAACTTCTATTAGTTTTCTAAGTGATATAAATGGCAGGGTGACTACATTAAACGCGAAATACTGTTAGATGTTTTCTATTCCACATCTTAAAATTTGATAAATAACTGATTTAAAACATTGAAATTACTCATTTCAATATGAAAAGGCAGTTCACATCGATTTCTTAATTTTAATTCTTTTGCATAAACTTAAACAATTAAATTAGAAATTAAGTTTAAGGTTATAATTGTTTCCCTTACACGAATAACTTTTAATGATTAAAATTATTGCACTTGAGATATCAAAAAAGTTACATTTTCATCTTGTGATTACAGTAAAATGATTGAGCAGTCATTTGAAAAAACTGAGCAATACCTAAACTTTCTTTTATTTTTATTTGATTTTATTGGCAGAAAATATTCAGATGGGAAAAGTGGTGCCAAAACCCAAATAAAATTAAGAGTGCTTGAGTAAATCATAAGAAAAAACAATTGAGAATGTTGAGATGAATGACTCAGAAAAATAAAGATACTAAAACAAAATTATGAAAAATCAGAAAAATGAGACAGATTAATATTATAATAAAAAACTCCAATGTTTTCCAAGAACCACAAAAGTTTCATGAAATTAATTATGTCATCTAAAGCAGGTTCTATTTGATTTTTTTCTACCTTTTGAAACAGTCTGAGAAGCAGAGAAGAAGTCCATTATCATATTTGTTCAAAAGAGGATATTTCAATTGTTCTTTCAAAACTTTTTTTCACAAGATTTTTTTTTTTGTATCATCAGTCTTAGATTTATTGGAAGTAGAAATAGATTTCTTTGTGCTATTAGAGGTTGAATGTGGAGTGGAATTATACACAAATTTGAAAATGGTGCACACAGATATGCATAAATTATCTTCCTTCATAGATTGTAGTTTATTTTAGTTTTGGTTTGTAAAATAGAAGAGTAGGAAATTGCAACTTTTGGTGTTATTTTTAAATATATGTCTCACTTTTGGGAAAAGTAATATTTTGTTTTATCTTAGCAGTAATTACTTCTTTCTTTAAGATCCATATGGGACAAGATTTGAAAAATACAATATGTGAACCAGAGCAATCATGACATTTGAAAATTTCTTAAGTACAAGAATTAGTCTCATGACCATATTGTGCACATTTTCTGCATATAGGATCTGTACTTTGATATACCTGTCAAGAATGACCATATCTCTACCATTTAAAACACTGCCATGGTGGCCTGGTTGGTTAAGGGGTTGTTCTCATTGGAAGGTAGTGAGTTCGAATCCTGGCTGACTGAAGAACTGCTGTGTTCGATAAAGGCAGTTGGGCCATGTTAAAACTAGGCATGATCGCAATGTCCTCCAAGTGAAATAATACCTCTGGGGATGGCAGGCCAAATATTGAGAGTCTCCTCCTTGGTACCTGCTTCAAAATTATGAAGATTTCACCCGGCTGCTTCTATCTATCTGGAAGAGCCCAACTCAGGGCTGGATACAGGGAAGCATGCAGGTACAACAGCAGCAACATTTAAAACACTTAAGAAGGTTATGACTGAGTGGATAAAAATTGCAAATTATGTAACCTGCTTTTATGGATTTCGGTAATACAGGTGCCTGAAAAGTTAAGATAATATGTTGGGTTATAAGACTACCATTATGATGAATTTTAATATGATGTGCAGAACAAATTACTTGATTGCAAAGTCCTTCCAAAAAATTCTGCTTCTGTTACATTTATGAAGTTAGGGTTAAAGAATGCACCACAAGTTTCATATAAAAATGTTTCAAGAAATGAAGCCAAATTTTTTAAATTATTGATTGCCAAAGCTTTCTTCGAGTCAACTAGAACAAGAAGAGCCCCAGATCATAAATTTTTGATATTTTGAATGTTACCAATAGACGATGTGAGTAGTTTTTGTACTAGAAAAGATCATATAGCAAGGAAAGTGTTAGTGCTTATCAACATGAAATGAGTAGATGAATTAGCTTCAACAAGGAAAAAATTAGAGAATTCACACACACACATAAGATATTTGTAAATATTTACACTTGATGGCACTGCTCACCATGAAGCCCTACAGAGAATGGCAACTACTGGCTCTGAACATTTCGAGCCTCAGTGCTTACTATAATACTAGTTGACACCTATATGCTGAGAGTCACGTGTGGAGACGGTGACAACATTTTATGCCAAGCACAATGATGTGACCCCTTCACTTGATCCCTTACAGACTAGCCACAAGTGTAGCTAGATCATGATGGCCTGGTTGGTTCAGGTGTCATTCTCATTATTAGAAGGTAGTGGGTTCAAATCCCGGTTTAACCAAAGATCTGTCATGCTCACTAAAGGTGGCTGTGGCACATTAAAACTAGGCAAGGTCACAATGTCCTCCAAGTGAAATGATACCACTAGGAGTGGAAGACCAAGTATTGGGGACCCTCTACTTGGTCCCTGCTTTAAAATCATGAAGACTCCACTAAGGTACTTCTATCTAACTGGTAGTGTTCAATTCAGGGTTAGGTATAGGAAAGCATGATGGTGCAACAGTAACAATGGAACTAGGTGTCAGCTGATTGATATTGTGGGGACCACAGTGTATCAGTTATCCAAAGGGATGGTATGCACAGCCAATAAGTGGGGATTTTGACTATCCATGAGAAGCAAGAAGTAAACAGCAAATACAGCTATTCAAGGAGAATTCCTTTGCTTTCCATTAAAAGATGGAAAGGATAAGAACTAGATTAGAAGGAGAGAAGAGATGATAAAGATTCCTGTGTACCTTAAGACTGGGACACCTGTACTCACCTAAAGAAGGTAAGCCCTATGAGGAGAAGAAATGCTTAGAAACAATTCAAATATCATAATAAAAAGAGATAAATTGTTGATGTAAAAAATTTTCAATGATTGCTAATCCTTATTTTGTTTAACTGAAATTTAAAGTTATTGATGTTATTGATGAATTTTATCATGTGAGGCAGCAAGTTCGGATGTGAAAGCAGCTGAAGTTTACATTAAAACATTTTCTGAACAGATAGAAGCAAAAGGATACATTCCATAGCAAGTCTTCAACTGTGACAAGACAGGGCTTTTCCAGAAAAGGATGCTGAATAAGAGTTACCTAATTGAAGGCAAAGGTCACAAACACATGAAAGACAGATTAACTTTAGCAGTTTACACCAATATAAGTGGCGACTGCAAAATCAAGTCTTAGCTAGTATATCATTCAGAAAAACCCAGAGCCTTTAAGTTACATAAAATTTGAAAAGAAAAACTGCAAGTTATGTGGAATTATTTGTGGAGTGGATAAACCTGATGTTTGGCCCTCCCATGCAAGCCTTTCTCGTCCTCAACAATGCCCTTTTTCTCGAAGATTATTTACTCGAAGAGTTCAAGTTTATAAAGGTTCTCTACCTACCCTTCAGCATCACTCCAATCCTGCAACTTATGGATCATCAGGTGATTTCTAATTTTAAGAAGTTTTACACCAAGCACATTTTTCGGAGCTGCTTTGAGATGACAGAGAAAACAAACCTTACCTTTCGAGAGTTCTGGCAGGACCACTTTAACATCATGATATGCCTAAGAATTATTGATCAGGCCTGGCTGAATGTTAACAATGAGGACCTTGACCTCTGCATGGAAGAAGCTGTGGCCTGAGGCTATAGCTGAAAGGGTCTCCAAAGAATTGGAACCCGAAGTGTCAGTGGTAGAGGAGATTGTTTCTCTGGGAAAATACATGGGTCTGGAGGTGGATGAGAGCGATGTGAACGAATTCATTGAGGAACAGTCTCAAGAGCTGACAACCGAGGAGTTACATAATCTACATTCGCAGCAGCATACGTTAATTCAACAAAAAATTAGTTTTGAAGAGGAGTCTGAGATGGAGGAGGTAATCACTACCAGAGATATAAAGGAGATATTGGGAATGTGGAAGAAAATTGTAAAAAGTGTGAATAAAAATCACCCAGAAATAGTTGCAACTGGTCGTGCATCGGAGTTGTTCAATGAAACTTGTCTAACTAATTTTTGCAATATCCTGAAAGGGAGGGGGGAAAAAAACTCCTTGGACAGTTTTTTTTTAAATGATCTGCAGGTCAAAATGAACAAAGTATGATGAAAAAGGCGAAGACCAGTGACAAAAATTAAGTGTTTCCATTAGTACACCACTTATTCTTTTATTATGTTTTTATAGAATATGTATTTGTTATTTATAAATAAATGTTTCTTCTTGTAAATATATTTTTCTTATTCAAAAACACTTAACAAAAGCAATTAAGGTGGTGTTTTGGGAGCTCGAACTGATTAATGGCATTTCAATAAATTTCAATGGTGAAAATTGCTTTGAGATACAAGCAATTTGACATATGAGCAAGATCATGGAATGAATTAAACTCGCATGTCGAGGTACCACTTTATTTAAAAACTAAATCATAACATTTCATTACATTACATTTAACATGTTATTTGTATATAACTGGGTACTGTTTTAATAACATGGTATATTTTTCTCTAATTTTCCTCTTAACCATAAAACAGATATTTTTCAATCAATAACTTCATCAATAGAAAAAAAGAAAAACTGTTAATTTACGAGATACATATCCCAGAAACAAAACTAAAAACTACTAATTCCTATTTATTAAATTACTGAAATCACATTTAAAGATTTACAGGCATTATAATTTGCAACATTAATATTCATTCAAGGAATATATTTAGTTGATTGAATTACAAAATAGATATCTTAAAATACATTTTTTAGTTAATGTATATGAACAAAACTAGGAAAAGGTTTTTACCTTTAGTGACTATTTAATTGATAGTAAAGAATTTATAAAATTTTAATACCATTAACAAATTTCATCATGAGTGAAGGTTTATTTTCTATTCAATTCAAATTTCATTAATCTATATATTATAAATATTCATTATTTAATATATTTAAAACACATTTAAATACTAAATTAAGTACAAACATTGGAAAAGTAGAAACTTCAAAATAACAAGCATAAGATATAAATTTAATTATTAATAATCTTTTATAAACAATGAAATTATAAAACTAAGAAATCATAACATAGAATATAATTTTCTTTAAAGTGGTGATTATCTCAATTTTCCAAATAATTTTTATGTTGAATAATTAATTTTAATGATAATATTCCCACCTAATACTAACACAATCCCATAACCTATAAAATAAAACTAACAGCTGAAGCAGTTTGAATTGCTCTAAAAATAGCTATAAAACAAAATAGTTCCTTTGAAAATATTGCATCGATTTTACCAAAATATAAAATTTATATCATGATCTTTGTCACTACATCATGTGAACTGCATTTAATTCATAATTTAAAGAGCATCAACACAGTAGAACAATAACTACTTTTTCTCTTAACACATTTTTCTCTTTATAATTTAAAAATAAAAAATTTTATACCAGAAATTATTTTAAATTTTTTGGAAATGAGAAATGTGAGAAAATTAATTCGTGAACTCTATACACAATTCTCTTCCCTATTTTAATCATCACATCTTTATGAAAAATCCTTCAAGCCAAGCATCTGTGAACGAGGCAAAATTAAACAGCAATGTTGCATATTTTCTCAAACCGAAAAAAAAGGTACAAATTGAAAGCAGTCTAATTGAAGTACAAGAATGAAGCAAAATATCCATTAATCTATAGCTCAAGTGACAAGATTAAAGTGAGAAAATTTCATATAGTGTATGGCCAAAGTCATTCTGTATCGTTCACAGCATAAATTGGCTTCTGGGAGGATTTTTCATAAATAATAAGTCATTGATGTATTGGATGAAAGGATGCCAAGCATCCACTCTAATGGATTGAAATTTGTGAACTTCAAGAACAATCATCATATATAGTGACATAGCAATGGTATAAAATACTTTTTAGATTATATATATACTAACATACATATTACATTAACATAATATTTTCCAAATTTTAATGACTTATTTAGTTCTTACTTTTGATCATCTGGCAAAGCACATAAGGCACGAAGACAAGCAAAACTGTTACGAATTGTATGAATGTTTGCTAATCCCATATATTGAATTTCACAGTTTGGATAATAACCATCACATTCATAACCACCACCTTTAGCCCTATTTGTCATTGCAGCAGCATATGAGCGAGCATCAATTATTAACAACTTCTTTGCAAGATATCCTTTTTCACAACCTTAATTTAAAAAGAAAAATTGTTGCATTAATTTGGAGAAAATAGAATGAAGAATGAAAATTGCATTGGAATGTTTATTTTTAAGATGAAAAAAAGATAAGTATACATGATTAACAAGTACCGGGCTGAAGTGACATGGTTGATTAGGGCATCATTCTCATTATCGGAAGATAGTAAGCTTGAATGATGGCTTAGTTAAAGATCAGTTGTGTTCGCTAAAGGCAACTGGGGAACAATAAAACTGGGCATGGTAAGCCAAGTATTGGGATTCTCCTGCTTGGTCCTTGTTTCAAAATCATGAAGGCTCCACCCAGCTGCTTCAATCTAATGGGTAGAGCCCAATTCAGGGCTAGGTACAGGGAAGCAATCTTGTACAACAATAAGTACAGCATGGTAACACATAAGTAGCATTCAATTTATTTATTTGATTATATACATGTTTGTATCATTTTTTGTCATATGAAATGGAACCTTAACAAATATAAATTTAAAATTTAGTTTCAATACTAAAAGCATCTTTAGGTTACCTTTTAATTACTCAGAAATATTTAGTTTTTAAGTTTTAATTTAATTCTTAATAAGAATACTAAGAAATAGTATTGAAGGAAAGTGAAAAACAGGTAATAAAGTTTTGAAAATGTAAATGAGAGATTTTATTTGTTAATAGAAATTTGTAAGAAATTATGAAAACAAAAATGTTTTAACTGATAAGAATCCGAAAATAAATGAATTAAGAAATGAAGAGCTAAAGGTCTATTTTGTTTTGACCTTAAATTGGTTCTTAGAGGTATAATGCTAATATTTTTTCATAGAAGTAATTCTCACAATTCAAAACATATTTATATCAAAAGAGTAAAAGAGAGAACAATTTTACAGAATACAGAAGTTAGATAGGCTTATGATCAAAGAATAAGTGGATGGTCATATCATTTTGGTTAATAAAAGAATCTAATTGAAGTTTCATAAAGACACATTAATAAAAAAAATTGTGAATATTATTCTTTATCAAAAACAAATTATCACTGTTTTTGAATTAAATACAAGCTATATGAAATTTTTAAATTGCTATAAATGATTTATATTACAAGTACTGATTAATACCTAGAATGTTCAAACAACATTCTTAAAAAAATGTTGGAAAAAAGAATTAAGAAAGTTTTCAAACATTAATCAAGTTAAAGATAGCCTTTTCAAATCAAAAGCAAATTGCAATTCCTTAATCAAACAGGACAAAATAAATTTTTTCATCAAAGAGAAAAGAGTACAGATCATATCTTCACTATCTCTACAGCAACTATCCTTAGGATCAGGACGAAATATTTCAAAGAGTTATTTACTTTCCTGATAACTAACGATCTATCCTCACAGTGATGCTTCATATATTAGAAGGCAATTAAAGCAAAACATTTGCTAAAAGCAATGAATCTAGATTAAGCTAAAAGTCTAAGTTTCTTTTAAGTATATTTTAATAAGATGTTTACCTTTGGTATGGTTGTTGTTCTATGATAATTTTTTAGTGCATGAAGATTAATTTATCAAGATTCACAAGATAAGACAATAACATTTGAAAATCATCAATTAATTTTTAAACCTTGATTTCAAGGAGTGCAATACACTGAAGTTAGAATTTGGGGTCTGCTTAAATATTGATTTAAACTCAATGCTAAATTTTGTAATATTTTGAAAAACTCTAGAATCTTAAGAATATGCAATAGGTCTTCTCATATGTAATCAAACAGCTCCAAAGAACCTTTTCTTCGAAACAATGTCGAGATACACATAAATGAAAACATTCTATAAATAGTCTCCAGACTTACCTATAACCGAATAAACAAAATCCTAGAATAATGGACTAGTAAACAAGATGCAATAAGGAAAAAAATATAACATGTTTTAATAGGGTTATTAACTTCTAGGTGCTAAAATTAAAGAAGCAATCCTTTTGAACATAATTTCAATAAAGTTTTGAATACACAGCAAGGGATATTTGTGTTCATTTCCTTGCTATTCTGAAAAAAATTGTAAGAATGTTAACTCAGCACCAGATTTCAGACATGGTTTCCAGATCCCTTAGTATTGTTCTAACAGTTGAACTACAAATGTTTTGTGAAGATCAGGTCCACACTCTGAGTTTCTTTGCTTGTTGCTCAACGGTCATTTTTTGCACATGAGGTCCAATTAGACCAGGACCTACGGTTTAAAGTGGATTCCGAACCACTATAAACATCCATGCCCTAGGTGGGATTCAAACCCACGAACTGTTGAACTGAAAGCAAGAGCGCTAACCATTCAGCTGCTAGCTCGGTGTCCACACTCTGAGGAAGACAGGGAAAACAGTATACATCTTTACATAACATCGACCACAAAGTGATACAAACAACATGCAAAAATTTTATGCCAAATAAGTAAAATATTTACAAATGAACATGATGTTGAATTTAATAGCTGGAACAATGAACTTTGGCAAAAGACATTTGCTAGATCTCCAACATGTATAAGTGCAACCATCTCCGAGAAAGAATAAGTAGAGTGACTAATTGCTTTTTCAGAGGTCTTCCATTTGATTGTGACAGTGTAAACACCTCATAAGTCAACAATCTTCATAGGATGGGATATTACTTGTTTATGTGTATCTGTGGATACTAAGGGCATTCAATTCTTTCTCCAGTATTTTGAGTAGTACCTTATTGAAATTAATTTTAAACATTATGGAGTGGTCTTCTATGATTCATATGAAATTCATGAGTCAGGATATACTTATTTTGTTCAGTCAATTTATGAAGATGCACAAGGACGTAGTTATTTTTGCTCCAACACAGTGTTCTTCCATTTTTTTAACATCAACAGTAGACAAAGTATGCAATAATTCTTTCACAATTGAGTAAGTAAATTTATCATCAATATGATAACCAAATATACCACTCCTCTTAAAATTAATAAGTTCTTCTAGTTTTCAACATTTAACACAATTTCATATAGAATGATGTTCCAAATTTGGATATCATATTTAACCTTTATGGGCCATATGCAAGCATAGGATTTGCATAAAATTCAACATACAACCATGAATTATGCAAATCAGCAGATATCCAGTACATTATTATGGAGTAGAAAACTTTGTCCCTCTATAAAGTTAAACAGAATATCCGATATATTCCTGAACTAAAATTATTGAACAATTTTTTCTTCCTACATTGAATAAATTCATATCAGTTGAATATTAATCATCTTTTAAATATAATTACACAAACTTTGATTGTATAAAAATATATTTAAAACAGAATAATACCTCTTGGTTTTATATAATATCAAATTTTGTTGCATGGAAAAATAAAATTTTCTTTTTAATTTAATAAAATCAAATCAAATTTTGAAATTTGCTTCAATCTTATTGAAATTAACATCTTAACTGAGTTCAACATTACTTTCAACTTCAAGATAAAATATTTGACAACTCATAGTGGACAAAGCAGCTAGTGAAAAAATATATTAATTCATTCATGTATTGCAAAAATTAAAATTCTGAGCATCCACTTTAAGGGATGTGCATGCTGAAGTGCAACATCTTATTCCCTTTATAAATAGTAATTAAGTAACCATAGACATCTGCTTCTAAAATATGCACTCCAATCATTAGATCACAGTACATTTTCACATCACAAAATATGATATCTTTTTGGTGAAGACACTACAAAATTTCTTTCATGAGGTTTTTCATAAATAAAGGAGCATATTCATATATCACAAAGGAGAAAACTTAGAAAATTCCTAAGCACTTGTAATAATAAGCAAAACTTATTCCCATTGTTCAGCAATTAATAAACTCAAGTATAGGAACTTCCATTAAAAATATAGCTGAGTTGGACAATTTAAATGAGATAACATTATTTGATATTTAATTGAATACTATTTGACACACACAATTTGATATTGAAAAGATGTTATCACTTATGGAGTGGTTATTTTAGCATTTTTTCATGTTACTCTCTAGGAGGACATTTTATATCAGCATGGTTTGTAAACTTATTGATGAGAAAAAATAAAAATATTCTAAAAAATATCAAAATCTTAAGAACCCACTACAAAAATACTTACAAAAATAATATTGAAAACATGGGAATATGAATGCTATAATATTCAACATTTTAAAAACATCAAAATTTTTATCACTTTAATAAATAAATGTAATTTATATTATATAGAAGACAGTTATTATAGAATATACTTCACCTCTGAGAAAATTTTCATCAGAATTCATTTTTGCTTCATAACCAGGATCTTTGACACAAGCCAAAGAAATTGCTTTTATCAACTCTTCATCATTTGCATTTCTCCAACTCAAAATTCCCATTCTTGGTTGACTACTACGAGCTATCACACACCCATTTTGCTGATGCCTGAGTGTTACATTAAGAAAAACTAAATTAAGTTAATAAAAAAATAAAGTACATAGCAAAGAATTAAAATTTTTTACAAATTAATATTCTTTTGTAATTAATAATTACAATGTATTAGTGAAAAAGTAAAAATATATAAAATCCTTAAACAAAATTTATCAAAATTTCACTTGGATAATTTTATTACTGAAGCTACAAAAAATTTAATTTACCAATAATATAGAAATTTCTGTTAAATTATATATTTTAGAATTCTTCATATATTTTTAAGTTGCATGGATAATATGTAAGTGTCACATGATGTATTTGTAATCATGCAATGGAACATTTTAGTGATAATTTCATAAAAATTAAATATTCTATATTGATGATCTCTGTTAATTATATTCTTAAAATTTTCAATTATGTATTAATGCATCATAGTTTCAGATTCTTTTTGATAGATATTTTGTTGAACACAAAAATATTATTTTAATTTTCAGACAAGTACTTAAAGGGTTCATACAAGCACTTAAGGGATAGTTCATATGACCATGTAGGATTTGGTGCAGTATTCTAAGGTGAAGAAGGTAGTATTAAAAGAATTTCAAAGTTCTCTCAAAGACATTTTAAATGACTTTTGCATAGCTCAAAAGTTTACAGACTAAACATATATTCAGTTTGCATCAGGATTGAGGGCAACTTTTCACTATTATTGTCAGTTGTGTCACTAAAAAATTAGTGCCTTTAAGAATCTATGTGAGTAAATGATTTCTGATAAATTATTTATCATATCGGATAAGGAACTACAAATGCATATGAGAGTCAAATAAGCATAATAGTGGTACAAGCTTCACAACAAGTCTATCAGGATAGATATTTATGTGTCATCCTATCAGAATTATAAATCAGAGACTGAGTCATGTACTCATGGGACCAGGAACCAAGCAAATAGAGTAACAAGTTTCATAAATCAAATTATATATTGAAAACTTTTGCGTCTGAGGTGTTATGTCTTCAAAATGTGCTGTGCAAAAATGATTCTCATTATCTGAATGTCCTGAATTTAAAGAAAATAGTCTGTAAGTTGATGTCATTCAGGAAAATAAGCTGTGCCAAAATTGTTTATTGAATCACTAATATCCTTACATAGTTAGTTGGTTGAGTTTTCTGGCACAAGGTCCAAACTGCACCATTACATAAGTCTAAGCTACACTGTGCAGTTTGTATAAAGAAACACTACATTCATTAAGATTTTATAGAACATTTTGATGATTATCGACCTGAATCAGTTGATGAGTACAAAAAGCAGAAATTTTGAAACCTTGGTGCTTGGGTATTTGATTTAAAGAAAATAATCAAACTGAAGTAAAAATATTTGCTAAATTGTTTATGCTGAACACTGCTATAATAAAAATAACAGATAAATTTAGAAAATATCAAATGACCTAAGTCTTAACTGTAGTCAGTCGCGCTTTGTATTTAAGTGCTACACAAAAAAATTAAATTAAAAACTAAACAAACATAGAATCGTTGTTTCTAGATTGAATAATGCTACTTCTGTTATGGATACCTTAATAAAAACTATAACTACATAAATTTCTAATCGGGATGGTAGATATGAATGAGTGATGGAACTACTATGTTTCCCAAACATAATTGATTTTGCTCCCACACAAAATTTTGAAATAAGTAATCTGAATTAGAAAACATAAAATTGGATAATGAAAATTTGGGGGCTCAAGTGTTTCTTGAATTTTTAAAACAGTGCAGGCTGAAACCATCAAATTCCAAATTGGTGATGTGGATCTTGTTATTTGGTTTTTTATGTGAGGAAAGAGAATAGCAATCCAATAGTTCATTGTGGCTTATTTTTGAAAGAACTAGATAAAACTATGATTGTTTGTCGCTCAACGGTCATTTTTGCACACGAGGGCTAATCAGACCGGGACCTACGGTTTAAAGTGGAGTCCGAACCACTACAAACATCCATGCCCAAGGTGGGATTCGAACCCATGAACTAGATAAAACTATGAGAAATGTTTGGGAAATTGAACATTTCAAATTAAAGAAAGATCTTGGTATAGATGCACATTTTTGTGAATCATTTTATTGAAACTCATTATAGAGACGAACAAAGCAAACATTTCGAATTAAAGGAAGATCTTGGTGTAGAAGCCCACTTTTGTGAACCATTTTATTGAAACTCATTATAGAGATGAACAAAGCAAGTATGCGGTTTGTATTCGAGTGGATGAAGATGTAAAATTGCGAGGTTTAACTTTTATGGTGAATGTAAGATTAGTAAATCTATTAAAAAAATTTAGATATAAACAAACAACTTGTTGGACTCAACTAGGAATTTTTTTTTATTGAACACAAGTATCTTTTGCAAATGTAAATCACACCTAGTACTCATAAGTATTTAATCATGCATTATGGAATTTTGAGAAAAGAAAATATTTCAACTGAGTTTCATGTACTATTTAATGTTTCTGCTATCAATTCTTTGGGGTATTCATTAAACTACTTTATAAAATTTGGAGCAATTATATAAGAGGAACTATTCTCTATTTTACTGAGGCTCAGAAAATACAGAATTGTAATGACCACCAATGTGGTTAAGATGTATCAGCAGATATGAATAAATCTATTGCGAAATGACCTGCAATGTACTCTGTGAAAAGAAAAAAGTAATAAGACCAGAACATATTAATTGCTTACAGACACCTAAGGAACTATGAAACTACCCTATCTAGTGATGAGAATGTTAAAGCAGTTGTGAACTGACAATGGAGAACAGTTGCAAAAAAGGATTTCAATGCCAATGATATTCTAACTGGCACTGATGATCTAGAATATGCAAGAGAGATTCAGGTACAGCTGATTTACCTGTTAGGAGCTGATGATATGGAGCTTCACAAGTGCAATTTGAATGAACCTTAATTTTTTTCAATCAATTAAGACCAGAAGTGATCAGGTACCCTTCGATAAGTTATATAATGGCACCTATAAGGACTTAGGGCTTAAGTTAGGATCAAGAGCAAGATCATTTTGCTTTTGCAACTGATTGGTTTGACAGAGATTTATCCTTTAATATTTCATAACAGAATCCATTGGTGCTCCTATGACCAATTTTTATTAAAGCTAAAATATTCATTTAAAAACTTTGGTTTCTCAAATTATCTTGAGATGAACTTCCACCTGAATTGTGGAGGGAATGGAATCATTTCTTAGAGCCATATCACCAATGGACACGATTTACATTACTCATCAAATTCTAGTCAATGGTGCTCAAGAAATTCATGTGATTTTGTGATGCCAGCAGAGATGGAGTTGGTTCTGTTATGTACCTTCAATCAATGAGTCAATATGGCAAATATAAAGTTTCACTACTGTGAAGTAAAATACAGGTGTTGCCAATTGCCAGGCCTTTAAGTATTGCACTTCTTGAGCTATGTGGAGCAGAGCTCTTATCAAGGCTTGTTGAAAAAGTATCTTTTTATTTTTCTTAAAATTAAACATGTGTTTCTGTACTGTAACTCCAACTGTTCTTGTGTGGATTTGACCATAACCTAATTCATACAAGATGTTTGTGGCAAATCCAGAAGTTGTTTAAAATATTTGTTTAGAACTATGTTAGCACCAAGAACAATATTGCCAATCTGGTATTTTGCGGTGTTTGCCTAGGACAAATACAAGACCTTTATCTTTGGCGGAAGGATCTAGTATTTATTGATAAGAACAAACTTGCTGATGAATCTTCAGTTATCTCTCAGAACAAAGTTAAGAACAAATTAATGCTTCTGAGTTCTTTCCTGTTTATATTTTCAATACAACAAATTCATATTTTAAGTTAAAGTATTTATATTTGTGTTCGAATTTATTGATAATTGTAAATCACTTATAATAGAGATATCTCTAACACTGTATTTTGGTATTTTGCATATATATATATATATATATATATATATATATATATATATATATATATATATATATATATATATATATATATTATACTTCAAATTTTTGTGATTCAAGGGGAAAGTACAAATCTACTTAAAAAGGAACTAAAGTGAACTGGTGATTATTTTATTAACATAAATTGCTTCTTTGATGCGTTAATTTAAGCCTGAACAGGAAGAAAATAGTAAAGGAAATATTTTTGTAAAAAGGTTGAAATGTAGGATTTGAATTTTATGTTCAAGAACTGATATCAACATTTTTAAATTCCACAAAATTAAAAAAAAATAAAATTTTTGAAGTAAAAAACTCACTTAAAATTATGTAAAACAAATTTTTCAAATTTGACAAGTTTCTTTACAGCTAAATTAACACTTTAATAACATAACAAGATATATGAAATAAATTTATTTTACCCAATAGATATTTACAAATTATTTTTACCTCCAAACAACAGCAGGAATTCTTCTTGAGTAGCGAAAGCTGGCTAGATCTCGCAACTTATCTTCATTAATTTGTGATGGAACAATTATGTAACGAGGGTAGCTGGGACAAAGCCTAAGATGTAAACAATTTTTACACAACTGGCATGCTAAATTCTTGACAGACTTATGAAAATTACTGAATTTTTACAATACAGTACTTTATATTTATTTCATTAAAAATTCTATTTTAATTCATATTTCTAAGAAAAAATACAATATAAATTAAGCAAAATCAGTGCAATTGTATATACATAATTATGCTGAATTTATTTACTTTCAAAGAAAATAACTGAAACAACTCATATTTTTCTTTAGATTTTATTAAAAGAAATAAAAATATACAATTTGAGGATTTGCTAATTAAAACTTTTAAATAAGCATTTAATATACTTTATAATTGCAGTTTATTTGTATTATCTTAGTCAGAATTGAGTTAAAATTATCACTTAAAATAAGTTTTCAAACATTAAGTGTGAATAAAATCAAATTTATGAAGGCACTATTATTTATTATATATAATAGGGCTGTGTGTGTATTATGCTTTTTCTCAAATATTATATGTAAGAAAATATTAAAATTTCCAGATATAAAATTTAATGTACATAAATCCTCCAAAGAAAATGGTAATACTTTCAATGAATTATAACATAATTATGAGAACAGAATCTCCTTACTAGGAAAAATTTAATAAAAATTAAAAAAATAACAATAACATCTAAATTTAATATACATCCATTTATTAAGATGCCAAAGCCTTTATGTAAAATAAGAGACATTTACAACAAAACTAAAAATGGAAAACACCAGAAAAAAATGCTTTTAATTAAAATTAAGTCTTTTTTAAAATTTTACACTTGCAATTCACATTTTTATTTTTAACAAGTAAGATTATTAACAAATATAAAACATTTAATTTATGAATTTAATCTAAATGTGAATTAATTAAATGTGCTAATAAAAATAATAATTAATAAAAAATGAAAGTTTTTATAACATATAATTTTAATACTTATATGAAAAAAGTATATATTTTTTATTTAACAGACAAACATTCAGACATATCATATTTTAAAAAGATTATAAACAAAAATCTAAATATCATATGCACTAACTTTAAGTGAAAAATTAATTTATAATATTCACAACATTTTTAGTCATAAAAAATATTACATTCTAATAAAATGAATTGTTTTACAGAAATTATTAAAAATTACTTTCAACATATAAAAATGAAATCTAAGTTTTACTTTTAAGTGTTTATTCTAAAACAAATTTTTAATTAGTGCCATACAAATTTTTGATAGTAAAAAAATTGCACCAAAAAAGCTGTTGAAATAATTTAAGTTACAATACATTAGCTAATATTTCTGAAATGTTACAAAACTTAACAATGATTAAATATTATAACACTCAACATTTCTAAATTAGATGTCAAGTATGTCATGGAATATCAAAGCTTTTTTTCTACAACATTTAACATGTTTAATTTTCTTCAACATTTCATTTCAGATTTATTTCAAATAAATCTGAAATAAAATATTGATTTTTAAGATTTATTTCACATAAAAAATATGAAGAAATAAACATGCTGTAAGCGATTTTAAAAATGATATAAAACTATAAATATATATACTACTTAATTGCTTTTAATTAACATTTTGTAAAAAAAGAAAAATATTCTTAGAAATTGAAGATATGCAATGGATATTAAAATCCTTAATAACAGCCTTTGGTCATTAGACTTATAGATGAGCTATCAAAGTACACATATTCAAATTAGGAATTAATCCCACAAATTATTGAATTGTAAAACAGAATACAACAGAAAAAGAATTGAAAAACAGAACAGAACCATTTCAGCTATCAGTTCCAGCTGGAGCATCACATGTTTGGCAAAGAAGTATATAATAATAAATTATTGTCTGTTATTACATTTTGAAATCTTGTATATCTAAACTATTAAAAAAAGAAAATTATGAATTCCAGAAATTTTGGGACTTTAGTAAATACAGGGGAAAAAATCAACCCAAATGAAGAATTGTTTTATCCTGAAATCAAAATAATCTATATCAAGAACAAATAAATGATGCATGAGAAAAATGCATTAATAATTAGAAATCAATTCTTTTTTTAAATATGCTTGAATAAAAAAAATAATAAAATTTTAAAAAATGAAATTTGTATTTTTACAATAAAAATGAGAAATTACTCTAAATTAGATTACATAAATAATTTAAAGAATAAAAGCACATGCAAGAAAATGTTTGCTTTTTCTTAGCAATATGGTTTTTTAAAATATTAGTAGTGTCAATTAAAAATGAAAGCATTATGAGTTAGCTAAATAAAGACAACAGTAATCAGAGTAATTTCAAGAATTTTACAATATGACATTTTTTATTGGACAATTTTTTGTCAATAAATAATATTTTGGGACATTTTTCTTTATACAATTATCTGATTAGGTAAATGAATTGTGAATCATTTTTCCTGAACTAATATAGCAGATACATAACTTTCTAAAATTAAAACATTCGATAATTTTAATAAGCCCATCAATACATACAATTTTCTATAAATAATATTTTAAAAAATTCAAAGACATAGAAAATTTAACCTAAAATCACAAGTGTCTTCAATAACCGCACATTTTTTAGAAATTAATTTGATGTAAAAGAAAGTGTTTTATAATTTAAAATAATTCTAATTTCCTAAATGTGTTTTTGTTACATGAAAGAATAGCACTTTAACATCAATATATAATACTTTTATGCACAAAAAATTTAATTCCAAAGAAATATTAGTGCTTGATGTTATCCTATATATATATTTTTATAATTGTACTGTATTATAACTTAGAAAAAAAATTCAAGAACGTTATTTAAAATCTTTCTTTTTTAAAAAATACATTGGTAAATCTCATTCATGTAAAAGTAAGATACATTTAGGAAACTTATATTAAAAATGTAGGAAATTTCAGTCTTATTCATTTTTCAAGAATTCAATATTGGTTACTTAGAGCATTAGAGACCTTAATATTCAATAGTTTCTTTTTCAAATAAAACCATTTTAAGTGAAATTTTCTTTACTTTATACAAAAATTCCTATTTTAGTTTTGAGTTACAAATATTTTTTTCACATAACAGCTTTGCAAGTTGTTATGTAAAATTTATAATAAATATAATTGTTAATAAATTTATATATAATTATGGTATATAAGGAATTACCATATTTTTCAATATATAATTCGCAAGGTTTTTTTTTTCAAGAGAAAAAAGCATCACATAGTCCACATCACTTTTTGGTAAATATTTGAAAATATAAACTGCCGATAATGTGGTGTCAAAGAATAAAAAACACAGGATGATTAAAAATATAATAAACTGAACAGAAAAAGTGGTTATATATTTTGTTATGAAAAATATCTGTTTGGTTACACCTCAACACAAAGTGTGATAAACTAGGTGAAAACGAGATATTAATCAAGATCTGAGAAGATTTTATGTACTAACTGACTATCATACAACTAAGTGTGAAATAATACTGATAGGATTTTAAGAACAAGATTAAATTTATTAAATAACAATAACTATTTACAAAATTGATTAAATAAAATTTTAGTTAAAGCTGACATGTGTAATAACATTTCAATAGTAATATACAATCTCAAACTTCAATACTCATAAAGGGAAATGAACAACAGATAAAACTAAAACGTTAAATTAATTTCAATACAATCTATATTAAACTTCAGAGAAACATTTGTCATAAATTCAAAGATTTATGAATGCATAATCACTAATAAGAAGTATAAATTTGATGGTAAAAACCAATAAACATGCTTAAGCAGCATTTGGTGAGCCTGTTTAATCGAACTTCCTACTTATCAATATTAGGCATACCTTTGTACGTCTGTACTAATACTTGAGAAACTTACTATTGGTGAGGTATAAGCCAACAACTCCGCTTTAAATACCTGATATTCATTTGCATATGTTGAAAATGAAATACTTTAAAATGTTGCCATTCTATATTCTAAAGTTTTGATTTGCTTATTCTTCATTTGGCAAAACATGCTGATGCACAAAGTGAATTGATGATGTAATAGATTGATTGGAGAATTTGATGACATAATAAGCTAACCATCTGAAACTACCATATTTATGCGAATCTAATGCGCCATCGAATCTAATGCACACCCCATTTTTAAAACTTTAAATAATAAAAAAATTGTTTGTCGGCGAATGTAATGCGCATCAATGGTATGAGGAATTTATGGAATCTTATTTTATACAACAATTGATTTGTACATAAACTATCAATCCATGTTAAAATAATTTAATTTTAGATACCATATTTTGGTACTTACGTATTAGCGTCACTGCATCTAATTTTGTTCCAAAACTTAAGTAGAATTAGAGCATAACCTATAATTTGAAAATCTTTTCAACTTTTGAAAAATTGACTTTTAATTCTAAAAAGTAATTTTCTAATTATAGGAAATAATTTTTTTATTTTCGTTCTGCTTTAAAAGTCACGGTGACACTAATATGTAAGTACCCATATTTTATATAACAATGGATTTATACATATATAAAGTAGCAGAACATAGAATTAACCTATTAGTTGGCTATTGTTATCTGAAACAATCATTGTTAATTACCACTACTGTACATACGGTACCTATCGTAAAATATGAACATGAAATAAATTGTAACATTTCTATCTAGATAAGAGTTTCTACAATCAGTGATGAATAGTAAACCTCTTTATTCACTAATGTTTTCATCACTGGAATCCTCGCACCTCTCTTCGTCAGAAGCAGATTCATTTCTTCTTTCCTCATCATCATCATCATCCTCGACGTTCCAGAGCACGTCATCTTCACTGCCATTCAATGAATTTGAAATGCAGCATTTCTTGAAAGATTTCACAATTATTGGTGCTTCGATGCTTTTCCAGGCAGCAGAAACCCAGTGTGCAACAATGTGCGGTGCAGCACGCTTAAATTTTCATGTCGGGACCAATTCACGGTTTGGGTCACCAAACCATTTTTCGTACTTCGCCTGAACGTACCCCTCAAAAGGTTTATTTATACTAAAGTCCAGGGGTTGTAACACAGACGTCATCCCTCCAGGAATGCTAACAAGATCACTGCCTAGGCTGTGCATCTTTTTTTTTTACATCGTGGTGAGATGACCACGAAATATGTCCAAAGCATTGATGGTGGATTGGAGAGTTCACCGGGACGGCGTTCCCATACATTTCAGAGTCAATCAAGCATTAATGATTCTGTCATCCACCCCTTCTCTTGGTTTCAAATCAGGACATCATCTGGGAACAGCTTTTCATTCTTAGGGGTTTTAGGGGACGTTTTCCGTTTGAAGAATAAGAAAGGGGGAAGTTTGCACCTGTCTGTTGAACTCTCTACTTGCCTTTCTATTGCCATTTTTTTCAGAATAAAGAATTAATTTATGTTTGAAAATAGCGTTATATGACATTCTTTGTTTGCCCTCCATTTCGTGACTACGTACTCTGCAGTTTGTATCCTCTATGCAATAATGTGTCAACGATAAATGTAACGGTAAATGTAGTCGAGAAATACAGTAATCCATTGTAACGATTTTAATTTGGTTGACATCATCGGCGAACTGCTGACCTTGCACTTGAATCTAATGAGCCATCAAATCTAATGCGCACCCAATTTTGAATACTACATTTGGCCACACCCCATGCGCATTAGATTCACATAAATACAGTATGTATGTTTTGGTTGTCAGCAGCCATGTGTGTACAAAATTCAGATTTATGGATTTCAAGTGAACAGTAGGATAGCTGATATGAGAATTATGAATTATGGAACTTGAAGACTGGGAAACAATAAGGAAATAAAGTTTAAGCCTTCTGGCTATCAGATTCTAGAAAAACTTATTGATTTTTAACTTTTAATAGCATTTTAGGTTAGACATACTTTAAAATAAAATATATCTGTTTCATTAATAATAAAATGAAAGAAATTGATTATTTTTTAACTACACAGTGGATACATTTTTTCGTTTGTACAGCACGTTTTATTTTTTAATTTACATTAACAAGTTTTTCACGTTTTTTTTTTAACCTTCCATATAACTTTTAGTTTAAAATTTTTACGTAACTTAAAAAGTTTTCACTTCTATACAGTAATATAGGAATTTGAATGCTTCTAGAGAGAAACATCTCAGGTTAATCCAGATGGTGAAACGAAGCTAGCCAATCTTAACTGTAATATTGTTCCAAGGAACCAAATTTATTCTTGAAAGTAATTGCACAGTGCTGATTACAGTAAAATAAGACAGCCAAGTCATAATGACATCTGTTATTTGTTTTATTAAACATACACAGCATTTTTTCAAAAATTTATTATAAGCATTTCTGATAGAGAATGTTTTTTATCATATTACCCATAGTGGCGTATAATATGCACAATGAAATTCCAAACTTTTTTGACAAATAATCTGCAGATTATATACAGGAAAATACAGTAGTACAGTACATCAGGAATAAAAAATTATGCCTGTCATATTCAAACAGAAGATTTAATTCCTCTGGTAATCTTTTTTCCTTATCTAATTTTAAAAATTTTTTCCTCTACATAATCTTTAATGAATAAAATTATACATACTGATAATCTTCATTGATTTTGCTTATTTTCCAAACATTTTTTAAATCAAATCCCATTCGTTCTGCTTCAGAAGTAACGTCTTCAACTGATGAATCTTTGGTATCAAGTAAAGCTAAAAGGAATAAAGGAAATAATATTTAATTTCAATTCATGGCAATTATTTTTTTAACTCCATATCTGAAAACCTTGAAGAAACAAAATCAGTAGATTCAACTGAATTTGAGGGCAAAAATCAGGAGACACTACTAGCATATTTTTACTACGACATTTTTATTACGGAGACACTACTACGACATTTTTGTTTGAAACAGAATTTTTAAAGCGGTAGTACAGCAAAAAGACAATTTTACTCTTTAGATTACATATTCTGTGAAAGATTTATTCGGAACATATTTTGTGTTAATCTTAATATTTTGATAAAATATTCATCAACCTCATAAAGGAACTATGAAAAATAAAATAATATTCTTCTTGTAAAAATACAAAAATCAATGTTTATATCTCAATATTTATTTTACTGGGCAGCTTTTTCTACACTAGTGCAAGTTATAAACATTAAACTTATAAAATTACTTAAAAATACAAAATTTCAGAAATTGCCAAAAATCAGTTGATTTTCATACATTATCGGGAAATCGGGAGAAATAATGAAAAAAATTCAGGAGTTTCCCGATGAAATCAGTAGAGTTGGCAACTATGTAACTGTATTATAGAACTTGTGATAAAATGAAACAAATTACATTCATTGAGAATAATTTCCAATTTTTAAATATTCAACAAAAAACTTTATATGGACTAAGATTTGAAATATTGGATTTCTTTTGAGAAAAAGGAAAATTTCAATCCATAAAACTCTTATTAGTCTTGTTCTGATATGTCTCTGAGATCTGGACAAAATTGAAATAGAATTAAATCATGTAAAATTTTTTTTAATACAATTGATAACAAATTAAAATAACTGTTGAAGAAGAAAAACGTAATTCTGAGCTATACAGATTTCATAAAGCAATCTAACATTATAAAATTTAATGGAAAGCAAGGCCCATTATATATAAATGATTGATGATGTTATTAAAAAATATTGCAATATAGGATTACCAGAGCAAGAATGAAAGGAAAACCAAAAATACAATGGGCTAATTCAATACATAATTACACACTTTTACATTTAAAGGAAAAAAACTAAAGATCAAAGATTATGAAAATTATCCTCAAGAAGAGACTTATGAATACAATTAATGAGTTTTTACATGATACTGTTTCAGCTTTGTAAAATATTATCAAAATTATGTTTTAACAAACACCCCACCAGCATTCATGTTAATTATTTTAACTTTAAAAATATATAATATAAATATTTGCATTTGTTACTTCTTTATTAGTTTATCTAGTCTTGACAAGATTTTGCGATTTGGTATTTGAAAGGTTAGCTTTTTATTCACAGAAATAACTCAGCATTTGTGAAAAAATAAACCAGAAGACATTATAGGTAGATTTTCTAAGGAATTTATCAGAGATTTTTAGTTTACAACATGATGTCTGATCAACTATAAAGATGAAATATTCAACAAAAGACTTAATAAAAAAAAACATTTTCTGAAATTGTGATAAATAAATTTATTTAAATTATTCTTCAGTTAAGTTTTTGTAAATATTGCAAAACTAAGATTTTTCATATTTTTTATTTTTTAGAAGGACACAAAAATATATTTATAATAATCATAAGTTTGATTCTGATACCTAAAATTGCAAGGGAATTGAACCCACACATAAGAAGTAAAGTTTTTTAAAACAGAATATTAATAAATAGTGATGCAATATCATTTGTAATCTCATCCATAAAACATTTTATTATAACATTGAATTTAAATAACATCAAACAGTTAAACATTAAAAATTCTTAAATTTTTTTCTCCAAAAAACATAATTTAAATTTTTCAATTAGTAAAAATACATTTTTAATTAAGTTTTTAGAATTATCTATTTAGTTCAATCTACTTTGTTCAATTGATATTCCCAAAATTTGATAGATCCACACCTTTTACTAGTAAATAATGAGCAAGTTTAAATATAAATAATTATGTTTTAAAATTAGAGTCTTATTTATGTTTCAAAACAAAACGCTTTCAGCAATTTAAATTAAATATACTAAAGCTAAAACATGATTTGAATGTAAGTTCATACAATTATTTGCAACTGAATTTTTTTTTTATATTTTGTGATAATTTATTTCAATTACATGCCTGTATGTAAACAAAAAAGATTAACTTTTAAAAATTATTATTATTTATAAATAAAACGTATCAATTGTTTGCACATTGTGCATAGCTTTCCCTGTACAATTGATGTAGATATTTCAGGATTTATGGGGATTGTCTAGTTCTGCTAAACAGTCCTGATATTAGCAACAACAAATCTTATCAATGCATCTGGTAGAGTTAACATAAATATCAAGTCAGTTGTAGACTTTTAAAGCAATGGCACAATACACATATAACAAGATCCTCATTACTGTTAATGGAAGCTACCTACATCCATGTCTTAATGCACCTTAAGAGTTTATTAATATGAAATAATTAATATGAGAGAGCACAAGCTGAACAATGCAGTGGGCTGTCTGACCCACTATTGGTCATGTTGCATTGAGAGAGAGAGAGAGAGAGATGAATGCTGCTGCATTGGATGGAAGTCCAATGTAGCATTAATACATCTCTGTCCTGAAAAAAGTTTATATCTGTAGAACTGATATACCTTATACACAAAAAATATATTGGGAATAATTAAGTGGGTAATATTGTACAATGTGTAGCAAAATTATGACTTTATAAAACTATTTATAAAGTGACTAAAAAGTAATATACTTTCTTTGGTTTTCTTAAAAAAGGCTTTTTTTAAATTAGTGTTTTAAGGAATAAGTCAGAAAAAACCCAAAGAAATGCAGAATAATCTTCATTTTTTTAATTGTATATTAATATCACATATTCAACTTCAAAAGTCAAGCAAAACTGAAAAAATTCTTAATGTAAGTCTAAAATTTCAATAAGTTATTTAATTTGTATCAAAACACACACACAAACACATACATATATATCCAGATGCCGAGTTATCTCCCAAAAATAGTTCATTAAAAAAATTCTAATTTCAGAGACAAACAACTGGCTAAGACGCATTCATATATTTAACTAATCAAAATTATATTTAAAATTTCTTTATACTTATTACTTTATGAAATACTTTATTTCCAAAAGTAATAATAGAATTCTAATGAAATTATTTACATTATTAGAAAAATTTATCTTACACCACAGATTACAATGAGTTTGTGATACTATATTATCTTTTTGTTCTTCTCTCGTCCAAGACAGAAAGCGAAATGCAAAGCATAAATCAATTTTTTCTGGTAACTTTATACAACTCTGAAGTCTTTTAAACCATTTCTGTGTTTCTTCAGTGTTATCAAAAATACATCTGGAAAAATAATTAAAAATTATATAAATAGATAAATAGTGTTAAAAATTACAACTTTTAACATTTGTATGCATTAGAAACAATCTTTAGAGGGCTAAAAATACTTATACAAATGAAATAAATCCAAAATTTTCAGGGAGCTCTAGGAATCAAAAAACAGTAAATTTTATCAGAAAAATTAAGAAATGTTAGGCAACTACTTATCAAGTTTAGGTAAGAATATTAATCATGCTTCCATTGAATAATAAATTCATTCATACATGATTAAAAATGAAATAAAAAGTTTTATTGAAAATTTCTGAAAAAAATTTGTAGCACTTTTTTTCAAATACAAATGTTACTTCCACAGTAGACATTTTAGATCTAACAATAAAATTGTAGGCAGTAGTAAGTTAAAAATAAATTTTATTTTATAAGAGGAGCAGAACTTAATTAAAAGTATCTTCATTCTTGAAGATTATTAATCAGGCAAAAAAAGGCTTATTAATTATTTTAAAACTACATAATAATAATAACATGTACATAAGTGACCAAAATTCTTTAAATTTGAGTGGTTCAGTAGTTTAAGAAGTAAGCTATCATTACAAGAGTATACAGTGATCCCTCATTTTTTGCGGTTAATGGAATCTTCCACGAAAGCTGAAAAACCACAAAGTAGGATTTGTTCCTAAGAATTTTCATGCACGCGGGTACAAGAATGTTTTAAATATGTAAACAGTATTTATACTTTACTTATTTAAGACAAAAATTACAACAGTATACATATTTACTAAATGTGTCAGTGCTAGTTAATAGGGTTGATTATGAAACCTTATATAAAAGTAAACACTAATCGACATTGCTTTCTGAGAGAAGCAAAAGAGTCTTGTGTTGGTGAGAGGAGAGGATCTCACTTGACTCATAGAAGCTTTGGGCTCACTCGGAGATTCTTCTGCTAGAGGTGCTGTTGGTAGAGCCAGTGACTTTACCTTGCTGATTGGAGAGAAGCATGCTGATGGGTAGTTGTCTTTTTTCTTACTTTTTCTAAACTCTCCTGTACAAGGATATAACCCAGTCAACATGATTGCTGAACAAGAAAGCTGGAACTATATTGTCCACAATGTCTTGTGCAAATTGTTGTATCATTTATGCCATGTTGCACAGTTGTTGCAGATGCTCCAGGGTAAGGCCATGCTTTTCAGTTTCTTCTTCTACTTCCTCTTCATTTTCTAAATCACTTGCAGCCTTTGTCATCTCAAGGCCTTCCTTAAGCAGTGAGTCCGAGTGGCAATTGATAATGACGCTAATGTCTTTTTTTGTCTAATCGACAAATCCTTCATTCCAAAGTTATTGCTTAAACAAAACAAGTTACCACCAATACAACATTAAAATACAATACGCAAGATAGTCAACATCATGGACAAGACTGGCGAGATACAACAAGAGAAGATAATAGGTGAGGCTGCGATGATGCGCTGGCAATCAACTCACAGGGATAAATCCACTTGTATTCTCATTGTTTGATGTCGCACCAGAAACCAATCATGCAGCTTTAAAGAGAGCCCATGGTATGTATTCTAAGTCAACTCATCACTCTGTTTGAAATGCAGGGATCCTTCTCTCTCGCGCATCAACATGAACAACGATGCTAATGCGGTTGTATTTTTAACTTATTTTTTGATGAATATTTTGGAGAAACCCGCAAAGTACTGAAGTTGCAAAACATGAAGTGCAAAATGACAAGGGAACACTGTATATTATTCTACTATGTATAAATATTATATTCAGATATTTTTAAAAATGACTTAATTGTAAAAATCAATAGTTTTAAAATTTAAAATATAAATTTATCAGATTTAAAAATATAGTGAAAAATTTAATATATTAATAAATAGAAATACGACTTACCTAAATGTACGTGCATCTTTACAATAAATATATAAGTAAAATATGTCTCTACACTCAAGATAGTCAATTAGACCGAGTGGAATATTGATATATGTTCCTTCAGAGTGATATAGTCGATAATTTGTGATAATAATAATGCCTTCAGATGTACACCCTCTAAATAAAGGATTTTCTCCACTCAATAATGTATATGGTATAGAACATATTCCATCATCTGAAACAAATGCCAGTTTGGGATACATTTCCCCAGCATTAACTATCTCTAAGCTAGCTTCGTCCATTATCTGTAAATAAGAATAAATCACTTAAAAAGAAATATTTTGATAAAATAATGATATTTAAGCAGTTGCATTTTAAATTCAAATGATTCAATTTCATTATATTTTACTTAAGATAAATTAATTAAAAAAGAATTAAAAATTATTAAACAATTTATTACTAATAGTCTAAAAATTATCTCTGGACTATCTTCAAAATTTTACTTTAAACCAACAATAAATACGTGGAGTTAGAGTGATTTATGATAGCAAATAAATTACAATTCCATATATTTTCTTTATTCCTATTTTTTCTCAACATGAAAGGAACAAATGTTTCCATAAAAAATTATAAATCCATATTTTATTTTTGAAAAATTCATAAAATTTTACAGATGATCTTTTATCTATCATACATTTATTGGACATTTTAAATATTTAAAAAATTTTTTTATTCTTTGGTTTAAAGTTGCACGAGTATGTACAAAAGCAGCAGAAAGAGTGTATATTTAAAACTTATATTCTTCAATTTTTCTAAAAATAAAGATGTCTATATCCAAGTAGATGGTGGTGAAGCACGATAAAACAGTTACAATTACAAGAACAGTTTTTTTGAGGAACTAAGTAGAATTTCAATGTAGATGATTACCGTATAAATATTTTTATTTCTATGATTAATTTAATTACACATGTGGTACAAACTAATCTGTTAACAAGATGGTTCTTGTTAACAGATTAGTTTTTAGTCAAATTCTCAGCAACCTTACAGTTGGAAGAAGTCAACATTGAAGCAATAACAAGGAAATAAAATGTCAATCCAAACACCAAATGATAATAAAAAAAAGCAGTTTTGTGACTTTGTAGAAGGCAAAATTTATCTCAAATACAGTGCACCTAGAAATTAATACTGAAAGTCCAAATATCAAAATTTTATTGGTGAGGCTTTATTTACAAAAAATTAAAAAAATAAAAAATGAAAAAAAAAATAAATAAATAAACAAAAACTAAAGTTTTGCTTTTTTCTTTTGGGACAAATATAATAACTGTAAATTTCTGCCTCAAAATGTATTTTGGTTTTTCACCCCTTTTAAGATATAATTTGCCTAAAAATTGTTCCTTCATGTAAAACACAATTTTGTATTTCTGGCAACTATTTTTCTCTCAAAGGGGGAATATTATGTTCTTTCAAATTTTGTGGAACAAAATTAATATTTAAGAATATTGAAAAGATTTGAATGTTATTTTATTTTCCTCATGAAATCATATACATATTGTCATACACACATAATTAATACTCCTCAAAGCACCTAAACACATGCTAACAGATGAATAAAAACTTTATGAAAATGCTGACATAAGCAGAATAAGTTGGTAAAAATGTAAGAGTAGAAATAACTAAACAGAGAAAACAGGCGAAGCAAAAATATTTTATCCAAAACACAAAAGCATATGCAGTTTAAAATTAAATATCTCAAATAAAAGACAGTATTTTTAAAATTCTCTAAACTTTAGCCTAAGTAGCTTTAGCCGTTAGCATAAAAACTTATTCAGTCTGTGTTTGTATAAGTCACTACAATACCAAATTAATACTTTCACACATGAATATATTTGTTACACTATTTAACAGTTATCTTTTATCTCATCATATGCGACATAAGAATAAAGCAATTATGTTTGGCCATTGCTTGCAGCACAAATCTCATCTGAAGATTTTTTTAATACTTTCAGACAACAATGAATATAAAATAGCGTTGAACTCTGGGACAGTCAAACGTTTTCGATCTCCAATCTTAAAAAATTTAGCAATACCCTCGTCAACATTCTTGATAAAAAAATGATGCAGAAAAAAACATATTTGCTTCTTTAAAGATTTATTTTTTCCAAAAAACCAAATTTTTATTTAAAATAAGGATATGTTTGATGACAACTGGCTAGATTAACAATATTTGATTAAACATTTTTGTTAAATTAAGTCTAAATTTGTCTTGAAACTTCACATTCATTTTCTGATATTGTTAAAATGAAATTAAGATGACTGAACCAAATTTAACCATATGTGAGTATGAAAATGCAATTTAGAAAGAAAATGGCATACTACACTTTTGCACAGTACTTGATTAGTATGATTCATTGACTATGATGAATTATTCAATGACTTGATCTAGCAAGACTGTCAACACTCTTAACTCAGGTAAATCTTGACAAGTAGTGGCATTGATAAATCCCTTTCAGATATTCATATTTTGAAATTTAATATATTTAATTTTTAGAGAGGATTTGCATACTTTTCCAGTTTTTCATCTGCTATACGTGACAGCCTTAAATTTGAAAATTATTGAAAATTGCTATCTACAAGTTTAATTTAAGTAGATAGCTTTAAAAAATTATATATACTTTGAATTAATGTAGTTTCTTTTCCTAGAAAATTTGTTTGAAAGTTATTGAACTTTGCAAACACAGCTACTAAATAAAAAAATATTGCTTTTATTTTCTGTAAAAAGTCACTTAAGGTTTGATTAATTTCTATAAGAAATTTAATAATTATTTCAAATATATATATATAAACATGCACTTTTTGACACACACAGCTATTGTATTCTATTTGTAATGTAATAATTGGTTTAATATTTTCCTTGCAAAGCTAACAGCATTAATTTAAGTGGTTGTACTTTAATTTGATTTAATGTGCAATTGTAATGTATTATGAAGATCCTTAGAAATATTTTGCGACTAGATAAATTTTGTGTTAAGTATAATAAATGAGGTATTTTTCTTTAACTAAAGTAGCAAAACATTAGTAAGGTTTACCATTAGACACTCTATCTGTCCTACTGCAGTTTTATTATTTACTCAAACTTCATGTTGGCTAGATTATTCTTCCAAAAACTTATCTACAATTCCTCTTTTCTTGAGAATTTCAAAGAATTTAAAAAAGCTATTTTAGATGTCCTATTTTTACTACAATATTTTTCATAAGCCATTAGAAGAGATCTTTTAAAAGTGGTTTCATCAAGTTGGAATAGAAAATTTAATTAGTTTTTTTTAAAGCTTTAATAGCAGATGTAAAATCATCTTAGCAAATAAATAAGATTTTCCCTTTTCTTACAACATTGAAGTATTATACAAATATATTAAATTATTTTCCCATTCAGCTCTAGTTGACATTTTCTCTCAAGTGATCTTCTAATTTGGTTCTTTTCTTGAGATGATTTCTTGTTGGCCAGTTCGGTGGTATCATTGTTAAAAGTCTTCTTAAAGAAGGCATGATTTTCTTTTGTGCATTAGTAAAGGTATAAAACTAAATTTTAAGTATTCCACTGAATTTTGTCAGAATTTTTATTAAGAATGAGATGCTGCCACAGTGATACTAATATGATTCTAAAAAAATTATACAGCAAAAATATTTCACAAAAAAGAAACCAGATTAAAAGTGCTGATGAAGAATAACACTTGCACAGAAGTCATTATTTTCTTATGTCCCAGCCATTATGCAAAAAAAGATAGTAAAACAGAGCAAGAATAATTTTTCATAAATCAAAATGGGTATAGTAAAACAGAGAAAGAATAATTTTTCATAAATCAAGATTAGATATTAAGTCATGAAATGCATAAATTTTAAACCATAAAAGATAAATATTTACAAAAATATGATACAATAAGAAACAAAATGAGGTATAGTTTTTTTTTTTTATAAAATCTTTACTTACTATATTGTATTTAAAAATGGCAATCCAAATGAAAATTGAATGTGCTGTGCTACTGATAATAAATTTGTGATTGAACAACACAGGTCTTCATTCATCAAGCCTCTATATTGGATCATCCCCATTTATACTATATTAAAATACTTTGACAACTTCTCATTTAACATTTCTCACAATGGATAACCCCTTATTGTTCAGCTTTCATTTCCATAAATTTTTCAGCACCTAATTTTTAGCAAAAATTTTTAGAAAGTCTAGACAAAATGTCATTATACTGCAAAAGCTCAATCAGATTTGAAAAAGCAGAATTGAAACTGGGTGAGTGTATTTCATTACTCGATATTTCAAGAACCTTTATGCTTGTTTTTGCAGAATGAAATGTGGAATTACTGGAAGAACAAAAGCAACACTTAGCCCTTTTGTAGCATAAATTTTGACAAGCAGTTTAGCATACGCATGTGTGTTTAATATATTTTTCAATACATTAAAATTGTTTAATACAATAATTGTTATTTTACAATATTTAACATCACAACACCCTAAATTAAATTGAATAATATGTTTCAATAATTGTAGTTCGTCTAATACAGAAATAAGGAAAACTTTCTGAAATCTCTTTCTGGCAACACAGATTTATAAGTATATGCTGAACATCATTCTTTTTGCTATCTTTCAAGGTAGATCTATGTGATGATATCGGATCACAAAATAAATTTTTCAGTCTTATATAAGTAGCTTCCAGGCACACTGTACTTATACCATTTTCTATTTGAATAATGTAATGTTTTTATTTTGTCAATATAGAAAACAGTTTCTAATGATATCTAAAACTCACGTAGTGTATAAAAAAAGCTGAAGAATTATAATGCCATTTTTATATTTTCCTGATCCGGGTAAACTTTAAGATTAAGAAATTGTGTATTTTCATAAATATGCTGAGCTGAACGCTGAAAGTTTGGAGGTTCCTATAAAACATCAACATTAATAGGGAATTTATTAGAGAAAATATAAATTAATCATGCTACTCTAATCAGGTGACTTCACATAAAAACACTAGATTGATTTTATGACTTTTTCACAAAAGCAAGTGAACTTGCTTTTGTTACTAAACTTGCAGGGTCAGAACAAATTGTAATCTATATTGGGCCAGATTTTGTTGGAAACAATACAGGGAAATGACAAAAAAATATACTGAGAAACGTGATTGCTATTAATATAGAAAAATCCTAAGGTATTTTAACATATTAATACATCTTTTGCTGTGAAGATAATAGTACCTCCTCCAGTTCAATCAGAATCAGATAGACTAAAAATATTGTCAAGGAGGACAACAGAAGAATGGTTTTGATGCACATTGACAAGTGGCAAAGAAAGTTTTATGTGAATTTAGTTGACTTATTCTCTTTTTAAAGAATCATGTACTTTATATGAGTTAAAGATTAATAAAACCATCAATTTTAAGTATTTGAATAGAACAAATTGTTTGTCAAAATTTACTAATTTACTCTTCAATTGAAAACTTTACATTCCTTGGCAGCCAAATTTTGTTTTCAATTAAGAATTAAATTGGTAACTACAAATTAGGAACATATATCGTATTAATAAATCCTTAGTAAGTAATTTCACATGATTACGAGTTGAACTGCTATTAACCACTGATGTCGCTATGGTCAAAAAAATGAGTAAAAAAGAATAAAGAAAAGTGCAAGGAGGCAAGCCAGTGACTGTTTTCTAGAAACCATTCCCTATCTCTATAGAAGGAACTGCTTTTAATTCATGTATTTGATTAACTTTGCTGTTGCATATAATATTTCATGTAATATATTGTTAAGTATTGTTTAGAAACTTCTGACATTTATGTATTCAAATTTATCGAGAATTGTAATGCTTGTTAATTAGGAATTTGAATGTTCATAAAAATCTATTTTATTAACATTATTGATTTAGCTTTATTGCCCGATTCTTTCCTGAGCTAAATTGGGTTTTCACTGATGTTCTTTTAAGACAGATCTCACTACCTGGTTAATTAATCAGAGTTTTTATAAATTTGTGTGATTTATATTATTGATGGCTTTATGCCGGTTGTCTCTAGGGTAGATAACGTCACATTGATGATTTTTTAAGAAGGGTGTTATTGCCAAGTTAATTAAAGACAGAATTTTCATAGGAAAATGTATGATTTTTATGTTATTGATTTAACTTTATTGCCTGTTGACTCTTGTGCTTGATAGCATTTATACTGATATTTTCTTGGTGGTGACATTGCCCAGTTAATTAAAATGTAAGTTTTCATACAAATGTATGTTATTTAGATTACTGATTTAGTTTTATTGACCACTTATCTCTTGTTCTAGACTGCATAATATTTAGTTATTTTGTATTTGCTTTGGAGTATATAATCTTTGTGAAATTAGATCCTAGTTATTAGTCTCGAAATATATATCTATGGCAATTGCAATAACTAATTCAAAATGTAAAAATAGTATAAAATTGTGATATTCAATAATCAAATTTGAGCGCAATCAAGGTTTTGGAAATTGTATGTTGCCTGAGATGATGTAATTAGATTAGCAAGATAATTATACAATAATCAGCGCAAAAATTTTAAATTGCGCCAAACTTGTACTACTTTGTAGGATTTTGTTGCTTAATGCTAAGTGGAAAATCAATCCTTTGAAAAAAAAAAAAAGGTTTTCATAATAAATTAAATACTTTACACAACCAAAGTTTTAGCAAATAGAAATAAATCAGAAACAAAACAAAAAAAAATTAATAAAATAAAAAATTCACTAATAAAAAAATTGCAAAATATAAAAATAATTAAAGGAAGATTTTTAATTGGGGAATAAGCAAAGCATTAGTCTTAAAGTTTAAAAGAGATTGCTTATAAATATTGCAGTTAATTATTGAAATTTTTAGAAATTTAAATGGTCCTTGTCAATTTAAACTAATTATGAAGTCGATGTTTTGTTACGTCTTTTTCATCTAGCTTTTTCTTGTTTTACTGTCAGCATGTTAATGGCTTTAATCAATAGAAAACAGTTTTTCAAACAGATGCTTTGATCTTTATATATAAAATAATTTTATCAACAAAATGAACTTCTACAATATTCTTAGACATTTCATTTGATGGCAGCCACAAATTTGTTGGCATGTCGGATTTATGATACTATCTAAATACAATGTGATGTTGAAGAAATATTATCTGACTTCATGGAAATTTTTGACTAATGAATATTGTAATAAAGTGACACAGTCATGATCTCATATAGAACAAAAGAAACAACCACTTTATGGTTAATATGCAATTCTAACAAGAATGTCTGATATAATAGATTCCAGACAAATGAGCATGAGGAAAGTGGCAACAGTGCCAACAGAGACAATGTTAAATAATTGGTAAATCAAATGAAATAGTACAATTTTGTTTCCTAAGGAAATAGAATAAGAATAAAAATGGAAAGGCAATTTTATATTTTCACATTACAAGCAAAAACAGAGATCAAGTATAAAAGGAAATTTTTCAATGATATTTCATTATACTTTGAATATTTATAACAAAAATTAAAGGAGCCAAATATTAAGATTCAAATAATTGAAAACTGTGTGTGTGTGTGTGTGTGTGTGAAAAGAATGAATAATGAGTTTTTTTCAGATTTTGTTGACCAAAATAAATGAATAAAACAGCCAATAATATCAGTGAGATGATGCAAGTAACCATAATATTATAAATAGTAGAGGGTAATTTATGTTAATGTTCTTACAATGGCTGGAAAATAAACAAGAATGCAACAACAAATAAAATATGTATAACTCCTTATGATAAATTTGTACACACACTTTCCTTCATAGAACCTAATTTCTTTACATACAACTATGATTAAAATGAATTGAATAGTTTTCGTTAGCATACTGGAACATTGTTTAATATATATATATATATTTCCTTATATCTAAAAACTGACAAGAAGTTCTGTTACTGATACAAGCAAAAATCTGAAGGTTTAGGACACGTGTTGATTTGTCGCTAAATGGTCACATCCTGCATACAAGGGCTTATAAGACTGGGAGACCTCTACTTTTTAAAGTGGATTACAAACCACTACAAATACCCAAGCCCAGGTGGGATTCAAATCCCATGAACAAAAGCCAAGAGCATTAACTATTTGGCTGCCAGCTCGGCACATATTATTATGGAAGAGTATGCAGCAAACATGATATGAATTCATAATAAAAATATTTTGGCAAGGCTAAAGAAATTAACAGAGATACAAGCTTTGAATACAGAAACTTCAGAAGTCATGATGAAATCAATTTTGTTTCTACATTTCATGGGTTTTTGAGAGTTGGAATTGTATGAAGTGAATGATCCCCAAAATTATTTGCAAACAGAGATAAAACATATATCAATATGCACAAAAAATACATGCTTTACATATAACATTGGAAAAGACATTAAAGGAACTTGCAGATAGTCTTTAAATAATTCTAATAACTAGTGTGATGAATATGAAATTAATATTGAAGCTCTAAGATTAATTAGGAGGAAATACTTTTTTAATGGTAGAAGTAGATGATAGCTTATTAAATAAAGCCAATTTAAAATACAAAAGGAATTCTACATAAGAAAAAATAACTGTTGAAATTTAGAAAAAGTTCAAGTAACTTTAAAATTAGCTAAGAATAAAGGCTGCAATACTGGATGTCAAAGAGGTATGCAATTTCAACCGAATTCTTCAAAACAATGACAGGAAAAAATTAATGTTTGTATTTGTGTATATATGGCTTTATATAGTTACAAAAGACTATAAATACGAAATTATTCCTTTTGACTTATTGGATTTATTAAGACTCATTTTGGAATTCAAATTTTTAGGTCAGTAACTTAAAGTAGCACCATGGTAAAAATATTCCTCATAGCTCTCATAAGTGAGAAAAGTTGAGAAGGAAGAGTTCAATTAATATTTATTAAACATTATTTAAGACCTACACTTCCATGTTGAGGTTAACAAATTTAGTTAATTTGGTAACTGAACAAGAGATATGAATTAACATTGACAAATACATTATAAAATTTGTGTTGCAAAGAAACATGGAGGATAACATTTTGAATCCATTAGAAGAAACGACAAAATATTCAAGTTTCTATTTTGAAAAATTTAAGTAATTATGATTTATCTTGAGAAACAAAAAATCCATGCTATGCCACTAAAAGGTGAACAAATATTTAGAAATCATTCTAAAGCAAAGAACAAGCACTAAGTTTGGAAAAAGGTATTCATTTATTTGAAAAAGTACTTTTTAAGCAATAAATAAATATCTAGAAAAATAGTGAATGTTTTAATCAACATTAAATTTCTTAATGTCAAAAGGTGTATAAATTGTCAAACTTCTAATTATTGTTTTAAACAATAAATTTTATTTTTATACAGTAAAATAATAAAATATTTTATACATTTTTTAATATTTCTTATTAACTATAAATATTATTAAAAATTCAGCAATTAATTTTCCATAATTTATTTCCAGTACTTTTCTATCTTTCTCTCATTGTAAAACTTATCATACTAGAAACATTGGAATTGTAACGTGAACTAAATTAAGATCACAAAATGTTTATTTATTAATATAAAAAGAGAAAAATACTATTTTTAAGTAATAATATCAAGTATTTAATGTTAATTTTTTTCAGCATAGATCCTGCATAATCCTATTGGTACTCTTCTAAATTTGCCAGCTCTTATTTTTCAGGTAACTTGGATTTCTTACGTTAAGAAGATTGAGAATATTTAGGATATTACACAAAATTATATTTTGACAACTTTAGCTTATATATGTCATTAATGCACAAGTTAGGAAACTGAATCTTAACTGCGCATCTTCATTGGAATTCTTCTTAAGGTATTTCACGTGAATATTTTAAAATATATTCATATTTATTATTAATTGAATATTTGTTTACTCACAGGAAAGAAACTGTTTTAACAAAAACCTCAAGCTTGTCAGTATTTTTAATTGCCAAAAAATGAAGCTGCATCTTAAAGCAGTATAACATAAATTCATTTTGTATGCTAACATAGAATAAAACCTGATATTTTGTCAATGACTCCAATTTATAAATTGGGGCTCATTTATAATAATTTCGAATAAAAATAGGCAATACTTTTCAAATTTGTTAATTTCATAATTCTTTATATAATAGGAAGGAAACAGTATGAATTCGAAAATGACAAGAGATAAAACTAGCCAATACAGTATTTAATGTGATCATTATAGTATATAATAAGTATTTATATTTTAAAGAAAAAATACTTAAAAGTAATTTCAAGAGACAATAAGAATATCATCTTAAATAAAATTATTCGGACAGAATATAACTTTTTAAATTAAAATGTATATGTATGTTTAACAAAAAATGTATGAGTGCAAAATATGTAACTTAAAAATTGTAACAGAAATTAACTAAGTTCTAGAAAGCATTCATTATAACAAAAGTAAGTATGGTGATACACGAAAGAAAGAAGAATGATAAAAAAACTAATTATATGAAAGAAAGGTAATTATTTTTAGAGTTTAAATATCTATATTTAGCTATCTAAATGGTAAATAAAATGCTGACAATTTAATGCAAAATATATTTACATAATGCAGGTAGTTCAATAAATAAAATTTTTAAAGGAGACAACTAACTTTTTGGATTGCAGAAGAAACAATATTATAAAATTCCATTATTGCAATTACGGTGAATACTAAAAAAACCCTTTCAATACGTAAAATGAAAAGTACCAATATAAATTCACGAAATGACATACAATCTCAACCGTATTTTGATAATACGTACGTGAAAATTAAACAAAAATAAATAAATAGGAGAGGACTTTACAGAAATAAAATTTTAAATACTACGAAATGATTGAAATTGCCTTGCAATCGCTTCATTTCAATAAATTTTACAAAAAAATTATTATTAAGCTTTGTAAACAAATTACTTGGTAATACAAATATACACACAATTAAGGTCGTTAACAATAAACTAATTACATAAAAATGTGAATATAAAATAATTTTACCTTTATGTAAAGAATTTCTAAATTTAATGAACTTTTGATAGTCAGATTTATCCTTGTACTAACTTTTTATCTTTTCACGGTTAATGCCATGTAAATAACTTCAATAACAAAACAATATTCACAAATTTTCTGTGGAGTGATAAATCCGATTTAGTTATATATTAAATCGTAGTTTCTACTTAAAATTACAAAGCAGTTTCATGAAATCATAGAAGGGTTCTCTAAAAAAAGATAAGAAAATGATAGCAATAATAATTTTTACAGAGCAAACATGGCGGCCGCAGGTCACAGAATTTCAAAATCAAATATATTATACTTTGTTCTGGAATGTTACTTTCAGTTTTGTTTTCGAAAGGGAATCTCAATGTGCTTCTTCAGAGTTTCTTCATAAATTCTAACGATGAGCGAAATAAAACAAGACACAGCTGATGTAAACACAAACTGTTCTCTATAAAGTAATTACTTCAAGCACACAAGATTGTATATGTTTCAGCAATACCGCCAACTTTTTTTTACAATAATTTGAGTTACTCTCAATTTCCATTTTTTCAGAGTTGAGTAGAGATTCGTAATGATTAAATATTATAGTACATATTTCTCTCATAAAAAAGAATATTTTATGTAAGCTTATAACGTCTCACAAACAAGAATAACATGCACTGATAAGTTGTATAATGGTAAGTAAAAAAATGTAACATATACAACTGTAATCTGAAAGCTATTGGATTAATTTATCAGAGAGTAATTTTGTTGTAAATATAGTGAAATATAGAAACCATGTTTACAATGAGTTTCTAAATATATATTTTGTTATAATCTAAAATATGATACTTTATTTATTTCATTTGTATCCTATATTCTATTTCAAATTCAGAAAAATACAGCTACTGATCACCATTATTTCATATACGTTTGAGCCTGAAACAGAAACGACTTGTATAAAAAGGGAATAATGTTTTTTACTGCTAAAAAAATTTAAATTTTGAAATTAAAATAATTTTTTGATTTTTGAAATACATATTTTAAAACGGAGCTGATTGCCAATAAAGTAACAGAGTATTATGTAACTAATATTATTACATCGATGTTATTAGGTACATAGTTGCAAAATGATATGAAATTTATTTAAAATCAGTGTATGCCGCATATTTTTATTTTTGATGCTTAGTGATAAAATTTAAATACATGTACTTTAAGGACAATTAATTTAATTTTAAATAATTTTTGGCTTCCTTTATGGAATTTTATTGTGAAATTTCAATAATGAACTCAAGAGGCTGTATTTATTTCAAAACGAATGTTCTTTATAAGCAAACTAACTCCAATTTCTTCCAATTTAAATTATCTCGAGCAATATGAACACTTTATTGATGTCACATATATAATAACTTATGTAATTACTAATATAGATCATTATATGTTCTATAACCATGTACACCATTATCGAACAATGTATAGTCATTTTTCACCCAGTATAGAATATATCGAAATAAGAAATACTGGATATCATTGATACCTATTTTTGTTAATTAAATTTAAACTGAGAATGAAAACCCCATCAAATTGTAAATGAAAATTATTACTTTTAGCATTATTATATATTATAGAATTAATTGTAACCGTTATCTGAAAGTTGATGTTGACAGAATTTCACAATTGATTAAATGATTGTATTCCTGTTTTCCACGTGCCTCATTACTACACTGTGTATATAACCTATTTCTGAAAACTGTGTGGCCGAAGGCCATACGGGAAACGAAGTTAATGATTTTATGTGTTCTTTATAGTACAATTAAGTTAGTTTAATCTGTTATAAAATTAAAATTGAATAATATTTCACAAATTATCGAAAAATACCAAAAAGGACATGAATATTAATTAAAAATGTTCCAAGTTTTATTATTTATCTTTTGTGCTACTGTTGCATACAGTTCCATTGAAAATGTCACTCAGTTAACTTATGTTAACACGAAAAAAACTGATGCTAGGAATATACCAAAATTTTTGCTCGATTCCGGAAAGAAAGATAATAAATCGTATTTAGTAGGAAGTGCTACAGAATTACAAGACACTAGAAAATCAGAACTCTTAAAACATTCATCTAAAATTAACTTTTCTAATCCGCATACTGTGTCTGTAAATGATACACAGCGAACCCATTTTTTGTTAAAAATTCATGCAACAATAACCAGGTCCAAAGATGCTGTTTGGGCAACAATAACTCTAACATTTTTGTGTGTATTGTTAGTTATTGCTGTAGCACAATCTCGTATGTGGAAGAATTATAAAGGTACAGAATCTCAAGGAGTACCACTTCCTAATTTCAATGAAAAAGTTCTCTTCAAAGGTAGTTTATTACTACTTTTATACTAACTTACATTTTGACATTTGCTTGTATCCCTTTGTTACATAAATTTAAAATCGATTATATATATCTAAAGTTTAATTTTTTCTTTCATTTAGTATCACTATAGTAGTTGTAAATGTGACCAACTAAAATTGAAATAAGTTTAAATTTTAGCCAAAATGAAATTCTTTTAATACATATATTTTTCAATTATTTTATCACAAAATAGACTATCAAATTCAATTTTTTAAAATTGTTTCTGCATCTTTATGCTCAAAAACCAATAATATTAACATATAGAGAAATATTAACAATTTATAATTTCAAAATTAATGAAAATAAAACTTCACAGTTAGTTTATTCTGTCAAAGATATGTCACTTTAGTGGTAGCACTCCGTGTTTCAAAAGCAGAGGACCAATCCTCTTGCTAGGCAAGTTTAACTCAGCCTTTAAACCTTTCAGTGCATCAATAAAACTGAATAACAAGTTTGGTTGGAAACTAAGTACTGGTTTTTCACATTAGGCTGACCACGTAACCGATAAATATGCTTCATACCACAGGGTTTTCAGTGAAGAAAGCAAATGTGGATCCTGTAGCTCTTAGCCTTCTTGGGATTGTTATACCACTGCAGGCTTTTTATTTTGCTTTTCTCATTTATGAAAAAAGTATTTGAATTTGTTTAAATAATCATATTATGCAGTATAAATATAATTTTAATCCAAAGTGGTTTAGTTATTATTCATGTGAGAAGTTAAATTATGCCAACTCTTACTTGGTTTGCTTGGTCACTCATTTTATTTGTCATTGTTCTACAGTTTACGTATTTATGGTGTGTCAGGAGTTAACATCTATTTAGTTAATGTAATTTTAGTGTTAATTTGATTTTTTACTATTGAATGTATAAAAACATTAAAATTGCACTGATATAGCAGTAATTGCACTAATATAGTGGCATATCTTAAACAAAAAAGTCCTTCTACCTTTATTAGAATTTCATTTATCTAATTTATGCTTTAATTTTATTATTTTTTTAAATTCAAATGCTTGAGAATTTTCTTAACTATGTGAATAGAATTTCTAAAAATTTCTTTTGTGTTACCTTATTTTAAATTGAGTGGCAACTTGCTGCCAGTTCACTCCAATTATGGAATATTAACCGGGTTTTGCATAATGCAATTAAGAATTAAATTCTTGAATACATTAAGCAAAATGTGGTTAAAGTAATAATTCTATAATCGAAGGAAAGAATATAAGGTCTTTGAATACTTTGAAATATATAAATATATTACATATTGATTGTTTATGGCTATTTCCAATTCACTCATAATTAGAAAAACATCACATATTTTCCACAAGATTTAACCAATCTCAACATCAAAATAATGTTCCTACCACTTAATACTATTTCACTGCTTCAACTAAAAAAACTTATTACATAAAAATATAAAGTATTTTTCCATTTTGAAGGGTCATAAAATAATAGCCAACAAAATTGCCATGCTTAGATTGAAAATTCTCTACATAATATAAAGAAACATACTTTGATAACACTATATTTTTTTCCCATGACTGTTTGAAATTTTATTGCTTTTGAATTCATTAATTTTTGCTGTTTACAATTTCTTTTGTCATTTCTCTTTTGCTTGTTATAGATTTCAATGTTTAAGAATTGCAGAAATCTGCAATAGAAATATTCTGAACACAAGGATTTTTTTTATTATAAAAATTAATATTTCATTGCCTAATTTTTGCTTGGTGATTTGAAGAAAATGATTTCACCTTTAACCATTTGGAAGGAAAATCTAAAAAATTACAGTATATGTTGTACTCAACAAATTCAAAATCATGTTTTAAATTTTTAATTCTACTGCATTTCTGTTATATATATATTCTACGTAAAGATTTGTAACTTAAAATAATAAAAAGAAGTAAATTTATATAATCAGAATTTAATGTTTAGTAAAATACCTTCTCTCCCTTAAAAGATGAAAAAGATATTTTTCTTCATTTTTGGTTAAATTTCATTTTTAGACCAGCAAGTAATTTATGTTTCATTTAAATTATCATTCGGGTGATAATTTTTTATAATATGAATAGTTATGGATATTTTTAAAAATTGTTTGGGAAATGCAAGATCATAAACTTTCTTTTTCAGTAGTAATACTCTCTTATTTATGATAATTTGGATTTAAAGTTTACTGTATATTTTATTATTACTTTTTTCCCGCCTGCGTCAGGAATTGGCCGCATCGGCCATTTTCCTTCTAGCAGCCCAATACAAAGTAGCCTTCATATGATAGTTTTCAAGGATAAGAGAATTAACGATATCCAGAGATGGGCAAACGGTCAAATGACTAAAATTCATTGCCTCTCCTGTGAAACACAGGGGAGTTAAAAATGCCAATACCACAAAGATGATCTCGAAGGTAGTCATGTCCACACTGAATTCTAAAATTTGCACTAAAAATTTGTTGTGGGAGGTCCATAGGAATAGGAGTGTGTATCAGTTTAGACCACAGTTTTTCTGTTGCCTCAGCTTTCTGGCATTTTTTTACAAAGGCATTTATTGTTTTGGTAATTTTGGATAAAATTCGGTTGTATAAGAGAGACAAAGAGGGCTGTAGGAGCAAGCATCCTTTTTGCCAGTCGATCCACTCTGTCATATCCAGGTATATTGCAATGACTGGGAATCCACAGAAAGAAAAGAATCCAATCATCATTAATAAGTTTGTCTATTTGTATTTATGTTTGTTCTTCACGTTTTGATTGACAAGCCTGAAAGGAGCAGAGTAAGAGGATGCCTGCCTGCAAGTCGACAAGGAAGACTGCATAATTGAGAGAAGTATTACAGGTCAAAAGTTGTAAAGTAGCCTGTTTAATTGCCTCGAAATTTGTGGCATTCATACCAACAGGTTATACCTCAAATAAATTTTCACAGTACCAGCCTACACCAGAGGCACAGTCCTCCTGGGAGAAGCCATCAGTATATATATGGAGCCATTTATTTTTTGGAAATCTATTCACAATAGTTTCAAGAGCATAGGGCCGAAGAGATTCAGTGATAGTATCATTTTTTCTTTGTAGGGTGCCAATAGAGAGACTTATTGTAGGGATTCTAAAATTAGGTGGGAATCTCTCACCAAAACAAAAAGGTTGGCAAGGAAGATGACTTAGGCCGTATTTAGTCATAAGGTCTTCTGCACTCTTATTTTGGGGAGTAGTGTTACTCGCATCCGTGGTATCTTTAATCCACACGTGCTCCCTAGGTAGTGCTAAATGAGTAACAGCATTCATCAACGCAGCCCAAACAACATGCTTTCTCCAAGTGATAAGAGAAGAGGTCTCTATTTTATTATTACTGGTTGTTTCATAACTTATCGTTTATTGTAATTATTGTTAAAAAAGAAATTCTTCAAGTAAACTTTTGTTTTAAATTATAAAAAATTTCACAATTTTTATTGAAATTAGTAACTTTTTAACTGCTGAATATAAAAAATAATTTTTATTTTTGGATATTTTATGAAGATTATAAAATAAGGAAATACATAAAGAAAAAAAAAACATTAAAAATAATTTGTTTTTATTTTAAAACACTAATAAGATATCACTGCCCATAATCACATTTTCCAAAAATACTCTGATCTGTGCATTATAAGCAGTTAGATATGCTTTAATCCTTAGGTTGTAAAATAAAACAAGATTTGGTAGATAAAATTCCATTTAATTATTTTGATAGGTCAAAACCTTCAACATAATAAAACAGTGCAATAATCTACAGTTAGAAGGACTTTACTATTCTCCAATAAAAAAAATTGATAGAAATATCTTAGTCATGAAATAAAATGATAAAAACATATAAAAAAGTGCAAAACAATGATGTATAAAAATGAGTTGTTGAAAAAGATTCAAAGTTTTTAATTTTTAAATGGGAAATAAAATTTCTTTGTGTCTATGGGACAGTTTTGGTAATTAATCATTATCATGAATAGTCGTAAATGTAAAGCTCATTAAATTAGTGTTTTCTATATAAAGGAATGAGGAAATCTTAAAAATTTTACTAGGAGAATGGTAAACTTAAAATTAAAAAATGCAGTTTTGATAGACATAGTTTACTATGATTTCATAATGTAAAAAAAATAGCATATTATAGTGTTAAATTAATTATTTATTATAAAAAAATATATTTAAATTATGGAAAGTTGAGAACATTACTCAAAATTTATTTAAACAGTTAGCATTATGATATAGAATTTTTTCTGACAGAGTTAATGCACTTGGAAATAAAAAGGGTACTGGTAAATTCCATTATACTTGCATTCAATAATCATCGTAATGTAAAGAAAGGAAGTCCCATTTATACTGTTGTAAACATTTGCGTCATGTATTGTTTAAAAAAATCTACATTTTAAGAAAGTACTAAAAAAGGGTACAAACATTCTATTTGGATTTTATAAATAAAATAATTATCATTTATTGACAAAACTTAAACACCAAAGTTTATTTCCAATGGAAACTGTTGAGCAATCACTTCAATGATTAATTGCAGGGGTATAATGGAAGAGTACCCTTCCCTTTCATACTTGCAAATGTGCTACTCTATCAGAGGAAATTCAAATATTGATAACATGCTAATGAAGTCTAATAATTTCTTAGTTTTATTTTTAAAGAATTATGTTCTATTGACAAAGATAACACTACACAGCATATTTTTACATTACACTTGGTGTAAACTTATTAGCTTGATTAATTTTATGATAATTAATGAATAATGATCACAAAATATTGGATTAAAGTTATGTTGAAGTTTGTATGCATTTAAAATAATTATTTTGATTTCCTTTCACACATAGTATCATACATAGTCATGCATTATATATGCAATTAGGAAAACTTTAAATTACTATGATTATAGATTTTTAATGTGATATCATGCTAAATTAATACTGTGTACAGAACTTTTTTTTCAAGATTATTATAAAACTAACAATTGGCAAAAAAATTTCTATGATTTTTCTTTTACATTACATCTTAGTACATTAGTGTGAGACAATATTTTCATCTTGAATAAGCATAAAATCAAATCAAAAGATTGTAATTTGAAGTGAATGAAGAAGTAATTTGTCCTTTGGTATTGCTTTTTTTCCAAATATTACTGTAATTAAAAACTGCACTATCATCCCATTAATATTTAGTCCTTGCGTATGTATTAGAAGTAAATGAGGTTTTTTAGAGTAACCTTCTGAGTTGTTATCTAGTGCCAGTTAGATAGGCAATATGGGGTGTGCTGCTCCACTTTTCCAAGTGAACCATATTCTGGTATGGAGTCCGATTTCCTCAGCTCACATATGCCATAGGAACTTGTTTATAGGGTAGGCAATCATTCACACAAAGATAGGATAGACAGAGAGAAAGTACATCTATGCCTGAACTGGGATTCGAACCCAAAGCCTCCCTATCCGCAGTTAGGCACTCTGACCACTAGACAGGGTGGGAGGCGACCTTCTGAGTAGTTATGCTTAATGGACAGACTATAATTAATGTTTGAATTTACCCAAGTAGTTGAATTATTTTTCATTATATTTCTAAGTTTACTACTTCATTAAAAATGTTCATGTTTTAAAATTCTATTGAATGACCTAAATTGAGTTTATTTAATGCAAATAAAAATGATACTCACGTGTTGGATTTGCACAATGCTTATAGAGTTGCACAAATGAGATCTCCAGGCTAAAAGTTTTAGAAACCCTGACCTAGGTAATAGCAGGATCCTTCATGCAAAATCTTGGGCGTTTTTTTTTTTTTTTTTTGTGTGTGTCTCTTTTTTCTGATTAGCAGGGCTTGTTAAGCGAAGTTTTTTGCCTTAATTTGCTCACTGAAGGAAGGTTTAATTGTGTTATAAAATTTTTATGATTAAAAAACATTTTTCCTAGAAATGTAAGTTTAATTTATTTTATCCAATAAAAAACTGAAAAATCAAATCATTAAAATATTTTAGTCATTTAAAACTTATATTAATAAACTAACTTATTATTTTGAATGGAAATGTTCAAAAGCTATTCTAAAATTTTTTTTAAATATATATATATAATGTTGGCAATTAATTTTTTTTATTATAGATGTTATGGAGCATAGAATAAAATCATTAAAGCAAATTTTTAAAAAGAAGAAAAAGCCAGTGTCAGAAATGGAATCTTTATTGCCAGCAAGTGAATGGGAATGAAGATGAAACATGATTGTTAATAATGTTATGTGTTTATCGTATAGTTTAAGCCCAATACTTGGGACAGCAGAGCTTATATTTATTTTTTTAAATCTTTGTTAAAAATTCTTACATTTGGAATAATCTTGAAGTACTTAGAAACATAAAAAGGACCAAAGAATTTCCATTCCTTTTTGTAGTGATATTTTTATTTGTTATAAATTTATATTTTCATATAGAGGCATGCAATAAAACAATGAAAAAATTCTAAGTTAAGGTTTTTTCAATATAGGATGTTTGTAAAAAAATGCAAAATGAATGATTAAATTTTTATTTTTTATTTTTTGGTTATTCTTCTTAATATTAAAATAGCTGTTATTAATTTATTATTACTTCCTAGTCAAAATTAAATTAGGCTCTTAAATCTGTAATTAAAATAATTTTTTTAACTCTTTCTAATGGATATTTGTAGTTTATACTTAATAATTTTTCAGCAAAAATTTTTAGTCTCAAGAAAGAGCAAGATCATAAAATTTATCAGGACCTAGAAAAAGGTTAAGAATTCATGCTCATTAAAATTGTTACAAAAATTTCAAGGATTCTCATTTATATGTTACAATGACTATAGAAATGTTATATTATTATTGTTTGTCAGCTGCTTTTATATAATTGTTTTATGAAATATTTATCAATCTATTTATAGAATACCTTATTGTATGTATAAAGTAAATTTTAAAAGTTTAAAGGGAGTTTTTTTTTAAAGCTGAATTGTGTGTGTGATTTATCTAAATATAAAGAAAGTAAATATTCAATATTAGATTATTATATTAAGGCTTTTTTATGTCACAAGTATTTTTTTGTATTTAAAACACTCTTGCAACCAAGAATTAGATGTGCAATAAAACAAAGAAAAATTATAATTTTATTCTTATTTACTGTAATTATTTTATATTTATAAACACACAAATAACAGGAAAATTAAAAACTTAATCATTGTTCTTCAATTGTCTAGTTTTGATAATGCTAAATTTAGAATTAAATAAAAAATTTTGTAAACTGGTTATATTGGGTTCACAATTATCAAACAAAATTAAGAGCAGAGTGAATTGCAAATGAATTTACAGTCTCCATTTCTGCCCAAAGACATTTTTTAATTTAGTTTGAGATTCAGTGATCTTGAACTTAATTGAAATAATACCTCTCCTCTGTAAAAAATGAAAAATTAAATGTTAATTCATTTTCATTTTACAATTTAATGTTCTTACAAAGGATTTAAATAATTTGTCACATTTTTTTTGATTTATTCAAAGCAACACAATTTAGTTTTCTAATGTTTTTTTAATTAAATTTTAGTTTACAACTGCAATGCTGTTATGAATTTGCAAAGAGGATAATGAAACTACAAATTACTAAATTTGTTATCAACATAACTATTTTACTAATTTGCTTACTTAATTGGAATATTAAATGTTAGGAAAATTGCAATATATTCTTTTATTTATAATAATTTCTCAAGCATATAACTTATATTACCATAATCACATGTTTGAATGAAGAAGAAAGATGCAAGTTGATAGCATACCAACAATGACAAAATTCTCTTTTACAAGATTTTTGTCGAAATTCGGGTTATTCCTTTGATTTTACGAGTCTCATTCTCCCCAACAATTATTAACTTTATAGAAGTGTGACAACTGTGAATTATTTACAAGAGAAGAAATCAGAACAATAAAAATAGAATTAAAAATGAAAAAAGATACCATGGTTATTTTATAATTTTTGTGAATTCATTATTATGTTAATAAAGCTGTTTAATCAAAAACTATTATGTCAATGTAATTATATATATATATATATATATATATAAACTTCTTTCCATTTAACAAAAAAAAGCATATGTGACTAAGAAAATTTGTTTAAATTATTGAATAATAATTTTGTTATTAAAATATTTAAATATTTTTGTATGGTATTTTTGTTATTAAAATTAACAATATTATATATTTTGAACACAATTTATGGTGTCGGCAAAAACACATTTTATAAAAACATAATAAAATTTTTTGTCAATAATTTATTATATTTTATGTATACCAAAGTATTAAACATTTTTAATGAAATGAAAATAATAAGTTAATAAAATTCAGTTTTGGGCGATTTCTATTTAATAATGTGCATTTAATGATTAGTGAAAATTATAGCAGTATATCATCTACCATTAATTCGTGGATAATAAATTAAAGATTAAATAGTTGCTGTATAGTTTTCATTCTGAACACCATGCGTTTATTTTTATATGCATCAAATGATATTATGAAGGACAGTATGTATCTTGGTTTCTTCTTTGACTATGTTGTTTGTAAGATAAAGTAAAAATTAAAACTTTTTAAACAAATGACATTTAAATGCTTGCTAATCTTTGTGCAGGTCCCATACAACTCCTAGAATTTGAAAAATTGTTTTAAGGGTCCTTGAAATTCCTGAAAGTTTCTAATTACCATGAATAATTTATTTTTTGTTAGAAAATATAATTTTTAAAATTTTGAAATTTTTAATGAAATTATCCAAAAACAAAATTGAATATTAGTTCTAAATGTTACCATTAGACTTCAGCACAATTGATCTTAGATTGTTATTGTATTCATAACTATTGACTAAAATAAAGATCCGGTTCAGCCACAATAATTTCATGTAGTATTTAGATTCAAATATGTGAAGTAATCACCAATAAAGTAATCATGTGGTGCAATTTGATGGGTGATTTTAATTCTTTTTGTTTCTGTCTTCTTTATATTTTATAAAATTCACTGAATATTAATATTTAAATATAAAATTTTATAGTTAAAATATATATTGCATACCTTCCTTGGTGAAAATAGCATATAATTTCAGTGAATTGGGATGAATTTGATTGCTTATCAATGAAATAAACCTGAAATAAATTATTTAATATGCCTGGTAGAAAGTAACTTTTCAGTGACCAGTGAACTCAGAAAAAGCCATACAACGATTGGCTTTTAAGTTCAGAAGAAATGCATATCCATTGTCTAGTTTGCAAAAAAGACTTCTGTATTATTGTATATAATTTGGTTTAATTAGTAGTGAAATCCCATATAAAAGAAAAAGAAAAATATGTTTATTTATTAGAGGAGAGGCTGTATCTGCCAAAAAATCTAATCATTCAAAATATTTTTTTCACTTCTGCTATACAAGGTGAACCCAAAGCATGTTTTAAAATTTAGATTCATTTGTTTTTCCAAAAGAAATTTTAAGGGCTATGGGTCTAAATTTTAAACAGTAGAGTCAGCTACAATTCTTGTAGCAATATAAATTCTTTCTTTCAAACAGTGTTATTACAAAATAATTCAGTTGAATGAAAAAAGGGTGCTTATTAACATTTTTAGAACTGCACCTTATTTTTCCAACTTAATGAAAGAAAAAGTTAAGCATTCAATTAATTATGTGCTTCTCTTTGATGAAAACTTAAATGATCATAATCAGACAAAACAATTGGACGACTAGATAAGGTTTAGAGATAATGATATTTTTAAAACACGATATTACTTATCAGATTTTTTTTACGTCACACAACTGAAGATATTTTGTAAGAAAAAGTGAATGGAAAGTGGTTAGAATTAGGTACAAGTAGATAACCCCAGTTGCATATGGAAAGCTTGAATGCAAACCATTTTCATTAAAATGGCAGACTTGTAAAAAGTGAATAACAATCAAATATTGAAAATTGTAACATATATATATACACACATTCTACACAATGCTTACAGGCATGGATATTTCTCATTTCGAGCAGTTGAGGTAACTCATTTATGGAAGTTGAAGCAACTTATTCCAGAAGTTTAGTAGGTACTGTGTACAGAGTATTTAGAGCTCCAGTGACTCAGTAGCTTTACGCTGCTTCCCGTAAGCTCAGCAAAGTGAAGCATCATTTGCCGCGGGCAGTGGTTGGGAGGGTGACCACGGTGTACTCTCCTTCACTGGGTTGCTGAAACTCCGTGGGTTGGGGACGTGTCCACGTTAATCTGTGACATCCAAAGTCCTTCCGCTGGTGTGGCGTGGATGTGGAGAGGAGGATACCACCTCAGGTGTGGCCTCGTTACCTGACCATGGTTCAAAATTATGAGGCACCTTAATAGAGCAAAGTCGTACTTTCACCTTAGTGGTGCTCTGATTAAAACGAAAGACGCTCCCTATTGACTTAAATTCGCATAGCCAACGGCATAGCGAGCTTGGCTTGTCCAAGTGTCATAAGCAACAACAACAGAGTATTTAAAGACACTGGTAAGGATGACTTGGTAATCTCAGGTCAGGAATTAAATTTCTTTAAAGTTTTGCAAATATTGACTTTTACATAGTCAAAGATCTGCTGAACATGAATTTTCTGTCAACAAAAATTTGATGCTAGAAAATTTAAATAATCAATGTGGCTAAATGCATCATTAATGATCATGTCTGAAACACAGGAGGTATCAACAATATAATAATTAGCAAAGATTTGCTGTTGGTGCCAGGTAAAAGTATAAATTATATTTAGATGGATTAAAACAGCAAAAGCAAAGAACTTTTAGTATGAACACTGTTTGTGATAGAGTAGGTTGAATAGTTATTAACCTCTTAATAGCAGCGAAAATAACATTTTCTGGAAGTACATTTCTCTGCAATGCATTGTTATCAGAGCTAAGCCCATGGTAAAGCTAGTCCATTGGCTTAGGAATGCAATAGAATGTCCTTGACATTGTTAACAATGAAATTTCTTTCAAAGAAGAAGAGGTTAGTATTTCTTGGAAGGAGGAAGTTGTTGCTCGTTCAAGATGTTGCAGTCATTTGTGTTTCTTTTTGAGTATTTCATAACAACTTTTTATTCTTTCACTTCCATTTTCATTACAGTGTGTTATAAAAGCTTTTTATTTTTTGTCGAATATATCTGGTAATGAGGTTATTGAGCTAGATGAATATTTTCCTTCATCTTCAGAATCAGAAATGATATTATATCAGATTAAGGTTCTGATTTCTTTTTTTCCATTATACTTTGAACTATACATAGTAATTTTTTTCTTGTTTTTCTTTTGTAAAAGTAAACAATTAGAATGTAAAGCATGCAGCTTCTTTTCCCGTGATACAGTGCATAACTTCATGTGCCTGAGTAAACACTGGTGGAACTGGGGAGTGAATCTTGTAAGTTTTCCTAGGCAGTTAAGGGGTTAAGTAAATTTTCAGGTGAAAATCAGTTACAAGGGTAGGAATACTGAATTTTTTTTCAGGACATTTTTCTAGATATATTTCATTAATTAAACAAAATCAATATTATCTTTAAATAATTACACATTAATATCTGTAGTATGAATTCAAAACTATTTAGAAAGCAATATACCAATTAAAAAATTATTAAAAATTAAAAAACTCAAAATTTTATTAGTAACAGAGTAATATGAAAAATGAATCACAAATTAAATTTATTGCACTTCTTTTCGAAAGTCAATGAGTTTTATTATAGCTGCTTTAAATAACAGTAAAAAAACAAGAGGTACAATTTCTACTGATGGTGCTGTCTACTACATTAGCAGTAGACAGCACCATCAGTCCAACTTTAATATCACTCATATTATTATCACTAATAGCACATACTATTTTTTCGTTGCATCATCCAAAAGCTCTTGAGCTACACACTGATTGTCAAAAAAAGTTTTCTAACATATTGGATTGTTTACAATTTTTCCACAAGCAGCTGCTATGTTTTCCTTAACTTTTCTTTTCTTCTCCAGATGTGTTGCATCTTTTGATTTTTTCATATATAATGCATTTTTTGCATAAAATTCCAGAACACAATACATCATTTCTTTGGAAAATGGAATGGAGGAAACAGAATTGCCTTACATTCGAATGGCATAATGACAAGTACATGAACAATGATATGTTAATTCCAATAAAGAAGCTTTCTTTTTTGTCACAACAGAATTGTTTGTCAAATAACCTCTGTACAGCTGTGAATTTATATTCAACAAAGACAAAGATGTTTTATAAACTATAGAAAGAGTTGGATATTTAGTATAACCCTCAGCATCTTATGTAATGAAAATAGCATTCCAACATTTGCTGACATTTTGATTGCTATAGTAATCACATCTTCAAACACATAAAGAATCTACTCTTCATTTATCTTATAAATGTCTGACCAAGGAATATGTTGAATTAGTCTATTAAGAGAATTCTTGGACTCTTCTTTTTCCCTATTATAAGGAGACAAATACTGAAGATCTTTGAGTAATGGATTTACTAAAGTATGTATGTAGCAATTTCTGACATTTTCTCTAGAAATGTTTTATCAGAAAATTCTTCCAGTATTGCTGTAGCACCATGATCTATTTCGATTATTTAAATTTAACCAATTTTTACCTGAATGAACATTAGTCTGTAGCAACTTTACTCCACTTTTTTCACTGATTTCTTCTGGATTTAAACATAATACTGCAAAAAAATTCATTTAATTTACTGTACATTACATGTATTAAAAGCTCTGCTTTTTGATTTGAAAGTATGGTTTAAAAATTTATAAAAAATGAAATAAAAGGAAAATATCCCAGTTTGACTTTAAAATATTCTTTTTGAACATCATACTGCTCAATCATTCCCTTACAAATTGACCCCAGTTAGCCAACAACTCTCAATATGACAAAGGAAATTACGTTTAGTTAAGTTTTCTGCAGGCATTTCCAACTGTAAGAAATGCTATCTTTCTTCTTGCCGGAGATAGTTTGAAAAACTGATGAACATCAATAGCAAATCCATCAAAACTGCAATCAATTTTGTCAAACTCTTTACATACTCCATAATACCATCACGTGTAAGCAACAAGTACCCAAATCAATCAGTCAAGGTAGATATTGCTTACTCAACCGACTATTTAATTGCTTTAAAACAACTAAATTTAACTTTTGGCCCATTTATTGATAATTGCATTTATTTTTCTAAATTTAAGCCATTATTTTCAATAAAATTTAATGAAATTTTTACAATTTTATTGGTTTCAGCATGTTTTAAAAATGTGATTTTCAATATTAATTGATATTTCTTCCTTGTTTGTAAGATAATTTGACCTTTTCTACAGAAGAATCATCAAAAATTTCTGCGTTTGCTAAGTCATTTGAAAATAAATAATAATTATTTTTATTGTCACCAAAACTAAGATGTGTGATTTCAGCTTTGATTATCTTCTCTGATGTCATTTTGGAAAGCCATGATTTATAATTCACTATAATGGTTAATGTTGAGGATTCAGATGAAGTTAATGACTTGATAGAAAATGTTTAATTTTTTTAATAGATCACCACTTTTTTCTGTTTTGTTTCATCTGGAAGCACTTGTTTAAAATATATAATTGATCACTAAATTTGCTTTTACGCATAAACAGAATAAACATTGTCAACACTTCAGCACCACGTCTTAATAAGTCATTTATTGCTATCTTGCTATTCCAACCATTTACCTGAAATGTTTTCGTTGACATATTAAAAAGAAAATAATAATTTTAAAAAATTCTAAATTTGCTAATAAATGTTCATAAGGTCAACACTTAAAATCACCAAAAAAGCAAACTCTAATGTGGATAAACAAAGATGGGTTACTATTCTCACAATTTCGCAATCATTGTAAGTAGTGTGCATAGTAAAAAATAGAATCCTTTGTTTGTAAAGGCAGATAATAGTATCAATTTGTAAACCCAATGCAAACCTTAATTTCTGCGATGTATGGCATTCATAGCTGATGAACGAAAATGATGTGAAGACGAATATTTGTCAACCTTACTTCTGATTTGAAAGAGAACTAAAAATATTGTTTTCCTTTTCTTATTGCATAGAAAGCAGTTGAAAGAGAGAGTATTACTGAAAAATATAATAAGTTTAATTAAGTATTAAATAAAATTAATTTTTATAGGAATTTCAGGATTTACTTTATAAAAAATGCATTTTTTTAAAAAAAATTAGGAATATCAGGACAACTCCAACCCTTACCATTAATAATTTTTATTTTAGGTTAAGAGAATTATATTACTTAGCTTTAGTCTAAAATCCTGGTAAATCAGTTCTATACACGCACATTAAATGATACAAACTCTTTGTAATTCCATTTAATTCTACGAGAATATACTTCTGGAAAGGATTTGTTGTTTTATTTGGTTTGTTGCTCAACATTTCTCTTTTGCATACAAGGGCTAGATCAGGATCTACTGTTTAAAGTGGATCCCAAACCACTACAAACATCTATACTTGAAGTGAAGAACATTAATCATTTACCTGCCACTTCAGCTACTTCTAAAAAGGAAATGAATTAAAATAAAGCTTTAACATCACTTTAACATATCTGCCAATCTCGGAGAGGAAAAAAATCAGTAGATTTTACTGATTTTGAGGGAAAAAAATCAGGAAACACTACTAGCAGCATTTTTGCTTGAAACGGAATGTTTAAAACGGTAGTACCACAAAAAGGCAATGTTACTTTTCAGATTATAGATTCTGAGAATGATTTATGTTACACATATTTTGTGTTAATCTTAACATTTTAATAAAATTAGGAACTATGAAAAATAAAAGAATGTACAAGTAAAAAAATAAACATCAACGTTTATACAATATTTATTTTTTATAGCGCAGCTTTTATAACACCAGTTTAATTTATGAACATTATACTTAAACATAAAATACATTACTAAACAAATTTAGTTCACACAATGGCAAATACTTCTAAGAACATAAGAATTAGCAAATACTTTGTCCATAAAAAACATAATGCATTTCAAATTCAAATAACTCCTGGCAATTTATTTTTTTCATATGTTGCTGTTTTAGTATTTTTTAGAAATGAATTGGTGAACTACTGTTCAAAACAATTTTTCTCGTTTTGATAATATTTAGCTATGATCAAACTTTCTAAATTTTCAGCAGAAAACGTGAAGATCTAAATTTATTCTTTATTATTTTTTTATATGACTGAACACCAATTCATATCGTGCATTAAAATGTAAAATAGTTAAAATTGTAAGCATAAACAAGGAGATATTAGAAAACATTTTTCAGAAGCTCATCTACTAAAACAACTCAATAGACTTTTTTGGCAAAATTTCGGCTATTTTTAAGTTTTTCTCTGAAATTGTCAAAAATCAGTAGATTTTAATACATTATCAGGAAATTGGAGAAATGATGAAAAATCAGGAGTTTCCCAATAAAATCAGAAGACTTGGTAGATATGCTTTAAGTATGTTCATAAGTCCATAAATTTTTAAAAATATGAAATTATATAAACTATTCAAGTGATGGTAACAAAATCAATTTTTAATAGCTCAACTTTCCATTTTTAAATGATGTGCTTCAATAAAATATTAAAGTATATTGTATATATAAGGGTTCCTTCTGAATTGTATTAATTTATAGTGCTATGTTGTTTTGTTAACAACTGATGCTTTCCTGTGGTAACTATTTTCACTTTTGTAAACAATACTGTTTTCCATTCTAGAAAGAAAAACAGTATTGCTTGCAAAAGTGAAAATATTCTATAAAGGATGAAACAAAATTCACCTTTTTCACTACATTCTTCAAGAGGAATTCAGACATTTTTAAAAAAGATTGAGAGGGAGAGAGATATAACAAGGCTTTTTATACAAAACTGAAAAATATCAATTTTTTATTATACTTAGTGACAAGATTCACACACTTTGTCATTCATGAAAGTAAAAGTAATCAACTGTATTAAAAAAAATTAGATTCATTGATTCATGAAATTGCGTAGTTGAAACTCAATAAAAGTATTAGGATTTTCAATAGGAAGAAAATGGATTTTCTAATAAAAAATTGGTGAATGATAAAACATTATACAAAAAAATGCAAGATTATATAAAAATTTTGCAGAAACATAGTAAAAGTTTAGATTTTTCATCTGATTATTGTTTTGAAGTGAGAATATACTTAAAATATAAAAAATATCTTCTATTTTCTTATTCCAACAATTTTATTTTAATTTCATGTCTTTACTATCCTTATATATGAAATATTTACAAAACAAAATAATAATTTAATAAAAGTGTATTTTATTTGCCACTTTAAATGTGAGCAATGTACTTTTAGCAACAAAAGATATATGGCGAATATATTGATTTTCTTTAACATTGTGTAACATTTATTAATTGATAACGTTTTATTATTTTACTATAAATATAAATATTTTTAATATTATAATACATTTAAATTTCTTTCAATGAAAATACTACAATGGTAGGTAGAACAATTAAAAATAGAATTATTTTATTAATTTGATATATCAAATAGAGAATTCTTTATATTTTTTGCACAATTAATTTTTATACAACATAAATCATAATTCCCACAGAAAATTTTCATGCACAAGAAATAGGAATAATAATTACATAGATTATTATATAGTTGGAGTGAATTCTTGGTTATAAAGATCGGTAATTAAAGAGGAAGGCATATCACCTAATTCTTGGCACACATCAAGAATGCAATCATCTAGCAGTGATTCAGAAACCCTACGAAAATAAAATTAAGGTTATTATTATATTTATACAAGCAGAATAGATTTAAACATAATAATTTATACACAAACAATTACAAATTTAATATTTAAAAAGTGAAATACATTAAGTAACATTTCAATTAAATTATTATATTGCTCAAAAAATTAGGGATACTCACGATTTTGACAAGATTATGCAAATATTTAGTTTGCTAATGTTAAATAACACATTCTCTATTTAATGTATAGAAAATCTCACATTAAATCATCATTCCTAAAATTAAAAAAAAAAAAAAAAAAAAATCCTGAAATTTGATATAAATGCAGAAAATGTGATTTTGTAGATGCTTCTGTTTTACAGTCTCAATTATAAAATTCTACAATTCAGTTTTTTTTGTGAAAAAGTAATTGGTTTACTTTTTTCACAATACAAAAACTAAATAGTAGAGTTTTAATAAGTGTTAAAATATTCATTGACTCCTTCCAATATATAATTCTATCTGTTTTAGGAGACTGAAATATGAGCAAATATCAAGAAATGTAGGAAATGGTGTTGAATTAACAAGAATCCTATCAAAGATATGGAGTCCATTGAAAAAAAAAAGCAAAGTTTGATATTAATCATACAAGATAATCCATAAACTACCACAGTAAATGATCAATGTATTTTGTTAGCAAAGAGGCAAAACTACTAAGAATAGAATGAAGGACCTCAAACCATGCAATCTGAAATAAGCTCCATCAAAATTATTTCTATGCACATATCAGCCAATACTCTATATTTTGTTGACCTCAAGACATTGTGCAGACTGAAAAAAACCCCTATATTGAATACTGAGACTGAATGCCAAACAAATGGATACAAATGTTATTTATCAGTAGACTTGATTCCGTTTGGAATACGACAACACATCTATTTTGAAATGAAGAGACGAGTTATTAAAATGACATAACATTCATTTAGTTGCATTACACATGTGGTAGGGTATCCGAAGGGAATGAATCACCATAGATGAACAAATAGTCCAATAAAACATTAATTTGATAATCCTGAAATGTGTAAATTGTATATATAATAATAGTAACTCATGTTGTACCTTTTATTGAAGACAAAATGCTATATGGGGAAAATGAAACACAGTGGCTTAATAACTCCAAACTGCTTCAAATAAGATTAGGAAAGTGAAACATCAATTTTTGCAGGCAGCGATTAGGACAGCGTTGTTGTTACTGATCTCCTTGGTGCAGGGAAACCCACAGCAAGTCCAACAGAACTCATTGCATGAGAGCTTAAAAATTCTCCTTCTCATTCGACTGATCCTCCTGGATACATCAAAACAATAAAAAAGGTGAGCAGGGCTAGCAGGTAGGAAACAAAAGCAAGGAGAATAAATGTTTTTTCCATCATGAAATTTCATACATTTCAAATCCTCCCCCCCCCCAAAGTCGTTCATAGAGATCTGGGGTAGTGAAAAAACAGAGACAGGGATGGGCTTGTAGCAGCTTACAAGTTATGAACAGGAGGGAGGTGCGAAGGAGAAATATTCTATTTTTATGGAGAAAAAGGATTTCCAAATGAGTGGTGATCTGAAGTTCATAACCATTTCTAGCAAGTGTATTTGCAATCTCATTTCCATTGACTGGGACAGTAATCATTCTTCAATTGGGTTGTTGGAGCTATGTGGATTGAGATGTGTATGCAATAATTTGTAATACCTAAAATCTCTCCCTTAGCATAGTATGGATGTGGAGAGGAAGGTGCAGCTCAGGTTTGACTTCACAGCAATAGTTTAAAATGATAGGGCGCTTGGTGATAGGCAAGTAATCTAAACAGGTTAACCTTGAGGTACAGTCTGGGGTTCACTTTCAATGCTAAATGCTAGGCATGAAAGTATGATGGGGAACATTTGATTCTAGAAACAAAATTTTTCAATATTTTTGCAAAAAATGTATAGCTTGGAAAACATTTTTTTAAATCAATAAGTAACTTTCATTTAATATTTACAGCAAAATCATTTTAACTGAAAATCTATTTTTTCTGTTAATGGGTGGGAGAGTTTTATAATTACAGTATAAAGGCAGAAAAAACAAATAGAAATAATATTTTAAAAGAAATTAGCATTTTAATACTTAACTATGCACTCTTTATTGAAATGTTCCTAGCACTATTATCCAAAATACAGTTTTCAGGTCACGTCACATTTCTCTCTTACTCAATTACATAAACACATATATAAAAACAATCACACTTGTAAAAGTAACATAAACAGTAAATTAATGTTTTAATAACTCTAGCTATATTTACATATTTTCACTATAAAACTATTTGTGCAGTTAAGAAAACAAGAAAAATTTTCCAATAATTTTGCAATCGCACCACACATTATACAGATCTTAAACATATTTACATTTTTTGGATCTTATCATTGAAGCCATTAATTCCTAACCAATACAGGCTGTATATTTTTCCAGTTGATAAAATAGTATTAATAATTTTTAATTATTCATATCATTTTCAAATTATATATTTTTCTTGTTAATATGATAAAACAAATTCCCTTTTTGTTATGCAATGAATTCTTGGAATTAATTGTGTAAAGAAAATACACATATTTTAGCTGTGAAATACTTACATGTTTAAAAGAGCTGAAGGGTCAAAATTATTTGTTTTTGTACGAGATATCCTTTCAAGATATTGCCAATATAAATATCTCTGTTTTGAAATTCTTTTTGCTAATTGTGGATCTAAATATAACACCCTGCATCCATTGGAAGCAGACACTTCTTTAGATTCAATCTTCTCTTTTTCTTCAGAATTAAATAAAAAATTCTCTCCATTACTGCATTCAGAATTATTATGCACAGCCTTATCCTCAGTGGGATTCATTTTATCTAGATGATCTTGATTGGACGAAGGAGCTAAATTTCTACAAAAAGACATAAATTACATGCTTAATTGCAATGCTTCAAATTTCAAATATTATTTCAGATGCATTAAAATAAATATCATAAGAAATAAGAATTGTTTGTAGAAAATATTAAATTACAATATCAGGTTAAGTTTCATTATTTTCAGAGAAATATGAAATTATAAAAATACAACCCATTTATTATACTGAATATTAATGATTGATATTTTGTACTGAATATGTTTTTAAAAGAGGAAAGGGTTAAAAAAAACAATTTTATATTAAATAATTAAAAGAAAAAATAGTATCAAAATATTGCTGTAAAATTGTTTCTTATTAATTTTTTTCAATTAGCAATTTGTAAATTAATGTTATTATAATAAGTTTTTTATGAACAATTTTATCAATTTACATTACAAATACAGAAAGTTTTTTTTGTTTAAGAAAAGTTAATGAACTTGTATGCTAGAAACCTGAAAAATTATATTTCTTTAATTATATTTTCTATATTGTAATTTTACAATCCATAAAAATTTTTTAATGAATATTATAAAACAAAACTAATTTGTATTTTCATTAATTTATAAAAAAATTTAATTCAATTACATATAAATTTATTAAGGTTTAAAATTAAATACCGAATTTTCTAGTTTATAATCCATGGATTATGTGTTAAAAAAATATTAAATTAATAAAAAATATAAAAAAGTTCCGAATTTTATTGTGTCTATAATACGCTGCTTCAGATAATACTGTTTTTAAAAAACTATTTTAAATAAAAAACTATTTTTTCACCAGAAAAGCTTATAATAGAGTATTTAAAAGAAATGTTTCTGTTTTATAGAATAAGAAATAGATGGTGCTACGACTTGGTTGATTTATTTTAATTATAATCAGCATTGTCTAAAAATTCTAAAAATCGATAAGTTTCACTAGAATCTTCTCAGATATTGATCAATGTCATGCTTTCATCTCAGTTAATCACACTTTGCGTTTTGGTGGATTCAAACAGATCTTTGTCACAAAAAATATTTTTTTCTGTAGAATTTATTGTATTTTTAATAATAATGTGTATTTTTTATTTTTTGGGAACAAATTATCAGCAGTATAAGCTTTCAACTATTCGTTGGAAAAATTGCCACGGTGTATACGCCGCTGCGGATTATGCAACGCTCCTTTTCTTTTGTTAAAAAAAAGGGGCTTGCGGATAATACGCCACTGCGGATTACAAACAGGAAAATAAAATACAGTTAAAATTATCAATAAAAACATCAAAAAATAATTATAAATAGTTTAATTAAGATTATTTCCTGTACATTAATTCATTATATCTTATTAGTGTAAAATTAACTCAAATTAACTTAAATTTGTAAAAAATGTTAGTGAATTAAACAAAAATTGAAGTTTTAAAGTTTATTTCTTCATTAATCCATATTTTTAAATATATTTTTTTAATATTTTCATATTATACAATCATTTGCCTGTAATTCTTATACTGATTATTAATTTTATAATGTTATTAGATGACACAAGCATGAATAATTAAGGATCATGTAACTATAACAGAAATATACAGTTATAACTTCCCAAAAATTAAATCTTGAATTGAGCTGAAAATTGAGTTACATAAATCTAACTTTTAATAACATTTAAATATAATAATATATACTAATATTATTAAATAAATGTAATCTGAAATAAATTTTCAGTTGCTTAAGATTCCTGATCATTAATTTTGGTACTGATAGGAATTAAATTGTATGAAAAAATAAAAATTAAAATAAAACAAATAACTACTTAAATTTACCAACCTCTCATTTCTTCTCAGTAGATTAAAAAAAGGATTTTGCTTTATTTTATTGCGAGATTCTGGAGAAATTAATTGGAAATGTATTTCTTTCTTTCCATTTTTCAGTTCAGTTTTTTCCTTTGCATCAATGGAAACATTTCTTAGCTCTTCTCCATTAATCTAAATTTGACAAAAATTTCAAAATTAATAAGGACCCATTTCAATTTTAAGTCATAAAATAAATTTTAATAAATTTTGATTTTACTAACTTAAAATTTCATTAAAAAATCCACTTTTTTAAAAAAATATTAAAACATTAATAATAAACTAGAATATAGACACATAATGCAACAAAACTTAGCATATATAATTATATAAAGATACTATGATGTGTAAATATATTAGTGTCTTTATACAATTACATATGCTAAGTTTAGATACTATGATGTAAATATCTTTATATAACTTTGTATTGGAAAAATTCAATTTAAAAATACAAAATACTGGAAGAGAAACAAAAGGACAAATCACTGTATTACTTTTGGGAATGTGATACCTGTGTTTACTTAAAGAAAGTAAACATTGAGGAGAAGTTTAAAAAATATCATATATTAATTCTGAAACCATTTAACAAAATTCAAAAAACACAAAACTAAAAAATATTAAATTTTTTAAAATTAGTTTTCTGAATTTTATAAAATTGTTTGTAATGGAAAAGAAAAAATCAAGATATTAAATAGAGGCTATTCAAATATTATATTAGCAAATATTTGACTATTTTTATCCAACCAAACATATAAGTAAAAATAAGTGAATGTGTCTGATCCCTTTATCATAGCGATATAAGATTTTTATTTACCCTCCCCATAATTTATTTCTCACTGATTGCTTCAATAAAATTAATTTCTAAGAAACAAAGAAATTCGAAAACCTATTTCATTTGTTTGTTGAGTTTTTCTGTCTCAAAGAGTACATTTCTTCTATTAGACCTTAGAGAAACTTTCCAATCTCAATATAGATGATTAATAGTGTCCAGAAATGTAATGTGTTCTTACAATCAATTCTAAGTTAGAAAACATGCTACCTTATGTAGAGCATAACAAATTTAGATAATATAATTAAAAGAACACTTCAATAAAAGCAATTTTAAAATGGCTTTGGGTTTTTTTTATCAAAAAAATTATTTTATTTCAGTAGGCAATGCAAAGTATCAGCAAAAGCAATAAAAATATAATATGCATAAAATATTAAAACTTAAAAAAACTATAGTAAAGAAAAATTTTAATAACAAGAGAAACAAAATTTTGGTTGAAGTTTCTAGTGCGAACAGTGTTAAGGCAAAATATTTCAACATGATAAGAAATAAAATTAAAATTTATTACACTTCAATTAATTAGTATTAGCTGCCCCAATTCTGATAAAATAAAGATAGGTACCCATGTCACTAAATTGCAGTTAATAATTAAAAGTAAACAATTTTAACACAAATTATTTTAAGATATTACCTTAATATATAAATGAACTACAGTCTGAGAGTAGCATGGAAAATGACCTTCTTTCTTTTTGTTTACTAGTTTTTCTTTTATTTTTTATTTCATCCCATTTATCAAAACTTTATAACTTTGCCTGTTATTTTAAATAATTTTCTTAATTTAATTTACAACAGAAATTTGATAATTTTATGATTTTTTAAGCAAAAACGTTTTTTAAAAATAATTACAAAACTTTTTCATTACAGTAAAGGCACAAAATGAAAGTAACTAGACATAAAGTACCATATTTTCCTGTATATAATCCACAGCGGCTTATTATCTGCAAGCCCCTTTTTTTGAGCAAAGGAAAAATAAAGCATTGCATAATCTGCAGCCGTGTATAGCCCGCTGTGATAATTCTGACGAATTGTCGAAAACTTAAATTGTAGATAATTTGATGTCAAATAAAATAAAAATGCACATTATGATTAAAAATATAATAAATTCTACAGAAAAAATATTTATAGTGATTAAGATCTGTTCCACCTCAACGAATGGTGCGATTAACTGAAATGAAAGCACGACATCGATCAACATCAGAAAAGATTCTAGTAAATCTTATCGATTTTTTAGATTTTAATAACTTTTAAAACGTTGTTAGATATATTATAAAAATAAATTATATTTGTTTGGTTAATAGTTAAATGAAAGAAATGGATTATATATTTTCTAACTGCACATGGAATACATTTTTTATTTTGTACAAAGCATGCTTTGTTTCTCGCCTTACATTACACGTTTATCAACAGATGATATACGAATTACAATATTTTCAGAGCGAGAAAGTTCTGGTCAAGATAAAATGCGAAATGACGCTAATGAATTGGAATTTTAATATCATTCAGAAGAACTGAATTTGTTCTTGAACATAAATGGACAATGCTGATTATGGTTAAAATAATTCATCCAAGTCATAGTGCCATCTGTTATTTATTTTATGAAACATAAACGACATTTCTTTCAAACTTTATTGTAAGCTTTTCTGGTGAAAAATATTGTTTTATAAGATTATCCGTGGTGGTGTATAATATGCACAACATAATTTGGAACTTTTTTAACACATAATCCGCGGATTATATACAGGAAAATACGATATACAAAATATATTATACATACACTTTGTGTATTTGAAGCTATACAATCTTGAAAAAGATTCAATATAACAAGCTTTTGATGGTTAATGGCTCTAACCATTAACCATCATGTATCATAATATTCAATCTATGCTTTCAAATAAATTGGATTTCCCTCTGATACAGAAACATTACTGAGGTAAGGCAAGCTATTAAATGTGTCTATTTTATTAGCAACCAGATATGTCAGCATATTACCAGTAATGTACAAAGATATTAAAGAAAAATAATATTACATAAAATAACGCCACATGAACAGTATAAAAATAAAATCTCACAATTGAATAAATATGCAAACTCATCTTTACATAATTATAAAGAAAATGGAAAAGTATGTAATTAAAATTTAATGCAACTCTGAGAGTAGTATAACAACCCCCCTTGAAAAGACAATGAATAGAATTCAAGGGAGAAAATATTACATTTTTTTTACTCCCCGCAGTTAATTTGACATTCATTTGTACTAGTAGATACTAAAGCTATTAGACACTCATGGAAAATAAACAAATAGCAGAAAATCATTTTTTTCATTTCTCTTAGAAGCTGCTTTTGAAAATATTGCAAACTGAAGTTTCAATGAAGTGATTGAGAGAATAGTTTTAAATTGATTAAAAGCTATAGATTAAAAATAAGAGCTGTTCATAAATGCAACTCACCAAAGGCATAGGAAACAACATTGAACAAGGGATTTTATATAATTCAGTATTTAAATTTGTTATTTCATTTTATTCTTGACACTTACATAATTATGGATAAAATTCCTTCAAAAGCTTGCAAAAAATGCAAATTAAAATTTCATTATTCCGGAATGTCCTTATAATACTAAAATGGTATGAAAATTAACACAATAAAAAACACTGTGATACTTCAGAATTTATGTATGCAAGATATAAATCATGTTTATAAGTTTCATGTAAATAAATAATGGATTTTCGTTATTTTATTCTAAAATACATTTGATATTACTTGCTTTCCCATTTTTCTTAGTCGCAGTCTATTTAAAGCTAAAATTTCTTCACTCAGCAAATCTTCTAAAATGTTATCTACAGCTGTTTCAATATTTTCATCCTATTGTTAAAAAATAACCATATATATTAGTAATTAAAAATATCTGATGAAAATATTCACCACTTAAAATCATAAGCAATATAACTTTCCAATTTCTAAAATGATCTTCAATTCAAAATGATAAAATTTTATAAAAAATTAATAAAACACATATATTCTTTTAACACATAAAAAATTAATAATAGTTTTTTATTAATTTAAATGTTGTCATTTTGAGAGATATACGGACATAATTTTGTAAATATAATTTATAAAAAAACACATGAATTAGATTTCATTATATTTTGCGTGTAAACAAAACTGTAAAAAATTTATCAAAACTGTTATCAATTTTCTAAACATACTTTTATTTTAGGTACTTCTTCAGTTTGGACTAAAGTAGTTTCATCTTTCTTTTTAGAAACTGATGATTTTTGTCTCCTACTATTCTTACTAAAAAGAAAAAGAGCAATCTAATTAAAATATACAATATACATAACATATAATTGTAATGAAATTCATTTTTATGAATCTAAAATAATAAAAGAATTAAAATTTTTAAAGTTTTTCAAAGTATTTTATTCAATACAAGATTTATTATTATCAAACTAGGAAATAGTTGAAAGTTTTCTACACTATTTGTTACTAAATATACAGCATATATTACTATAAATTTTTAAGTCATAAATTAACAAAACAGCTAAAAATATATGTTAATTATTTTTGAATTAAATAATTTATAACATAGAGGAGAAACAGTTTGCAGTTTAACCCTTTAACGCGCGGTGGTCGCGCTATGAAACCACCAATTTTCAATATTTTTTCTTAATTCCTTTTCACGATTTTTCACTTAAATTTTATAGATTTTATATCTTTTACTTTTAAATAACACTAACAGATGACAGCACAAAATTAATTTCAGGTCGGACTCCTTCCAATATGCCGTTATTTAATGTTCATTTTTAACAACACAAACTAACGTACTTTTTTAATATAAATAATAATAAATATCAGAAATTTTTTCTTCCTATACCGTCATGTCTGTCCTAAACAATATAAATGCAGCAGTAGTTTGAACTAGATACGTAAAAAACTTTCCTTTTTTGAGGGAAATTCCTGGTGGTTGCACCCCGCAACCATCGCGCAGCTAGAACACATGACTTACGTGAACAGCAGACTACATAAACATGGCCGGCATATTATGATTGGGAATTAGAGTGCTTAGGAGTGTGGGGAAGGGGGATTTGAATCACATGGTCATTTTACTTGTAAACAACATGTGGCTATAAATCATAGGGTCATTTTACTTGTAAACAACATGTGGCATTTATATCCCCAGTGAACATGTGCTTTCGCTATTTCTGTTGCAGATTTTTCTTTGCGTTGAATGTTGCGTTTGCTCCCAGGCTAGTACGGAAATTTTTATTTAATAGTAGTTTGTGTGTTTTAAATTTAATGTAAATATATATATATATATATATATATATATATATATATATATATATATATATATATATATATATTATCGAAAATAGTATTTACGTAAAAGTTTTATTTAAATTTAAAATAATTTATAGCAATATATTTTAACTGTGTGTAAATATTTTCTTCTACTGTTCAAATTTAAAATGCGTCGCAAAGGGCTTGGAATAGCTGAGGCATTGGCTTTATTTGAAGAAAAGGATTACAATCAAAATATGGGGTATGTGGACTATTTTGATCAATTGAAAAGCTTATATGAAATTGATCGGAAAAGTAAAAAATGGTGGCATCGAATTTCTTCCATTTTATTGATGTCACTATAGTAAATTCCTTTATTATATATCGAATGCTTCCAGAAAGTGATCCAAACTTAAAAGAACTAAAGTTATTCAGAATGGACATCATCAGTAGTTTGATTTCAATGGGAAATAAAGGATCTGTTCCCAAAATAAAAATATCAAGCTCCGCATGTATAAAAAGCCACAAACCTCATGTTCCAGAACAAAAAAGATTAAAGAATGCTGAACACATGCCAATAAAATGCAAACCACGGCGGTGCGCATTTTGTAGCACAAAGGAGAAACCTCACAGAACAAGATACATGTGTGAAACTTGCAATGTTGTTTTATGCATGCATCAAAAAGATAAAAGATGCTTTGAACAGTTTCAAAAGAAATAACTTTTTTCTAATCGACATTTAAAAAAAACTGTACCTGCTAAATGAGGATTCTAAATTCAGTATCGACGTGTTTTTATAGCAACTAAATTATATAAATGTTTAATTTTTCACTTTTACTACTCTTTACTTTGTAAAAATATTGTAAAAAAAATAATATACTGCATTTTAAATACAAACTATCTAAGAAGTTTGCAATAATCATCATTTATTGAAAGCGCGTACGAAACAAGGTAAGTTTTTTTCCCTGCTAACTCAGTAAGTATCAAGGTCCTAGACGCGCGCTGGTCGCGCTATGCGACCACCACCCACAGATAAATGGGTAGATGTAGATTTTATTAAATTCATATATTATTTGTCTGTGGGATCATAACATTCAATTTTCATAATTCTTTAGTTTAAAATTTAAAAAAAAAATATTGCGCGCGTCAAAGGGTTAATGGAAGGCAATGTGAGGCGAAGATAGTTTTCAAAAATATTTTATTTAAAGAATAGTTGAAACTGACTAACATTAATATAGATGTGAATCTTCTGTATTGATTTCATATTGAATGGGCTTTGTATATAGGGTGCTACAGAGTTGTTTCAAGTATAGAAAAGGTCTTAGGAATTCCCTGACACTTAAGTTCTTAGGCAAGAATTTGACTGCAGGGTATAATATAAAATGAGGGGACATTCATAAATTTAGTAGTATATTAAATAGATTTGTTTAACAAATATTTATTTGATTATTTTAACTTAATTTAAATTTAATATTATGCATATATATGTATGTGTGTATGTATTTACCATTTAAAAATAACATATACCACTTATACCAAAATATAAAGCTTAAAAATTTGTAGTTTTTTTTAAAAGATTAAAATTTTTTAAGTTTTGACATTTAAGTAAGTTTTAATATTTAATATATGATTTAAATTTTAAAAGTACAACAAATGGCCCCAGAGCAGCTGACAAGATATCACTGGCTATTCAATATTTGCACAAGAGATATTATTTGAATAAAATGAACATATTAATTATTTAGTTACAAGTCAATTCTTTTATTTATAAGTAAAATCACATATATTTTCAAAAAATACTTAAGAAAGTGATATCTATTAATCTATTATTTTTAAGTACATTAGCAAAACATATTGAAATGGATTGTATAATAAAAATATATTCTTAAAATTTGTAACTGGTTTAGAAATATATTTAATTGTCAATTCAACATTTAAATTTGAACAAATAGTTACCTGATCAGAAAAGAAATTAGGAATATGGAAATCATATAAATGTTCAACAAGAAATTTATTTAAATTCATTATTACCAAGCAAAATAAAACAAGATTTTATCAATATTTTTAATATTTAATAAATCAAACTTACTCGAAAATGTGCATCGTATGGTTTCCTAGAAGTTAGTAATAACTAATTTCATATCTCTAAACATTAGAGAATTGTCACCAAAAATTTTGAAAGCAAATTTAACACAATTGTAATGTCTACTATTGTAATGTCTATTTGTTTGAATATCCAGAGAAATTGGCATCAATTGCTTTTAAGGTAATACACAAATACATAATATACAGTAAAATATAGTGATCTATATTAAAATTGTTATCCAGATCTATAAATATAATTTTTAGAATCTTAATATATTATAAACATTTTTACGATTTTAATTTTTGATAATATTCATTCCAGTAAAATTTTAACATTTAAGGAATAGACAAGGATAAGCTTCAGTATTTTCTGAAATTGCAAATACTACATGTGCTTTGTTCTTAAATCTCATTGAAAAAGTGAAGCATAGTCTGAATACTGTTGTCCCTGTTTATGAAAATATTGTTCCAAAATATTTATGTAAGTATCATTCTTTATTATTATTAATAAAGTTAAGCAAATTAAATAAAGTAACGGGAAAGCATTTCAAATGAAAGAGGGTAAAACACAGAGTTCATATTAAAATCTGATAAATTTAATTTTAATGGAAATGCTTTCCCAATCAATCTAAGCAAAAGTATATATGACTGATACTCATGAAATTGAATTGTTAAACAATATGAAAAACTCCATTAACAAATGTAACATGTACATATATACATAGCAATAAAATGTCGTTTTCAAATAAAAACATTTTTGATATCAATCTCAAGATTAATATTGTCTATACTGATCTAACTTTCAAATTCATTGTGATATGGTAATAAAATGTCATGAGTTTCTAAAAGTATATAAGTCTCCAATTGATGAATTAAAAATACAGAATAATTTAATTAAGTTGCTGATAATCTCTTTTTTCTAATGAATCCTCATTTATTTAATAAAAATTAGGATATTATGAGTAAATTATTGTTTAGCGCTTAAGAAATTTAACTAAATTTAAAACAAAAAACATTTCATACCACATCTATCAGCATTTTCATTATATTTAAAACTAAAAAAGCTTTTACATATATATTTCATGTTTTTTCTTCACATATGTAATACACAGTTGAAAGAAAGATATTTAAAATCAATACTAAATGTATTTAGGAAACACTTTTTTACATAATTAGAGATATCATTTTAACATTTACATTATTGAAAAAATTATAAACACCTTCCACATTATAATTGAAATTATATCTTGCATATTTTATATTTTTCATTAATAGAAATCAAGCATTTATATATAAATGAAAAGATAATCTTTCCAAATGCATTTTAAAAATAAAATAAGTAACAATAAAATCATTTTAAGTACTTAATTTTAAATAATTTACTTTGATTTAGCATGGGCATTTCTGTGAATTTGTTTCTCCCCACTGTTCTTGTTAACCACTACCTTTTTTATATTCGAAGCATGAGTTCTTTTTTTCTCTTGTATTTTTGGCGGATTCACCAATGAAGCTAAATAGACTTTTCTAGCAATTATCCTTTGTTCCTGAAAGAGAAAGCAATGCTACAATGTATTTAAACAATAACAACTAATTTCAAACAAATTAAGGAAAAATCGGAATATTAATATAGCACTACATCATCAATTAAATTTTAAAAGAAATTTAGTTACGATTCCAATACTTTTTAAGCCAACTATAATTTACACATAAAATTTTTAAAAAATCCTAAATTCCTTTTTTTTAAAATATTAATAGATAATCCATGATTCTGATTAGAAAATCATACATTTTAACCATTGTTACAATCATAAAAATATATCAACAGAATTCTATAGCTAAAATATTAACAAGTTTATTGTATTTGTTATTAGTTTTAAATTTTCAATGATTTAAAAAATAATTCATCGAATTAATATTGAATATACTAATATGAAGAAATAAAATTCCAATAAACATAGAATGTTTTAAAGTTAAAAAAACAAAAAGAAAAATACCCGCAAACTAACACCAATTTGTGTTAGTTTGCTAGTATTTTTTTTATTATTTTTGTGTTCTAAAAATTCTTGAAGATTTAGGAAATCATCAATGCTACTTGCAATTTTGTTAATTTTTATGAAAAATATTTTTTTTATAAAACTTTAACAAGCCTCAACATAAATGAAAATTACAAATAATAAATTTAATTACAAATCTGTAATAAAAGTGATACTATTACACTTGTAAATTCAACAGGATGAAAATGTGCCTATTTCAATAAAGAGTAATTATTCAGTTTTTTTTTATATTTTTTAATTTTAATTTGTATTAGTTTCTTAAAAAGATTAAGTTATGTAGTAGAATTTTTTTTATAAAACTGTGTTTAATTCTTTGAAAGTTTGTATGGACTGTGTTAGTGCTGCCAACATTAGTCCACAGTAAGATCCCATACAACCAATGTAGTTATATAACTAAATGTTATCTTTTCTAAGATTTAACGTGAAAACTTAAGATTTAAAATGCCCCACCCTATAAATTAAATACATAAAAAAGTTAAATAACCAATTAATATGATGAAACTTATTTTTAGAAGTCTTATTTTATGAAATATCAAAAAAATTTTGTAATGCAATAGCATTTTGTATTTATAATGATTTACATGAAATTATCAAATAAAAAAACCAATGGAAAAAATTAAGAATAATCAAACATTTTTAAATTGAGAAAACTTATGCAGCAAAGAAAAAAAAAACAATAATTAACTTATTCCTACTGTTTTATGCCTTTTCGTAGTTTTTCCTATTTTTACTTGTTATTTTTAAGGAAATACAAGTATGGCACCTTACTTTGCCAATAATTTTGGAGTTGAAGCAAAGTAAAAAAAGTAGCTTTTGCAGGGACAAAAGCTCTAAAAAGACTCTGGCTCTCAGATTATTTTAGTAGGTTACGATGCATTGTTAATAAATTTGTTATTTGATTATTAAAAAATTTTGGTTTGTCTCAAATTTATAGAAGTTAGCATCACAAGCAACAACTTTTGCAGATAGAGATCCAATTGCTTAGATAAGCACAATCACCAATTGAGCTTTTTAATTGCTCAAACTAAAATCAGTATCATATCAATACTTAAATAAGTAAAAAGTATTAACTACAAGCAGGTATACCTGAAGATGATGTGGAAGAAAAAAACTTCTATGTTTCTTTGTAACAGTTGTAGTAGAAAGTGGTCTAGGGGAAATTTGATTTGCAAATGAATGCAACCTTTGAAGACTGTTAATCAAACTTTTCCTTATCAGTGATTTCTTTTGTTCTGTAAAAGAATAAATGCATCTATTGACATGTACATAAATAATGAAGAAAAACAATGTAACATTTAAAATACAAAATATAACAAATAACATTTTTATTCAATTTTCTGAAATAAGTGCCAATAGTTTTGCTCATTATACTATTTTTTTTTATATAAATTTCAACTTTAAATGCTGTTAATCATATTTTAAACTATGAAGTATTATGGATGATTAATCATTATGAAAGGTATTTGTAATACATTTAGCTGATTCAGTTTGATTGTTCAAGAATAAATTAATACTAATTGTTTTTGATGTGTATCCAAGTAACTTAACATAAAAATGTGTATTAGCAGAAGAATTTAATATCAATATTTTTATTTTTTCCAGGGTGTGATAATGTCTTTATCCGAGTAAATATGTGCACTATATATAATCACAATTGATCTCTGAGAACTTTAGTTTATCATCACATTCTATTTGCTGATTTCATGCGGTTATGCTAATTATTTGCTTCTACCTTAATTTTTTCAAAAGTTAAAAAAATCCTTATAATGTACTACCTAGAATTCAGAGTGCAATTTCATAGAGCAGACAAAACTTTAGGATACAATAAAATATTAATAAAAGAAAAATGAAAAAAGTATGAGAAACAATTACACCTCTGTTTCAACATTTTGAAATGTTAAAATGTAACAAGACATTATATTTTGATTATAAAAGAAACTGATGAAAGATATTAATGTCTGTATTCTTTGCAGTTTAAAACTGAAAAAATGGAATAAAAGATGCAATAGCAATTTTTACAAAAACATTTTTCTACATTATTATATTTCTTTTTACAAAAAGATCAATCTTAATTTTAGTTTTTGAAGATTACAATAATCAATGGCCAAGGTTATATCATCTTTAAAAGAATATAGGATTTTTAGAGTTTGTTATGGCCTAATGGGAGACATTACTCTTCTTACACTTAATTGCAGCCATCATTGAGCAACAAGAGATGTACACTGCTTTTTTGCCTTCTATTCTGTTGGGGTAGGTCCATAAAAGCTTTCTAGATTTCTTCTTTTGCAATACATGAATACACATCCTATCTATGAGTGATCCTATCAGAAGGATATTTACAATATGGATATTAAAAAAGCTTTACAATGGCCTTTGCTAGCTAGTCTGTCTATTACACCATGTTTAAGTAAGTATATTAGAACTAAAATATTCATAAATATGAAAAGATCTTGATAATAATATTGTAATGTACCTTGATAACAGAAAACATATTCATTAGAAATCTTTGCCAAATCATATTTGGTTTTTTTCCCAACAAAAATTCCATTTATGCTTTTCTTGTAGGTTTTTCTCCAAGCAAGAAAAATATAAATGAAATTTTTACCCTTGATGAAAGTTGCTTAACTTGAGACAATTTATAATTTTTATGCACCTAAATTTTTGAAGTTCAGGCATAAATGTTACAAACATTTAAATTTTCATTTCAGAATATTTTCTTTTCTCTGCAAACTTACTTTTATCAGAAAATTTTTTATAAAATTAAATAATTGAGATTAAGATGCAATCAACAGTTTTCAGTTTGAGAATCTCTAATAAATGAGCTATTTTTGGAAAAAGTAGTATTTTAATTGGATAACATTTCAAAAACAGACTGGTTCAAAAACTGAATCATATTTAATGTTAAAAAGAAGAAATTAATAATATCCAGCATAAATGTTAATGAATGTGTTAATATGAAGAAATATCTAATGCAAACTCCATTAATAAGGACTTTTCAAAAACTTTAAACCATTACTTAAAGTAGGTGTAAAATACTTTTGTATACATAATTGACAAATGATAAAAACTCTCAAAAAAACTTCAAGAAATTTCTATGAAAAACTTAAAAAATTTTTCTTAAAACATAGGCTTCTTTTAAAGACTTCCCCACACCATACAATTCTAGGTTATGAAAATCTTCTAATAAATATAAACTGAAATCAAAATGTCAAATTATCTGAAAAATTTAATTTTTAACTTATAAATTATTATCAAGAATTCATAAGTTAAAAATTAAGTTTTGCATTATCTAAGTTTTTGTTGAAAACAAAGATAATCATTATCTTTAGTAATGACATTATCAGAATTTTAATATATGATTGCTGAACAAGATTAAAATTTCAGGGAATATAAATTTGAATGTTCTAATCACAATGCAATTTTTTAGATTCAAATTGCTGTACTTTTTTTTTTTTGAAAAATTTTTTAAAGAACCAATATAAAGCACTAGCATTTTTTAATGACAATAAAGAATATGTTCTATTAATAAAATTAATTATTATTGATAGAATATTATTTATAATGACACCAACCAGTATAGAAACTAGAAGTTGAATCATTTTCCACCAATTTGCTTTCAGAAGGAATATTATTTATCTGAAAGAAGAATGAGCAATACATAAAAATTTATAATTTTTAGTATGAAATCTAAAATGAAAAATGATTATAAATATTTTGTATTATATTTTTTAATATTATGAGATTGGAAACATAGATATTCATATAGTTGTTTGATAAAGCTAAAAAATTACTAATTATAATTAAAGTTAACAAATTATTCATCATCAGCATTCAATACATATTTTTTAATAAGACAGACTTAAATTTTATGACAAATAAGTGTCTACATAACTTATATATTTTGAATTTGTAGATTTTTGATAATTTACAAACAAATATTTTAACAACAATATAATTATTGAAAATGATACTGTTAGCGTGATAAAATCTTTTTGAATAAAGAATTTTGATCATATAAACAAAAAGTTGACAGACCATGAAATTCTTCCAATAATTTTAATCAAAACACAAGGAGGTTTCTAATCATAGATTGTCACATTAACAGGATGTTCTAGAATGAGTTATTAAAATTAAAAAAAAAATTCTTATTCCTTTATATTCTATCTCTATTGAAACTCATGCAATTCTAACTATTCTAAAAACAAATTCTAATTCACATGCAAAACTAACACAATTCTAAACACTAATATTTTAACAAAATTTATAGAAATTCCTATAAATTAACTAAGGATTTTGTAAACAAAATAATTAAAAATTTAACCTTTAAATAGTAAGCACATCATTTTTTTAATTAAATAAATTTGACAAAAATTTCTTTATTAATTTCAGTAACTTTTGGAACACATACTGGAATTTTCATGTTAAAAAATAAATTTTAGCAATGCTAAATTTTTGCAATGCCCGATGTGTAGAATTTAAGCACTCTGAAAGAAATAAGAATATTAGTTTACAGAATCAGTAAGAAGTATTCTTAGTTTATTTATGGAAGTCATCAATAATAATATCAGAATCCTAAGATACTGAAAATATATTTTTAAATAAAATATATTTTAGCAAAAAAGTGTATAAAATGAGTGCAAGATTTGGATTATTTAGATTCCTGTTTAGTTTAAGGTTAGCTACATTTTCATAATTTGGACAGCATAAAATCAGATTTCCTTGGACAGGGCAAAGTTGACTCAGCCTTTCATTCCTTAAGTTGGTTAATAAAATTAAATACCAAGCAAGTTTGAGAACTAAACACAGAATTTTTTGCATTAGGCTAATCACCTAACAGGAAGATATACTTCACACACCAGAAGCCTTAGTCATGAAAACAGATATGAACACTGTAGGCCTAGTCTCACAGAACTGTTGTGCCAATAAATTTAGTTAAGATACAAATTTTAAAATTTTCATGATTTTTAAATTGTTGTAACCATTTTTGTTGGCAAAAGGATATATTAATTGAAGGGTAAAAAAGAATATTTGGGATAGTTAATACTTCACTATTCTAAATATTCTTTTTAACACTGAATGAGTATTTTGCATAACAATTTCCTTTATTGAGTAAATATAAGTGTATTTTACTGAAAATATAACATTTCTCAATTACATATTATATTTTAGTTAAGTTTTTTATGTATTTCTTTTTACTTGACATGTAACATAAGACTTTTTCAGCAAAGGAATATTTAAAAATAATGATAAAAAGACTGAATCCTAGAAATGGGTATGGTGCTAAATGTGGCAAATAGTGGTTTATTGTACTGGAATGTATTCTTGTGATTTTATGACATAATTTGAAGTGACATGCACAAAATTTGTTTGGAATCTTAGTAACCTTGATATTTTGTTTTTCAACATTTATGGTTGAAATTTAGGCGTTTAAAGTTGTTCTGCTTTGAAAGTATATCAAACTGAAAAATTTGAATTTTAGTATTAGTGAGTAGTAAGTGAAAGGTATGGATAATTTTAAATTAAATTTGTGTTTTTTTATTCTTCTGTAATTGATGATTAGGTTGTGTAAGTACTTTGTGTTATTTAATTAAAAATACTGTTGTGCATAATAATTCATGCAATTTACTAGGTATTGTGAAGACATATTTTAAGCGAATTTACTTAAGTTTGCCATGAATTGCAATGCTTGTTAATATGAAACTCGAATTTTCATAAAATTGTATATATTTCCATCATTGATTATTGCTTGATTATCTCTGAAGTTTATGCTTTTTAAAGTGGGCTCCATTATCTGTTCTATTAAAATCTGAGTTTTGATGAAAAATGTATGTTATTGCTTTAGCTTTATTGCTTAGTTTCTCTGAAGATATTTATAATGATATTTTTTACAATGGAGGCCACTACTTGGTCAATTAAAATCAGAGATTCTATAAAGATGTATGTTATTAATTAATTAATTTAAATTCATTGCAGAATTGTCTCTTGCTCCAGACTGTGTGATATGTAGTTATTTTATACTTGTATTGCAATATTTAATCTTTGTGAAATTAGTTTAGTAATACTTCTGTAGTAAGTAATTATAATGAAATTACAAAATTTTAATAATAGAAATCTAAAACAGCACCATATTGCAATGTTTAAAGTTTTAGTTTGAGCGCAATCCGGATTTTGAAAAATTTATATTGCTCATTGTGAGGTAATTTAGATTGCTTTGTACAAAAATTTAAAATTGCATCAAACCCATATTTTACAGGGAAAAAAGTGTGTACTTTCATTTTATAGTAGACACTATTATATAGTGAAAGAATACAATACAAAAACAAGAAATAAAAGAAATGAAATAAAAGACTAATATATAGATTGTGATTTAACAATTATAAAAATAAGGGAAACATAAAATTTTATATTATTTTACTTTTTAAACTGAGTGCAGTAAATAAATAAAAGATATTTTTGATAGAAAAGTTTTGTTAATTTTGCTAGGATAAACGATTTGCTGTGTAAACAATTATAGAGTGAGAAATAAGTTTTCTTTAACTTGCAATATAAACAGTGTGTATGTATGCATATATATATATATATATATATATATATATATATATATATATATATATATATATATATATATATATATATATATATATATTGAGCATAATATTTTGGATCACAATTAAAAAAGAATTACATTAAAATTGACAATAAATCTGAAATGGTCTAATCAACAGAAGATAACGTTTTATAAAAAAAAAAAAAGAGGTTTTGATGGACAACAGAACAATTTTCTACAATATATTCAATACAATTTTTACAATATATAAGCATTTCCATATAAATGCATATTATAATAATTTAAAATTTTAATTATTAGATTCCTATTCCTGAAATATTACAGATGTACATAAGCATCTACTTCTTTCCTAAAAAATAATTAATTACAGAATAATTGATATTTTGAAAATTGCAATTATATATTAATAAATACAATTACAGAAAAAACAATGAATCTTTTCATCCTGATTTTGAATACTGAAAACAGCTTCACATTTAATTGAAATCAATCATTTAAATACACTTTAAAATACATGAATGTATTTGTGAAAAATTTAAGATTCTTCAACTTTACCATGTTGTCCTTTGAAGTATTTACTTTTATAGAAGATAATGTAAAGTCGATTTTCTCAAGTTTGTTTTTAATATCATTCAGAGATTTTGGAAGTTCTTTTTCTTCTATATTCTTGGAATTAGAATTTTGACCTTAAAAAAATTGAAATTATTATAATAGGTATAAAATAAAGAGCAAAAGATAAATAATAACAGCACATCACCAGGGATATAAAAGATGTATATAAAAGGATGATTAAGTAAGAAAAAAATGAATATTAATAAAACAAAGAAATTACAAAGAAATGTTTTCATTCTTCAAGTATGTATTTTGTATCATTTGATAAAACACATGAACATTTAACCAATATTTAAAAGCAAAAATATTCACTTATCAAAAAGAAATTAGTATCAAAATTGATTTCTCAAAGTACATGAAAGTAAATACATGAATTCAGTAATATAAGAATACATCATGACCAAGTTAGGAACGAAAAATAAAAATATTTTTCTTAAATAGAAGCATATTTTTGCTACTAATTACAAAAAACCCTATTCAACAAAAAAAACTTATAAAAATGAGACTTGACTGTTTGTACAATAAATGTTCTATCTGTTTGTCTTTTCTTGTCATAGTGCTAATAATGTATATTTCATAATATATACAAAAACCATTTGTAAATATTTTTGTATTAATTTAGTAAAAGCATTCAATCTACAGTATGACATCCCATAATACAGTTTCATTTTAATGATAGAATAAAATGCAAAAAAGCTTCAATTATAATGTTTCTTCTTCATGCAAAAAATGCTTCAATTATAAGGTTTTTCTCTAACACAATAAGAAAATTGCAAAATTCTTTATACAACATTATAATTTTTAGAATCTTCATAATGATTTTTTCTTTTACATATTTGTAAAATTAGCTTAAAATAATTATATCAGGTAATAATGCATAGGAGTGCCTTCTACGAAACTAATAAAGAAATAATAAATTACATATTTATAATATTACTAGATTATAGCAAAAAGCCTTATACATAAATTATGAATTACAAATAACAAGATTGCAATCTATTGAAAAATCCTATGTCATAAATCACATCAAATGTGGAAAGAAAAAGTGAATACTGCTGGCATAAATGGTTAAACTACTCAATATGGGTTGAGCCCTGATATGCTAACACAAGTAACTATTTCAATTTTTAATACTATTTCATGTGAAAAATAACATTTCAGTCTCAATAAATTTTCAGAAAATGTTAGAAAATCATACTCTAGCCATAATGATCGAAATTCATAAGCATTCAGTGTGAAAAAAATAAAAAAGCAATGTGAAAGGAAATTTAAAAGCAAAGATCCAAATGTTGGGTAATCTTATTAAAGAAGAAAAAGTATCTTTGAAAAATCTTAATTTAATAAAGCAATAGATTTGGATTGATAACTTAAAAAAAATCACATTGGATAATAATGTTACTAAGCAAAAAGCACTTCAAATTTACAAAACTTTAAAATTATAGAAAGCCTTCTTCAATCCACATTTTTAAAATTTAATTAAAAAAAGTTCAAAAAGTATTTGCAGCTCATAGCATAAATATTCAATCGAATCTGCATCAGCTGGTCACAAAGATGCTACAATATATTTGGAAAAACATTATAAAACAGAAAAAGTTTTAAATTTATCTGAAATTTAAAGAAATTGAATATGAATTTGAGACAAGTGAATGCTGAACAACTAAAAGATAGTAAGAAAGATGATTCCATTAAATTGATTGCTAATGAGTTTTAAATATGAGAGTATATATCTCGTTTAGTTGATTTTTTTAAATTTACACATATTAGAATAACAAAATAAAAAGAAAGTGTGAAAACCTGGGTGGAAAACCGAAATAAAAGAAAATTTGATTCTTACTATTGAAAATAAAAAATCAAATCAAAACAGAAACAAGTATTAAAATATTATTAATACCTAATTTAACTAAATAATCAAAACAATTTATTAATGAACCTAAAATAAAATAAAATTAAAATATTTCAACAGTCAAGTCCAAATGTTACCTTTACAGAATAATTATTAATCCTTCACTAAGAAAATTTAAGACTATATAATGAATAACAATTTCTTTTCATAAGCTTACAAAATCTTATCAAATACATTTATAAAGTACTATTAATTCCTACAACTTAATTTTTTCTGTGTTTTATGAAGTTTTGCTTTTAAAAAATTATTGAATGCATTTAAAGGAATGTAGATTTATATAAAATGCTTCTATACAAGTGTATATCAGGATTCTCTTATTTAATTTAGTTAAGGTCTATCCAAATCTAATTGATAATTAGTCTTTTATAGCAAAGGCACAGCAGGAGGAATCATAATTATTTTCTCTAAGATTATATATACTATAAAATATACTAGTAGATATACATCAATGCATATAATTTTATCAAGAAACAACTTTCTTGTATTTTAAATTGATAAATAACTATCCTGATGAAAATATATCATGAATAACATAATTATGAAAGCCGGCTTTATTTTATTATTAGTAACAAATAAGCTAAAAGCCCACCATTCATGAGTTGTAGTTTCCAGTAGAAAAGGTATAAGCAGTTTTCAGAAAAAATTGTAATTTTGAAAAATAATTACAATTTACTAGAGCGTTGTTTAGAATGCTATTTTGCATTAGCAAATAAGATTTTACATTAATTAGATTTTACCAGAAAAAAAAGAATAAAGTTTTGAAACCCAGAAAATTTCCTTTAGTTAAAAAGTTATAAAAATTTAGAACTATTTTCATCTGTCTCTCAATACATTTTCTGCTCGTGATGTATGGAAATGCATAAGCTTGTTTGTTGCAATAGAAAAAAAAATACACTGGGAAAATGCAAAAAAGAAGGATGTACCTAATACTATAATTTTTCTTTACCCTCAGTAGTTGTACATAGATGACAATTTCAAAAGGAAAGAAAAAACCTCATGTGTTCTTTCCTGAAGTGAACAAAATTTTGAACAATGTGCATTGCTGGATGACCAACTTCAAAATTAGTTCAAATCAAGAACATAATTATACTTTAAATTAATTATAAATCAATCAGAATTTTGAAATTAATTGGAAATTTCATTATAAGTTAGTCTGAGACCAGCATCCTCATATAATTTTCATTTCATTTCATGCCTAAATTCAAACCAGGACAAAAATTAGGAAGATGAAAAGAATAACATTATTTTTACAGAATCAGAAAAAAGGAGACTTCTTAAGAAAATAACTTTGACACACAAAAGAAACTACAAAATAACCTGGAACCAGGGGGTACGTGTACTTTCCTGGAGCTTGAGCAGCCACCAGGCGCGTCGGCATGTGGTGGATAGCCGAATGTCCTGTAGGAATGACAGGATAGCCTTGAATATAGAATCAGAGGCCGCGAACCAGCTCCCGTAAACCCTGGTGTTATGCGTTCCGTGCCTAGGGCTAATTGGCACCGCGGTATTGGTGTCTTAACGGAGCCTCTAGTTGCCTGGCGAACTTCTAGAGTAATTTGCCTTGCCCAGTAACTCAGGCAATGCTGGGTGGACTTTTATTACCTGAGCTTTTTAATTGTTATCTTATGGCTGAAAAGACACAAGTAATAACAAACCTTTCTGCATTTGCAGGTGAAGCCTCTGAAGTAGACCTTCCTGAAAAAGACAAGGGAACTCAGAGGCAATCTTGTAAAGGGGCAGCAATGAATCCTTCACTTGAGGTAGAAATGACCTCCAAACCATCTTCTGGTGAAAGTCAGGAAGCTATCCCTAGCATGTCTGACTTTCTGACCAGATGAGACTGTTTCAGCAAGACCCTATCTGCTGGAAATGTCATACGCAAGAGGAAACGGCAGAGCATATCATTTACGAATGTGAGACTCTTGCCCTCCCTAGATTAACTTCTTTAGGCATCATCCATACTAGAGAGTTACACATAGACTCCATTAAAGGGTTATCGGACTTTATTAATAAAGTGGGTGACCCGAGCAAATGGAACTAGGAAACATTGGGTTTGGAGTTAATGGTACAAAATGCTGATAAAAGCAGAGGTGCCCAATGACATACAAACCCAATTCTAGAGAAGAAGAAGAAGAACTACAAAATAATAGTAACTTCTAAAAAACAATTTATATTAATAGCTTAATAAATATATTTTACTATAATTTCATATATTACAAAAAAATTTATAATGAAATTTCAGAAAAATAGTCAGATAAAATTTATTAGAAGAAAACTGGTTTCCCATTTCAAAATAGCTCCAACTGTCAAATTTTAGTTTCTTAAATATATTTAAAAATATTCCTGAAATCTTCCCATTAGTATTCCATATTATATGGTAACTTTTTGAGTAATTATTGTAAATACAAGCAGCTTGACTCTATTTTTGTTAATTTTTTATATTATACTGATATTCATCGTTATTTCATAATTAAGCATATTTATGTTTTACAATAAAAATTAGGACTCATTACGAAAAATGTGAATACTGAACACTTTTAATAAAAATTTACATTTTAATTAACCAGGAAGTGGCAATATCTTAAAAATTTCAGTGTATTGCCTTGCTGAGGTAAGAATCCAGCTTCTACCTCAGGAAGGCAATAAAGCTAAAACTTAAATAAAATGATTTTTTTTAAAACTCAAATTTTAATAAAATGGACAATGGTACTCATGTTCAAAAACTTCAGTGTAGCAGAATCTAGTCTCCAAATGAGCTTGGCAATAAAGCCAAATCTATAATGTGAATAAATGCATTTTTTTAAAATTAAAACTCAGATTTTAATTAATCAGACAGTGGCACCCACCTGAAAGAAAACTTCAGCATAGCACAGTCTAACCCTGAATTAAACCAAGCAATAAAGTTAAATATATAACGTAAATATATATTCTTACAAAAACTAGAGTTTCTAATTAATCAAAGTTATCATTATGAATAAATATAACTACCAATATATAAAATGTTTATAAGCAATACTTAATGTATAACATAAAATAATACATAAAACAGCAATATTAATTAAATATATATAATAAATCTCCTAATCATTGCTTGGAGAATCATCGGCATCAGTCAGATAATAGATGAATTTAATGGTTTGAAAAAATTCTGCCATGATATTCTCAGAAAGATTATGTCACCATGTATACTCCATAAAGAAAATAATAATTCAAAATAATGAAAATTATATGAAAATAAATTTATTTAATAAAGTTTCAAATTAAATTTTACTTAAGATACTTAAAATAAAAAATTCCATAAAAATTGATATTAAAAAAATTTAGACACTGTCATTCAGTTCAAAAGCTTAAATTGTAATCAAATAAAAACAAATTACTAATCAAGTGTTTGAAGGTGTACTAGTGAACAAAACAAATTTCTCGCATGTATACAATCAAGTTATGCCATACAAATACAAGAAAACATTCCATCATGGTAAGCCATTTTGGTGTATTTTATCATCTGCATTGGATTTAGCTACACATTTCTTCATTAAAATTTAAATAGCTATGTTTATAACCTAAGACTTAAATCCTAGTCCACATAATACGGTGAATTTGGCAAGATAAACGAAATTTGGGAGGGTAATAAAGTTTGCGACATGGGTTTCATTCTATGTGAGTCGGAATGGGTAACAATGCATTAAACCTATAAAATTACTATGCCAGAATGCATTTTTTTGGAGATTCTATGACCTATTACAACATGCATGATTTGTTTGTAGTTTTAGTAACCCTTGAGCTAATGCTGTGTATTATATTTATTTTGAAAGTTGAGAGTGTGAATTTTTTTATTTTCTTACAACTTAAAATTTAATTAGAAGTTAGAATTTTTTAAGTTGCTTAATTTGTAATTTATAGTTTTGAAAGTTATTTTATTTATTTATTAATGTTTTGGAGTGCGAGGGAGTTTGATTATGTAAATACTTTTACTTTGTTTTAGGTTTTTTTGCTATTTTATACAATAGAATATGTACACTTATTATGTTTAATGTAGAAATATTTCAAATGTTTCTTGTTCAAATCTATTACTCGTTAAATTAAAACTAAAAAAATATGTTATTTTAAGATGAGTGACATGTTAATCAGAAACCCAAATTTTCATAAAAATGTAAGTCCTTTACTTATTATACTTAGATTTAAAATGCTGTTGATAACATCTGCTTAGTTTTGTTATACACAGCGTATTTTTAAATTGTTCCTATTCTTTTGATTAACTAAAAGAGAATTAAAAAATTGATTAAAAATTAATTCTACTTAGTTTTGTTACATGCAGTGCATTTTTAAATTGTTTCTATTCTTTTGATTAACTATAAGAAAATTAAAAAATTGATTGCCATTATATTTTATTGTCCAATTATGAATAATAGTATTGACTTTTTAGAGATTTATATTTGTTTTGTAATACATAAGTTTTATAAAATATTTGCAGTTAAATTTGTAGACTTTAGTTTTGTGGTTCTTTACAAAGTAAATATAATATAATATTGGAAATTTTGATAGTTGAAATTGAAAATAGCGCAAGATTGCATTATTCAAAGTTGGAGATAGAATGCGATTAGAATTTTGAAAACTACAATTTTACTGTGACCTATTGTTAATGATTTGGTGGGTTATTACTTTTTAGATATTTTGTTCATGTAAATATGGTAATTTTGCCATTAGCAACACTTTTTAAAATTGCACCAAACGTTTTATGTACTCTAAGATTTTACTAAATCCAAAAATATTCCAGTTTCATTATTCTAAAATTTATAATTGTTTTTTTTGTTAGAAAAACTTATGTTTTGATATTTTAGATTATATCATTGAATAAATTTAATATTTACAATAATAGTAATTTTTTTTTGTTCTTTGAATTTAATATTTTGAAATAATAATTTATGTACCTTATAAAAAATTTGGAAAATATATAATTTTAAATACTTAAGTATATGGGTGCTTTTGCTGAAGCCTGAATGCTGACACTTTTCATTGGTTTAGGAGTGCAAATTGGTTGACATGAACAACAAGTACATTTCTTTTGTTTACAAAATTCATTCCATTCATGGTCTTCTTTTTGAAGAAGGAAACACTGTCTGGCTTTAAACTGAAAATACTTCATTTCATCATCAGTAATTTTAGAGTAAGTAGACATCTTGAGAAAGTTTTTCACCTGTGAAAAAGAGACAATCTAGTGGAATTTTCGCAAAAATAATTAATAAAATAAAGCAATAAAATTATTTAATTATTCTCATTAAATGAAAATTTCATTATTTGCTTTATACAAAGCAAGTTGCAGAAAAGTGACATTCTAATTTAATAATTCATAATAAATTACTTAGATTGAATAATAATTCAATGACTGGCATTTCAGATTACAGCTATTGCAAAGCATACTTAAAAGTTACGAAAAATTATCAAATAATCATTGTATTTTGTTCTCAAAAATACATTTTCGTCACTTTTTGCATTATTTCTTATTTTAATTTTTCATAAAATATTTTTGTATTGTTAGAATTAGATACATCTACTGATAATTTCAGTTGGAGGTAAATTATTTTTATAGCATAATTTCAGATTAAATACAAATTGAATATGTGTGCCAAATATTATTTTTGTGTGATAACAATATTATTCTGACACCTTAAATTTTTGATAATCTAATTAAAAGCATCGATGGCATTTCTTAATTTACTATTAATTTTAAAAATTAAAAGAAAATCAAAAACTTTTAAAGTTGCAACATAGAAACTTAACACAGAAAATAAAATCTTATATTGAAATATTTTAAACAAAGCAAGCTTCTTCTTCTATTAACTCGACAAGCCCGGGTGGGCCAAGGCCTTCCTTAGATCACTTTTCCACGCCGGCCTTTGCTTGGCGACAGACCTCCATTTCTTCACTTTTAAAATGCTAAGATCCTCATCTACCGCATCCCACCATCTGAGTTTGGGCCGACCCCTTGGTCTTTTCCCGATGGGTTTGTAATGCGAGATTTTGTATGTCAGGGTGGAGGGGTCTAGGCGACAAATGTGTCCTGCAAATTTTATACAATTTATCTTGATGGTCTTTATAATGTCATGGTCTTTTAGCATCCTATAGATCTCAAAGTTGTAGCGATGCCTCTAACAGCCTCCTTCATTGACTGGACCGAAAATCTTCCTAAGGACTTTTCTTTCAAAGATGGCTAGTTGGTTTTCATGATTCTTACGATCCAGGTTTTTGATCCATAAGTCAACACGGGTCTTTTAATTGTCTTATATAGTATTATTTTGGTCTGCCTTTTAACTACTTTTGATCTCAAAAAGTTCATTAAACTGTGCAGGCAACTGTTAGCAGATTGAGTTCTCCTTCTTATTTCAGAGGTAATGTCATTTTGAGTATTGATGTTTGATCCCAAGTAGGTAAAGTTGTTGACTACCTCAAATTTCATGTCCCCAAATTTCTAAGAAATTCATTTGTGTAAGGGATTTTGTAATCGGCATATATTTTGTTTTTTCTTCAAAACAAAGCAAGCAGATTCATGGAAATTACAATATTCTAGAATATGTATTTTCCACAGCAATGCGTTCCCACCTTATCGTGGTGCTGTGGTTTGCGTGTGTCAACAATCCTGATAGCTATACCAGCGGGAACTTCGGCTCCTGGCAAGGTTACCCAAGCCGGACAGGTCGAAGGGGAGACACTAGACAAAGTGGAACACCTGGTCTTCCTGGTTGGGGGTTGAGCACAGGCCTAACAACCCAGTCTTGTAAAAAAACTACTGTTACGAGCTCTCAAGTAAAAAGATACCTGGATCCTTTTTTTGGAGACGATCTGGAAAACGATTTAAGGACTTGAATATAGGGACATGGAATGTTCGTAGTCTTTATAAATCTAAAGGACTGCAAATGCTGACTGATGAAATGGATAAATACTACATTGACTTGCTGGCCATGCAGGAGATGCAATGGAATGGTGAGGGTATTATTGAAAAAAGAAACCACACTATTTTTTTACAGCTGTGACTCCAAAAAACACTTTCGGAACAGGCTTCATCATTGGAAAACGTATCAAACATATGGTCACTGACTTTGTGACCAAATCCCCTACACTCTGCAGAATTAGATTATGTGGTGCCATTTTCAACTATAGCCTAATCAATGCACACGCACCAACAGAGGATAAGAAAGACGAGGAGAAAGAAGCATTCTATGAGGAACTAAATAACCTGTACCTCTCATGCCCGAGAAATAATGTCAAGATAGTTCTTGGAGATCTGAATGCGAAAATTGGCAAAGAGTCCGAATTTAGACCTATTATTGGAAGACACAGTCTTCACGACAACTCCAATGACAACGCACTTAGGGTTGTCAGTTTTGCTGCCAAACACAACATGGTTGTATCCAGCACCTTCTTTCCACATAAGAGAATCCACAAGATGACTTGGAAATCCCAGGACGAAGAGACTTTTAATCAAATTGACTACCTACTGATCAACTCGAGACACATGTCAGATATTCTAGACGTTCGGATGTACCGCGGTGCCTGTTGTGATTCTGATCACTACCTTGTCAAGGCAAAGTTAAGGGCTAGAATCTCCAACGCACGTAAAACTGGAGGAGAAAGAAGTGAAAAGTTTAATTGTGAAAACTTTAAGTATGAGACTATCAAATGCAAGTTTCAAAACCAGTTATCAAAAGCTCTAAGAGATATGAAGACAGAGAACATAGGACACGTCGATGAAAAATGGAGAATGTTCTCCAAAGCTGTTGTTGAAACTGGCAAAAATGTTGTGGGTAATGTAAAAAAAGTTGAAAAGAAAGATTGGTTTGACGCTGAATGCCATGCAGTCACCCAGGCTAAGATTGACACATACAAAAAAACGCTTGGTCAAATGCACTCAAGAAGTTCAGTAGAAGAATATAAGACCGCAAGGAGAGAGGAAAAGAGAGTCCACAGAATCAAGAAAAGGAAATTTCCCGAGGATCTACTATGAGATGTTGAACATCTTAAAAGATCAAATGAAAGCAGAGTTTTTTTTCATGAGATCAATTCTGGCCGCAGAGATTTCAAACCCAGAACGACCCTATGCGGAAATAAGAACGGGGAAATCTTGAGTGATAAAACTAAGATTCTGGATAGATGGAATGAACATTTTCATGACCTTCTAAATATGGATCACCCTCAGGGTAATACTATTGATCATTACCCAGTTATGAATCGGGATTTGATCGATTCACCATTGGTTGCTGAAGTTGCAGAGGGAATTAAAAAGCTAAAAAATCATAAGGCTCCTGGCCCAGACACCATTCCTTCAGAATTTCTGAAAAATGCTGGAACGGATGTAACCAAAGTCATCCACCACATCATCCTATCTGCATGGGAGACTGAAGCACTCCCCCAGGAGTGGAAGCTCAGCACAATCTGTCCCATATATAAAAAAGGAGATATCCTCGATTGCTCCAACTACAGAGGAATTAGTCTCCTGTGTACCACTTATAAGATTTTTTCAAATATACTTTTTAACAGATTATCTGCCTATGCTGAAAACATCATAGGTGACTACCAGTGTGGATTTCGAAGAGATAGATCCACAACTGAGCAAATATTTAATTTACGTCAAATTCTAGAAGAGACAAAGGAATTCCAAATCAACACGCACCATCTTTTTATTAATTTCGAAACGGCGTACGATAGCATTAATAGAGAACTGCTTATCAACGCTTTGAGTGAATTGAACATTCCTGAAAAACTCATGAAACTAATATCCCTCACATTAACTGAGACCAAAATGAGAGTCAAGGTTCAGGAAAGTTTATCCAATCCTGTTGAAATAAAAAACGGAGTCGGGCAGGGCAATGCGTTAGCATGCCTCCTCTTTAACCTAGCTCTGGAGAAAATAGTTAGAGATTCAAGGATTAACACAAGAGGAACTATTTTTTCTAAATCTGTTCAAATCATTGCCTACACTGATGATATTGACATCATAGCAGGAACTCCCAAGGACCCCAAGCAGGCGTTCCTAGATCTGGAAAGAGAGGCTAAAATATGAACCTCTCAATTAATCAGAGTAAAACTAAGTACATGCAATTTATTACCTACTCTGACACCTCCACGCATATCGAGATTGGAGAGTACAAATTCGAAAAGGTGAACTCTTTCACCTACCTAGGCTCAGATATCAACTCTGAAAATCTCATTTCCCCAGAATTAAGAAAGAGAATTATTGCAGACAATAGATGTTTCTATGGCTTAAGGAAGTTTCTGAAATCGGACTACATCAGACGAAACACCAAGTTGCTGATTTACAAAAGTTTAATCAGGTCAGTTCTCACTTATGCCACTGAAATCTGGACCCTGTCTCAGGCCGACGTAAAGACGCTCGCAACTTTCGAAAGGAAGATTCTGCGCTCCATCTTTGGTGGCATCTACGACAGTGGAGCCTGAAGAAGAAGAACCAACTCTGAGTTATACCGGCTGTTCGGAGAACCGGACATCCTGAAATTCCAAAAAATCCAACGGATGAAATGGGCCAGGCATATTATGAGGATGAACGACACCCACACTACAAAGAAAATCTTTTTGGCAAAGCCCTCGGGTGTCAAAGGATGACCAAAACTGAGGTGGAGTTACTGCCTCCAGGACTTCGAGTCAATCAACGTCAGAAACTGGAAAGGTATCGCACTAAGAAGAAGGGAATGGTGTCGCCTCCTTGAGAAGGCCAGGGTCCACACAGGACTGTCGCACCATTGATGATGATGATGAGAATGTGTATTTTAAACTATAAAAAATAAAAGTGGTTTTCTTCTATATTATATCAATAAACATAGCTAAGTATTTTTATGCAAAAATATTCATTATAAGTAATGAATGTGGAATAAGAAACATTAGCATTAAAATATGTAAGCAAAAATATTATTATATTTTATTACAAAAAATAGAAACCAAATAGAAAAATAGAACTTTGAGCATTAAAAAGGCAAAAAAAAATATTTTTTTAAGCATAAATGTTTCTTACTTAATATATTATTATTTGACATGAGTGCTGCATAATCCTATTGGTGAATTTTTGAATTTAGTGGAAGTTCACAGTAGATTTTACTGTTCTTCTGGTAATCTAAGATTTCATACTGCTTTAGAAAGATAAAGAGGACTAGGGATATTGAGCATTCTATTTTGGTAACCCTAGATTTTACACAACAATTGACACTTAACAGCATTTATTAATCAGTAAAACATTATAAAATAACCAAAAAATTATATGACATCTTATTAGTTATATTTAACTATTCTTTTTTAATTTTTTCTTTTAAAGTTTTGTTAGCAAAATTTTAAAAAAAAATTATATTAAATGCTACTTGGGCACGCCAACTTCCGAATTTTTTTTTTTGTGACAAAGAAATATTGCGAGGAAAATGTATAGTGACATCTCACGATGACATAAATATTAAATATTATGAGAGACAAAATAGAGTTTTTAATATAATTCTTATAGGTCTCCATCTCTATAATGTAATAAAAACTAGATTGGCAAATGAGCAAGAAACTGTGCCAAAACAATCAGCAAACTCAGAATTTTGCACCTTGGATTATATAGCATCTGTGCCACCAATTGATTTTACATTTGGACTATCAAAAGTTATAGTGGTTAGTAATCAAATTATTTATCATGCCAAACATGTACTAAATATTGTGGCTTTGCCATAGTATTGCCATTCATTTTCTAAACACACACACATTGGTTTTTTCTTTTACTCCACGAATTGAAGAAATCTCTCCATCTGCAAAAATAACTTAGATAATTCTCTAATATAAAAAAAAAACTGTTGCATTGCTGAAATTTACAGGATACACAGGGACATGTTTATTTTCCTGACATTTGATGTAATGCAATTATGCATAAAATTTTTCTACAGTGTTTTTTACAATCTAAACATTCATAACTAAAATTTTTTTAACTGCTTTTATAGGTGTTTATAGATGCAAAGAAAAAAAAAGAATGGGCACATTAAATTACAGTTCCAACGAAATTTTCAGAATTTATTCAGCAGTTTGAGGAAATAATAGTACAATCATAAGTTGACTTTTATAAGCTAATTTTGATATTTTCAGTAGCGTAACTTTAAAAAATCATATGTGAATGGAAAATTTATTTACTTAAATTTAACTTGGTAAAAAATAAAATGAAAACAAATAGTTCCACTTTTAGCGAATTTTTTAAGAAATATGGAAATTTAAGCATAAAATAATTACCAATACGATTTGAGAATTAATCGCTTATATTAAATTAATTTTCCATCCAATATAAACACTAATCACGACGCTATAGTAATTTCTAGATAAATGAATTATCTTACACATTTGTATATTACTTCAATAATATGAATGTTAATAAATAATGTAAAAATTGCATTTGTTTATCTTACTACGATTTCAAAATTCGATGCAAATTAAAGGCCGACTACAAATTATCTTCAAATATATGGCAATGGTAGATATGTAAACAATCAATTTTTGATTTAGATAGATTTTGTTATATTTTTAAATGTAGGCAAAAGCATGTCTCTCTCTCTTGACTCTTCATCCAAGTCCGAATGAAAATATAAGAAATTCATACGAAAATTTGTTATTAAAATAAGGAATAGAAATGCTTTTGCTCTTTAATTCTAGCAGAAAAATAGTTATGCGGAAGGGTGTTTATCGCACTGTTATAAATTTATTAGCTAATGAGTCGTCTGATTCATCATCATCGGCGAAAAATACTCTCCTAAACAATGAAAAATTAAGTGAGAATATTTTGGAACAGATAGTTTGCCCTTTAACAAAAAAGAAATTGCGATATGATGAGGAACGTCATATTTTAATAAATGATGAACTTTCAATTGGTTATAAAATTAATAAAGGAATACCAAATATGATTCCTACAGAAGCCGTGAAAATTGAATAGATTATTGCAGATAAAACTTCCTTTTAGTAATTATTTTGTTTTCAATATAAATACATGGAGTGTTTTTTAAAATAGATAGTAAACATTTCAAGAACATTTTTATGTTGATGTACTGCAGATTTTCAAAGGATTTTTCAAATTATCTTTAAATATGGATAGCGATATTAGATGTGGATGCAAAGGTAAAAGGACATGTTTGCTTTGTGAAAAAGAAAAACATACGACTATTCCCACTAGTCTTTCCACTAAATATGAAGTAAGCAAAATGTCATATAATTGAATTTGATTGAAAATTCGATGTAAAAAAGAGCAATTTTTTCTATAATAATTAGGGTGATGTTACTTTTTAAAATGTTTTCACTATGATTTTAATAATAAGTGTGCAAAGCTATGATTCTTATTTTTAATCTAGGAAATTTATCATGTGTGTTATAGACAAAAATTTGAAAAATGCCTAATATTAGTTAATTCAATTGATCTTCAGCCAAAACTCATAATTATATTTAAAATGTAATAGTTTTGTTAAAGATTAAAGTTTATTAACCACTGAAAAATGTTAATTTTTAGTATAGCTGTTTTGCAAATAAATTAAATTATTTTAAAAAATACAATCACATTATTTTAAATTGCAAATTTCTTAAAATCTTATAGATAAATTATAAAGGTTGTATCTGGTTAAATTATAATGTTATGAAAAAAAGGATGTGCTTTATAAATTGAATGAAGGGAGAGAGGCTGAATAAATGAATGTATAATATTTTCCTTATTGAAGACATTTATTTATTTCAGTAATTATAAAGCAACATAGCATTCTTTTTAGATTCAAATAAATTAATAATGAGCATTAATTATTTATGATTAAAGAAATATGAATTTGAACCTAATTGTATTATCCGAAATATTTTATTAGGCACATAAGAATGGTATCATGAATTAATTTGTGTGGAGATCAAATTTGTCACATAAAATATCATGTACTATAATAATACAGAATTTATACTTGTTATATTCTCCAAAAATTTATTGAATTAAGTCATTAAAGTTATATATGCAAATGTATTTCAATATGCTGACAAAAATTATAGCCTGGAAAGAAAGTTAAATCACCAATTTCATTATAAGAAATAAGGGGGGGTGTCAGCTGTCTTCACGTGGTGCTCTCTGTTTTCACTAAACGACTGACTCCTGTCACTTTGTGCAGCCTGATTGTATTGGGCTGCCCGACAGAGACTGATGGTTGAAAAACCAAGGTCGGGCGAAGGATAAAAAAACTATAAGAAATAATGAGATTCAATGAAAATTTTCTGCAATTTGTTCTATTCCCTGTTGTAACTCAAATTTTATATTTTTAGGTGTGTAGATACAAATGTGTTAATTATCGAGTAATCACTTTCATGAATGCATTTAGATTGGTAATGCCAAGATTTGATAATGATTTGACATTAGAAATAATTATGGGGACTAGTATTAATATCTGGTGACTTTAATGCGTAATTCATACAGTCCAGTCACATTAATGTTACCACCACATACTTTTGGCATTGACGTTAAATAACCAATCTTTGAGTGTTTATATAGTGTGTGTGAGTGCTTTGAAAACATTGCAACTGTTGATATAATGCAGAAACAAAGGGAATTTTTCCAATTGAATATCTGTGTATATTTTTCTGCAGTCTGCTCTACAAAAGCTGGTTATTCTGGTTTTTAACTGGTGGTCACATTAATGTGACTGCACTTTCTATAGCATGGGTACACAACCTTTTCAGAATGAGGAGCCAAAATATGAAAAAAATTTATGTCTAGGGCCAAAGCAGCACGTAAATGTTAAAACATGTTATAAATGTGAAAACACTGTTTTTTGTGGCAATACGCATGAATTGTAATTGTTAATTTACTTATTTACTCATGCAAACATTATACAATAAAGTAATAAAACACAAACATTATAGATATGTTTAAAATACTTTATTTCCAGAAAAAAAACTTGAAATTGAATAACGGGAGAAAACTTTTTGGTAATTATACAAAAAACACAATTTAAATTTTGAAAAAAATTTGTAAAATTTAATGTGATGTCTATGATTGAGAAATTAATATAATCTTGTCAAACATGTATTGTGAGATATGCATTTTAAAAGTTAGCAAGTCAGATTCTATGCTGTTTTATTTTGACTTTATAAACTTCTGTTCTTATGGTTTACTTCTTTATTATTTTAATATGTTTAATTGCTATTTTATCATAGAGTCTCAGGTTTCAAAATTTTTTTTTAATTTTTAAAAGCTTATTTTTTAGAATATTAAGAAGGATAAATATTGTACCTTTGTGATATTGGAAAACTACTAATCAATTATACAAACAACTATTGGAATATTTAGACAAACTCATATTTTGGTGATATAGTTCACTTCATTTTATATTATTATTATTAATTCTGTGTATACTAAAGTTTTGGTTAATAAATTTTAAGGAAAAACAATTTGCAAAACTTTTTTTTTTTTGGAAAACCATTATAATTGCTTTGATTTTGTTCATTGTCTTGGTAAACAATTAATATTTTTATTTCAGATCAATGTGAATGGTTGATAGCATATTGCTGAAAAAGCTGAAAATAATAATTGATATTTATGTATTGTACTGATCCATATAATTATAAAAGCAATTTTGTTAAAGTTCATTTAAGCATAAATGATAATCATTTTCATGATAAATTCTTAGGAGCACTAAAAATTTACCTAACTAGCTTTGTTTTTTATACTTTATGTGTGATTACATGAGGAATATTTTTTATTGTGTTTTCAATATATATATATACATATATATATATATATATATATATATATATATATATATATAATTATATATATATAATGAATGCCGCATCTTGTTGTGGTTCCATTGAACTTTGATTATAAATGATTTATTAGAATTGCAAATTAATTTTAGAAAGTTAAAAGGGATTTGAATGTTTAATGGAGACCACATTAGTTATTATTATTTAAAGTACTTAATTTTCATTAAAATTGAATCAAATCCTCTTTGATTTTGATGATTGCTTATATAGTGTTTTATAATAAATGTTTTATAGTAAATTTCTGAGTTTAATCGAGAATGAATAGCAGCCTATAAGAATAGTGGACTGACTATCTTTCAGAGAAATCACTGATCTTGTGATTTCTCTGAAAATCAAATAACTGCTTCTCTGTAATTACTGGACGCAGGAGGGAATGCTGGGTTGACGTGAGGGAATGGTGTTACAGCTATCTTGTTTCACCACTGCATGTGATGACAGGCATATTGTACTCATGATAGTGATGGGATTGCTCAGGTACATCACAAACCATAGCAGAACAGATTCAATCTCTTAAGCACTATTTGGTGTCCACTTGAATATTCAAGTGGACACCAAAAATTTATGTATATATAAATTTTTCCTCGTGTATTAGTTAATCCAAATCTAAAGTAGTGACAGTATTTTATCCACTAACAACAAAAAAAGTAAAAAAAAAAAGTTAAACAAAACATAATTATGTATTGAAACAAAATATTGATAAAGTTAGTTCTGGGAACATTTTTTCCTTCTGGAAATATTTTATTTTGGTTATTTTTAAATTAATCTTAATTATATTCTTAAAGTTAAAAATATCATAAAATGGTAACTTATTTTAGAAATTTTAAGGATTCATGGAAAATTTTTTATACAGTTTTTGAAAAATAATTTAATTTATAGAGATCAATATTAAAACCATTCTGCAGATTTAGCATACATTATAATTGTTTTTGTACTTGATTGTGTTTCTTTCCATTTGACTCATTAAAATATTTTTCTTTAAAGTTATACATCCTTGATTTATACAATAATTGATTTATGTTTTGAAATATACAGAATGTCGTATTATAATAATAAAATGTCTTATTTTAGACTCCTAGATAAAATTGCTCTATGTACATTTATTGTCAACTATAATGCATAAATCTTGCTATAGTCTTGTTAAAAAATATAATTATGTCTTCCATTTGATTTGATAGTTTAAACTAAAACTGTCCCTAGTATTTTAATAACTTTAAATTTATCATAATCAGATAATATAATACAATAGCATATTTTATTTAGTTTTTAGACATTATATATATACTTGTATATACATATATAATATATATATATACATATATATATATTGTTTACATTGTTATTTATATTATATTCTTACAGATATATTTTAATTTTTTTGCACATTTTGGATAAACCTTATGAAACTTGAAAATGCTTTTTTCCAATATTTTTTATCCAAAAATTTGTTTTGTGTGATCTATTTTTATCTTTAAATATGCTAAGAGAACGTTAACTTTATAGTACCAAAATGAATAATATTTTTTATAAAAGTTAACACATTCAAATTTTTAAGGGAAAATAACACTTTTTTTTCCAGGAAACTTTAGTGTATGTTTATTGCCCTCACTGTAACTTATGTTGGCCAGAAGATAAATTGACAACAATCATGTATCCTTTATATCTTGGCAAAATTGTACTTATTCCTGACTTTATAAATGAAACTGAGGAAAAACAACTTGTAAAATTAATTGATAATATACCCTGGGTGCTTTCCCAGTCTGGCAGGAGAAAACAGGTAAAAAAATTTAATAATTTTTTAACATATTATATCTATTGCTCCCTTATAATCATATCACATTAAACAAGAATCCGATCCCTTGGGCTTTATTGGCCTGTCTTGGATGACCAAAAAATTCTTAGGCTCAATGAGCTTCTCACATACCTTTAGATTCCTTTATAGTTAATGTTAATTTTGATTTGCTTTAGTAAAAAAATACTAATTTTAATTTATATAAAAACTTATATGTTGATTCAGAAAAATTCAGAAGATATTTAATAAATGAAATATAGGATTTGTGATTGGTCTTGGAACTAAATTCTTTGTAGAATCTTAATCTGTGAGCTTTTTTAAGATTTTTTGCACTGTTAATTAGCCAGAAAAAAATACACAAACTTCCATTATTCGTTTATTTTTCTATATTAATGTAATTATAAAAATTTAATTTATATATAATTGTAAAGTAAAATTTACTATAAAAGACTAAAAAATTTTTTTTCTTTAAGTAAGTAGAATGTTGAACTTCTTAGATTTGGGTTTATATGTCATTGGGCACCTCTGCTTTTATCAGCATTTTGTACCAATAACTCCAAACCCAATGTTTCCTAGTTCCAGTTGCTCGGATCACCCACTTTATTAATAAAGTCTGATAACCCTTTAATGGAGTCCAGATGTAACTCTCTTGTGTGGATGATGCCTAAAGAAGTTAATCTAGGAAGGGCAAGAGCCTCACATTCGTAAATGATATGCTTTGCCGTTTCCTCTTGCGTGTGACATTTCCTGCAGATAGGGTCTTGCTGAAACAGTCCCATTTTATGGAGGTGTTTTCTGAAATAGTAGTGCCCAGTTATGAAGCCTACGATTAAACGTATCTTCTGCCTAGAACATCTTAGAATTTCAGAGGCAATCCTCACTGATGATCCACAGATCATACTTTTAGCGTGGGTTTGACCAGGAGTGTTGAGCCAAGCTTCATACATCTTCCGTTTTTCCCATCTAAGAACATTGGATTTTGCGGTCTTCAAATTGATCCCACTAAAAGATTCTGCACCGATGGGAGCAAACGACGATCCTTGTTTTGCAAGTTCATTAACCCTTTCATTACCTTCGATACCTTTATGCCCTGGCACCCATACAAGGATCACCTTGTTTCTAGTTGCCAGTTCTGTAAGGTTTCTACATTCCAAAATCATTTTAGATTTGATTTCGAAAGAATTGAGCTTTTTTAAAGCAGTTTGACTGTCACTAAAAATGAGAATCTGCTTACCTTGGTAGCCCTTCCTCATATTTAGTCGCAGGCAGTGAATAATGGCCAAAACTTCTGCCTGGAAGAACCGTACCATTTTGCCCAAGGCTTGTAGATAGGCTGGTTCTTGGTGACGTGCTACATACTCCCAGTCTTGAGAGGTTGTTTTTCAGTGATCCATCTGTGTACCAGATTAGATCTCCTGTTTTAATTTCAAACATGTTATTGTTTCATTCGTCTATAGTTGGAAAAACTATTTCTAATGTCCTTTCAAACATGTATGACTTTTTCATGATGTCCGAGGGCATCAGGAAAGTAGGATCTTGAATTTTCCCGGTAATACCCCTGTGCCCTTTGGCAACAGGTTGGTCGTACCATTGGTTTTGTAGCTTCATTCTGTATGCAATCATTCTGACAGTGCTGCAGATGAAGATGTCTCAGGGAGTCAGATCCAACATAACTTCCAATGCTCTGGTCGTCACGGTGGTCATTGCTCCTGTGATGCAGAGACAGGCCAGTCTTTGTAGACCTCCTAGTATGTCAGTCACAGTCTTCTGTTCCACCTTATGCCACCAGATCACACAGGCATATGTGAGAATAGGCCTGACAATAGCTGTGTACATCCACAACATCAGTTTTGGATAAAGACCCCAGTTTTTACCAAGCATTCACCTGCAAACCATAATGCTTTTCTTTACTCGGTTAATTTTATCATCAATGTGCTTATTCCAGGTGAGTTTTTGGTCTAAATAAATGCCCGGATACTTTATCTCTGAAGCCACATTGATTTCAACATCAAAAAGTCTTAGTATGAAAAACCTTTCCGTTTCTTTCTGTGTATAAAAGGGACAAGGTAGGTTTTCTGAGGATTAACCATCAGGTCCCTATCCATGCACCATTGACCTACATAACTTAGAGCATCCTGCATGAGATGACAAGTTATGTCAAAATCTTTACCAAGGATAAGGATGACAATGTCATCAGCATATCCTTGCATATAATAGCCCCTATCATTTAGATATTTTCTAAGACTATTTACAACTTGGTTCCAAAGTAATGGTGAGAGAGCACATCCTTGAGGACAACTTCTAGTAGTCTTTTTTTCAAATGATTCACCGAAGATGTTCATTTGTATACATCTATCCGAAATCAAGGCCTCAATCCAAGTACACAGGGTCTGATTAATCCCTGCCCCTCTAAGTGCTTTGAGTATGGATAGGTGGAAAGTGTTATCAAAGGCACCTTGGATGTTGAGGAAAGTTGCCAAGGCAATTTCTTTTTGATCCAGAGTGTTTTCAATCTTGGAAACTAGCTGATGTAAAGCAGTTTCAGTAGATTTGCCGGGTTGATAGGCAAATTGAAGAGCATGCAAGGGACTATTACTACTCAAGTAATCTCTAATATGCCGATCAATGATATTCTTCATAATTTTAAGAAAGAATGAAGAAAGACTGATTGGTCTGTAAGACTTAGCCTGGTCATAGGTGTCCTTGCCAGGTTTAGGAATGAAAACAATCCTAGTCTTTTGCCATATCTTTGGTATGTAACCCAGTGCTAAGCTAGCTCTGTAAATTCTAGTTAGCACTGGTATGATAACCTCCTCCGCCTTCTGGATCATGATGGGTATAATTTCATCAGGCCCTGGGCTTTTTAGAGGTTTAAAGGCAAAGATTGCCCATTTAACAATGTTGTAGTTTACGATATTTTTAGCGATAGTCCATTGATCGCTATTGACTCTTTATGTTGAACTTAATGGAATTCCTTTCATATTTAAAATATTGATAAAAGTCGAAACTGAACAGGTTTGGCACGATTTTCAATTTTCATTCCAAGCGCTCCACAGCTATGTCGCCAACCTAAATTGCATCATTATGTGCAATATCTGGCTAACGAATGCCAATCGTGTTCAGAATTGGGCGCTTTTTTGAATTCCAAATATCAAAATTTTAAATATTTCATTATAATTAAGTAATATAGTATTCAAATTATAATAACTAGAAACAAATTTTTTATTTAAACTCGAATTTTAATATACCTGGCAATGGTGCCCACTTTAAAAAAACTTCAGTGTAGCACTACCTAGTACAGTGACAATCAGGCAGTAAAGCTAAATTTCTAACATTAATAAACTTCATTTTTTATTTAAACTCGAATTTTAATATACAGGATAGTTACGCCCACCTTAAATTTCAGTACAGTACAATCTAACACTAACATGAAACATGCAATACAACTTACTTAAAGATGTATTTATTTATGTAAACATAAATTTTTATATAGAGTTTCTAAATATGAATAAATTTTAATGAAAAACAGAATAACTCTCCTAATCTTTACTATTTTCACAGTCGACGCACCTGGCCAACGAACAAACGATTTTGATTGTGTCAAAGATATCCTCCACCATATTTTCTTTATGGTTCCTCTGACATACATACTCTGCAATATGAGCCGAACTGGCCGGTTACATGATTAGTACCCTGTACAGATCTTTAATTTTGGCCAACCAAACAAAAATTCTGAATAATGTAACTTTAAAAACTTCAAACACAATATGTCTTTCAAAAATTCAAAATAAAATAAATTTAAACAAATTCAAAGTCCAATAACAGGAACATTAACATTACAAATTTTTAAATTGTAAGCAAATAAAATTAAATGTTTCGAAGGTTGCACAAAATGAATTTCGCACATGTCATGATCACCTTACGTCATAAAATGAAAATCACATCATGCAAACGTATTCCAAACCATTAAGTAAGTTTGGCGCATTTTATTTTTCTGTAGAGTTCTCTACTCTTAGGCGAAAATATCTAATATATTATCTATGATTGATTATATGTTATTGTAATTACTTGCACAATACTTGTATTTTTAAGTATATACAAAAATAATTCCTGATATTTTAAAATTATATATAATAATAAACTCTGTGACACAATGGCAAATGTGGGCCAAGGCTTTTAGTGCCCATCTCTGTTCTCGTGACTGAGAGGCCCTGGGGTGCGAAGCTTATGTCCCGATTAGGTGGTCTTCTTCTTCTTCTTCTTCTTAGAATTGGGTTTGTATGTCATTGGGCACCTCTGCTTTTATCAGCATTTTGTACCATTAACTCCAAACCCAATGTTTCCTAGTTCCAGTTGCTCGGATCACCCACTTTATTAATAAAGTCTGATAACCCTTTAATGGAGTCCAGATGTAACTCTCTAGTGTGGATGATGCCTAAAGAAGTTAATCTAGGAAGGGCAAGAGCCTCGCATTCATAAATGATATGCTCTGCCGTTTCCTCTTGCGTATGATATTTCCAGCAGATAGGGTCTTGCTGAAACAGTCCCATCTGGTCAGAAAGTCAGTCATGCTAGGAATAGCTTCATGACTTTCACCAGAAGAAGATGGTTTGGAGGTCATTTCTACCTCAAGTGAAAGATTCATTACTGCCCCTTTACAAGATTGCTTCTGAGTTCCCTTGTTTTTTTCAGCAAGGTCTACTTCAGAGGCTTCACCTGCAAATGCAGAAAGGTTTGTTATTTCTTGTGTCTTTTCAGCCACAAGATAACAATTAATAAGCTCAGGTAATATAAGTCCACCCAGCATTGCCTGAGATACTGGGCAAGGCAAATTACTCTAGAAGTTTGCCAGGCAACTAGAGGCTCCGTTAAGACACCAATACCGCGGTGCCAATTAGCCCTAGGCACGGATCGCATAACACCAGGGTTTACGGGAGCTGGTTCGCGGCCTCTGATTCTATATTCAAGGCTATCCTGTCATTCCTACAGGACATTCGACGATCCACCACCTGCCGACGCGCCTGGTGGCTGCTCAAGCCCCAGGAAGGTACGCGTACCCCCTGGTTCCAGGGATTAGGTGGTCAGCCTAACGGGAAATTCCCAACGTTTAGTTCCCAAGCATGCTTGGTTTTCAGTTTATCGACCTTTTGAAGGGATGAAAGACTGAGTCGACCTTGCCCAGCCAAAGGATCGAACCTATGCCTTGGGAGCATGAAATTATGCCTTAATATTAAAATAATAATCCCAATCAACAAAGTGTATTCAAATATTATTTTGTGTATATTATGGATATTATTTATAACTTTAACAAAATTTGTTATAGTTTAGATTTTTAAATATGAATTATATAAGTTTTTAATACAATTCAATTATATTAGATATCATAAATCTTCATTAATATTTATTCTTTTCAAAGTTAAGACAAATATTATTCAGGTGAAATTGTAAGTAAACTTAATTGGCAAAACTTTATTTATTTTTGCAGAGGTATGCATATAATTTTATTAAAATGTTTCTAAAGTTTCTATCAAAAACTTAAATTTGAATAGATGTTAAATCTAAACATGTACTTTTTCCTTCAAATTTTCTATCCAAATTCCTTACTTTCAGTCTGATAGTTAATTTTATATCTTTCAGTATTTCCTCAAAGTGAATGTTAGTTATATTTTATTTAAAACATTTTTATATAAATCTGTTAATAAAAACACGTAAACTTAAATAAGTTATTATTTCTATTGATTCTGAACAATATTTCATATGTATTTGTGTGTAAGTACTTTACTAAATCATTATATATTTTTTTAATTGTTGGAACTTGTTTTTGAATAATGAAACAATTTTTTTTTCTTTTTTAGGATTTTGGTCCAAAAGTAAATTTTAAGAAAAAGAAGCTGAAGGTTGGTGACTTCAAAGGTTTTCCAGATTTTGCTGAGAATCTTATTCAGAGGCTTCAGTCCAAAGAAGAGTTAAAGGATTTTGTGCCAGTTGAATTATGTCATTTAGAATATACCCCCAACAGAGGTTCTGCAATTGATCCTCATATTGATGACCTTTGGCTTTGGGGTGATAGGCTTGTCACTATAAATCTCTTATCAGAAACAGTTCTGACATTGACTCCTACTTCTTTCAGTAGTTGTGTTAATTGGAGCAAAGCTGCTTGTAAAGATTATATTCAATTTAATACTAAAATGTTAACTGATTTATGTGATCATCAACTTAGTGTGATAAATGATGCCTCAGAAAATTTAAATCAAAATTCTGTAAAAGATGTATGTTCTTTGTATCAGGGAAAAGAATTGAGTAATGTCAAAGTTGAAGTTAAAATCCATCTTTCTCCTAGATCTTTATTTGTTCTTTCAGGATGTGCTCGTATCAATTGGTTTCATGAAATTAAAAGGGAGGATGTTACATCTAGGAGGCTTGCAATGACTTTTAGAGAACTTTCTGACAATTTTAAATGTGAAAAATTTGAAGAAAATAGTATAATCAAAGAAATTTTAGAAATAGCTGGCAGTTTTATTAATTTCAGTATTGTTTCTAATGATAAAATGTAATAAAAGGTAAATAAATTTTATTTTACCATGTTTTTGTTGCTAATTAATTATTTATCATCAATTGCAATTAATATCATGAAGCTTCAAAATATGAACTTTATTCTTTGAACTAATTATTTGCTATTTTATCTGCATCTTGCAGTATTGCATTTCTAAGGAAATGTGTCCATGTCATATATTTTTCTACAATGCATTTTGAATTTTGAGTATATTTAATTTATTTGCAAACATTTTACAATTTGTATATTAAATAATGTAACAATTATTCTACAATCCTTCAATGAGTAGCTTATTGGGTTGATTTCCACTTCAGAATTGGATATGTGTAATGGTTTGGAATCTCCATTTAAGCTTTTAGTCTAACTCAGTGTGGTCCCAATCATTCCATTATCATTCAGTAAATTGGTTGAAAACTTTCAAAAATATTTGTAGTAGTTAGTTCAGAATCCATTTGTATATTCAAGTCTCATGTCTAACTAGTCCTCTTGTGCAGAAATATTACTGTTGAGCAACAAGTAAAACAAACCAAACTTTCAGCGATAATTTCAGACAGGTAAATTTTTTTAACAATGTTTTGTTTCTAGAGAAAGAATATAGATTGTTGAAAATATACATTATTCAGTCTATTCTCATTGGCTTTAATTCTAAAGCTAAAAGATTGATTCATTAAACTTTAATTTAAAAAAAATTCATAAGACCCAAAATATATCTGTTATTTTTTAATGGATTTTTTTATCAGGTTTAAATTAAAATTTTTACATGAAAAATTTATACATTATTCAGTATCAGTTTTTTTATCAGTATTAATAAAATTTTTACATGAAAAATTTATACATTCAGTTTGAATTCCAATATATAATTATGTTGACTTTTACAAATAGATATTTATTTTAATGACAAGTTTTTAATAATTCCTTTTAAAAAATAATTAATTTAATAAAAAGAAAAATTAATCATTTTTATTGATAATTTATAATAATTCTTCCTCTATGTCTGATGCAATAATTTGTGAATATACTATGTTATTGCATTGTTCTAAACTATATTTTAAATATTCATTTCTATTTAAAACCTGTTTGGAGATTACTCTGATTTTATATTCTCTTCATGTGTATGTAATTGTTTAAAATGCTTTCTTGTTCTTGCAAAGTCCATCCTGTATATTAGAAAACTGCATACAGAATGAACTTTGTAAGTATATTAAAACTACATCTTTGCCAAATATTGCTCTGGTAAATTTTAGAAAATTAATCACTTTTCAAGCTGTTTATTCAGATATTGCTATCTGTGCTTAATATAATTTTAAAAAATTGAATATATATTCATTTACAAGGAGAAGCCATCTTTTCTGTGTAAATAAGCAGCTCTGAAATAATTCGTAAAAAAAATTATTTAATTTTTTTAAAGGAAATAATTTATTTCTGATATAAGTATTTTAAATGCTGATATTGGTTCTGAAAATTTCTTTCATACAAATAACATCAAAAATTCAAAATCAATTAATTTTTACATTTTTCAAAAAAATTTTATGTTTTTTTAAATTTTATATAATTTATCTGAAATTGCTTGCTTTTATTAATTGCAATTTCTTTAGTAAGTAAGTCATAATATTAAATAAATTTTTTATTGGGATCAAATTGTAAATACGTGTATGTTTAACTATTTTTAAAAAATTGAATATATATTCATTTACAAGAAGAAGCCATCTTTTCTGTGTAAATAAGCAGCTCTGAAATAATTCGTAAAAAAAAATTATTTAATTTTTTTAAAGGAAATAATTTATTTCTGATATTAGTATTTTAAATGCTGATATTGGTTCTTTTTTTTTCAGTAAGTTAAACTTTTTTAAGTAAATTAAAGTTTAACTTTTTCAGTAAGTAATCTAATTCTAAAAAAAGAAAACAAAATGCTGAATTGAATGAATCATGTAAAATAAATGTTATATGTTGTAAAAGATAATTATTAAATTAATAATCTTTCATAACATATAATATTAACAGATTTATTGAATATTATGAAAGATTAAATTGTTTTAATATATAAATATTAAGACTTATAGTATACATTTCGGCAAAATAACTTTCTGAACAAGTATTACATTAAGTATTACATTGAACAAGTATTACATATTTTGAAAATTAAAATTTAAATTGATGATGATGTCATGTCCATGGAGTACGTGCAAAAATTCTAAATGTCCCAAAGCTGCCGAAGACAGCCCTGGCAATCTCTACAGCTTTATCTGTAAAAAGAAGATCCACAGGATCCTCTATTCTGATGTTAAAAAGCTTGGACAGCTGAGGCCAATTTAAATTACTTGATACTATTAGAAGTTTAATTTTCAAATAACTATTTTTATATATTTAATTAAAATTATTCAACATAATTTCAATTATATAATTCAAAATATATTTCAATTACTTAATGATATATTAAATTGATCTTTTGCATATTTAATGTTTGAGCTGTGTACAAATATATGACCTTATGGTTTACATTAAAATTTTCATATTCTTAGAGTGTGATATTTATCTTTATTCTATTAAGTCTTGTTTCTTAAAATTATTATTCTTATAAAATATTTAAAAAAATCAAAACTTCTTTAAAAAAATTTCACAACTATTGAGAAAAAATATGAATTACTTTCTGAAGATCTATGGTGAAAGATAAATTACATGTATAATTTTAACGTAAAAAATTTGAATGAAATTTTGAGATTGAATAAAATGCAAATTATCTGCAAAAAAAATTTCTTCTCAATATTTGAGGAATATATCTTCTAAAATATAATAGTTTATAATTTTACAAATTTTATTTAAGAATACTGGAATCTATTAATCTTATTTATAATGAATTTTTAAAAAAGTTGATGTGCTTATTTAAATTTGATAACATCAAATTCCTTTTCTTAATTTATTATATTATGGAAACTCTAAAAATGTGGGAAAACTGTAAAAATATGATACAAGAATTCAACAGCAAACAATTTAATAAATAATTTTGTATGTTAAGTTTAAAATTAAATGTTATTTTTAAAATCACAGTATATTTTAAAAAAATGTAAGGCCCGATTTCTAAATTTTTAAAATATTTGCAAACAAATTTTGAGCCAAACTAATAGTTGAATGGTCAGCATCTTAGTGCATGGATGTTTGCAGTGATTCAGAATCCTTCCTTAAAAATCAAGGTCTTGGTCTCATTTATTCTTGTGCGGAAATTGATTATAGAATAATGATAAAAATAAAAAAAAAAAAACAAATTGAAATTGAAAATCAAGATTTTTTTTAATATTAAAGTGGTGCTATTTTGATATTATAGCATTTTTTATATTATAATTATTTATAATAAAAAATACTAAAATTTGGGGTCTTAAGTTCTGGAGACTTAAAATCCCAAGTTGAATTGCTTAATAGATATTATAATAATAAATTTTAAGCTATATTGTAATATGACTTTCCTAGGTTTAGGAAAATTCAGAATCGAACGCTTTTTGACAGTAATAAAATTTTTTAGAAATGTTTTGCATTAAACCATACTGAATAATTATTAGAAAAGATGCAATAGGAATAGAATGTTGCAAAAGGAATAGAATGTCATGGTTTAATGATAATTATTGTAATAATATAAATAGAGGGTAGTAAATTAGTTATTTTTAGCATTTGAAAATGATTTATACTAAAAATTATTTACAAATCTAAAAAAATTATTAAATAAGAATTCTATATCATTTGCTCTTTTTTTGTACCCCTTTCCATTCTTAGTCTTATTTAAAATCTATAATTATTTTTATTTTTAAGGCAAGAAAATTATATTAAATCTTACTTTTGCAGTATTATAGCATGATGTGAGACTTTTTTATTTACCAATTTTCATGGATTTGCAGTACAACAAATCAGTATTGTTAGTTATAACCTATATATAGTTAGTTTACATTCATTAGTTTAAAATTAATATATATATTTATCAGATTCAGTTATTCATGCAAAGTTATTGAATACCATATCTGCAATACACAGCAGTACAATTATTGGAGATCTTTATTTCTTTTTTCTTTAAAAATATCAACATTTCATGGATATTTATCCTGCAATATTTGCATAAGAGAAGTCTACACTTCTATTTAATTTTAATATGCAATGCTTCCTTCTGATTATTGGATTGTAATCATTCTGAAGTATTCTACTGTCAAAACTACTCTCTTACTAACTTTTTGGACTATTATAAATCTGCTTGTCATTATAGGATATCTGACAGAAGTGTCAACAAAAACATAGTTAACTGATTTTCAATTATTTATAAATTTTATTTCAAGTGACCGTTTCCTCAGTTTTAAGTGCAAAAATATGCCTTTTTTCGAATATAAAACTTCTCAAAAAATCCTTTTAAATTTGTGCTGCTCCCTATGTGATAGTTTTAACATTACTTTTGGTGGTCATACTATTGCACAAGCTGGAATTCGCTGTTTTTGAAATTTTGGCTCATTCTACGGTCATTTTTATTCATGAGAGCTTTTTCGACCAGAATCGATCATTGATCTAAAATGTTTTTGGTCGTTTTCAGGCAATGAAAATTAATAATTATATATATATATATATATATATATATATATATATATATATATATATATATATATATATATATATATATGTATGGATCTTTTGATGAGTATTTGTCACATACCTTATTCATCTGGTGGTGCCTTTGTTGCTTTGATAGCATAAAAATATTACATTACAAAATATCCTTACTACAATATTCCATTTCTTATATCTATCCAAAATACAAATTACTAAACATGTATTTATTCAGATCACTCTAAAACTGGATGACCTTGCTTTTCAATCTTTAAGTAAAATTGGTAAATTTTCTAATTTTGTGGACCTTATTCTCCAATATGTTAACAAATTCTATATATATTTCAGGAAAAAACAAATGTTACAAATGAAATTCTATACAAGTCAATTATTTTTATTGCTATTCTCTGTAACTCTTTAGGAATTTATTTATTTATTTATTTATTTTTAAGTAAATGACAATATTAATTATAGTGATTTGCCAATTAGTTTTTACATAGTATACTTAAGTTAGACCAGTGTATATTTTTAACAGAAAAATAGCTTATAATTGAGTTCCGGCCTTTATCTGCAAGACTGAATTTATTTTAAGTAAATGACTTAGAAACTATGACTGATATAAATCTATAGATAGCCTGTTTATATATATTTAAGAAATAATTTGCAGATATTTATTGTTTTAAAAAAAATATTTTGTAAAAATCTAGAGAAAAAAACATACAAGATACAAAAGAACATGTCTACATAGAAAAATTAAAAGAACAATATAGATTGACTGTTAAAAATAAACTAAATCACTTTATTTTACTAAGAGTGGTTCTGTATTGTGTGTTCTTACATTGCCGGAGAGATTGCATATAAGAATTTTAAAGCTCTTTTGATTCCAGTGTAAAGTTTAACTTCTTTTAGAAATGCATTCACCACCTAATCATTCCGTAAAGGTAATGCGACCTATCCCTTGTAACGCACCAAATATAAATTAAATTTTAGTTTTGGCTAGATTTTGGAAAAATAAATATAAAAAATGTATCACACATAAATTCGTTCTCTGATAGTCTAATGTAATTTTCATAATTTAATTTTTAATAAATATGTTGAAAGATAGTTTCAAATTGTATTTATTTGTATTTTACTAGAAAGTTTTTTTTTCTTCTAAATTTAAACAAGAAGTCAGTAAATTTCTTAAAAATTATATTCATTATATAAGAAATAAAGATGAAACTTATCATTCGAAGACGTATTGAGTGAAGATTTTATATTGAAATATTTAAAAACTACGTTTTAAAGGAAAAAACGGATATATAAAGATGCAATTTTCAAAATACTAAATAATAGTAGTATTGTATTATATTTACTGACTCCGTTTAACACAGAAAACCACCTTCAGTTTGGAGCTATTGTTAAATAATATAGTTGATACTTGAATTGGTATTTCTCAAATATCCATACCATAAAAACACTAAGCAATTATGTTTCAAAAGGAAGAACAAGAGTCATACATCCCATTTGAACTCAATATTATACAAGGCAATGTAAGATAGATTACAGAAGTTCAACGTAATTTATTGATATAAAAAATTATTCCTCTATTAATTTTTATTTTTTATTGGAAGGATAAACAGTGCTTTTTTTCCCGACAATGTCTCGCTTACGAATATTCTTGATGTCTTCTGCAATTTATTTGAATCTTTAAAATCATCCAATTAATCGAATTATATGATCTCGAGTGCTGGTTGCATGTTTTCAGATATAAAACTTATGTAGATTTTTCTTTCATGTAATATTTTCCTGATCAATTTTTTTATAAACATATCTTGTTAAATGAAGTAAGTCTGTTGTATTTTATAGCTTACACAAATGTCTAATTGCATTACATCATTTATAAATATTAAGAAATGATGTTCACAAATGCATACTTTTCTATTTTTGCTAACTAAATAATTAAAATGGATCAAAAGTTTCCTCAATATTTTCCAGACGTGCTTGAAATGATGAATTTTTCTTCACAAAGTACTTGTTATGTGTATTCTTTAGCTTAACAAACAGAAACTTATTATTTATTTTGCATCATCATCCATCGCTAAAAGTAATTTAGTTGAATCATTTCTGCCAAAAAAAATTTCAGATAAATATATTGATAGCAAACAAGCTATCAAATGTAATTATAAATAACTTTTTATTTGATTAACAGGATTAATTTAAGTTAACTAAAAGATAATTTTGTGTCATTATCTTAACTTTACTAAAATCCTTAATGTTAACATTTTATTATCGTATCGAGTGATTTCTATATATTTGCTAAAAATGGTATATTATCATATAGCTCGTTATTATTGCAACATATTAAAATAGTTTGCTCGACATTGAAAAACTTAAAAAAGGAAAAAGATTTACTGAAACCGAGTAAAATACTAAACTAATTAGGGGAGTCAGGAATTGATAATGGAATATTGTTTGGAAAAAATAGGTAATTTTTATATCAGTAATGAATTTTTATTTATATCCGCATACAAACTCAATGTTATTCACTCATTATTTATTCAACTGTACTAAAAGACTTATAGAACGACGATCACCTTAATTGTATGACCAGAACAGGGGAAATTTAAAATGTTTAAATCTCAAGAATTAAAATGGATTTTATATCAATTGAAAAATTAACGTAATACTTTTGTTATAACCAGTATATTCTTGTTAAATATTAGCTTGAAATAATATCAGCGATTTTCTTTTAATTGAGGATTCCAAAAAATTCAAATAGGAAGGCAAAATTTTAGGTTCTCAATTTCGAATTTTTTTCTTACATAATTGTCTTGAAATATTTATAAGATTTGAATTCCAAAAATTTTAGTATTATTCCATTTAACCTTTGATCGTAATTATTTAGATATATCATTAACAAAAGTTTTAAAATATTTAAATTCTAAAATTTCGAAAAGATTAAAAATTCAAATCCTTCTCGATGGTATACTAAAGATTGAAGTTTTTCATCACTGCATACCTTACCAATTCAAATGTCAAATTAGTTGCTTTATTATGAATCAAATTTACAAAGTATTTTTATTGCTTTTTGGTCTTAATTTGTTAACTATTTGATATAATCCTTTGCCTTATTAGAGTCTTGCATTTTTATAGAGATACTGTTGTGTTAGGAACTATTTTGACTGTAGCAATATAATAAATGAAAATAATTTGTTAATATTTATAAATCTGTATTGTCATACTTTTTACTCTTAAGAATTAATATAAGGAATTCGAGAAAACTTAAAAAAATTTCGAATTGGAGATTCGAGATTATAAGATTCGGGTAAGGTACGAATTCTGGATTTTGTGATTCTATTAGATTTAGATAAGGTGAGACCATGACATTTTCCAACATATTTGAATCTTCCTTGAGAGAAATAGTTTGATAAATAAAGAAATAGTCCTGGAGAGAAATAGTCTATAATAAGAGTATTTCAGTCATGTCTCTTTTTCTGGTCCATCTCAAAGTGATTAACTCGGTTTCGTGACTGTCAATTAAGCGCTTAAGTTGAATTCCTTTATCTATGCAGCTATTGAGACATTAAGTTGGGCGTCTCTCCCCTTAAGGCTAGTTCTTAATGCTCTTTCAAACACTCACTGATACCGGATAGACGTGTCAAATGCAATGACTATCCCTTATTTCTAAGAAACCGTTGCTAATGTAGTCTTTGTCGTTGCCTATTCAACATTCGTCATTCTCAACAGAAGAGTCTAGTCACGAAGTTGAGTGTCATTTCGATTCTGTTAATGGGGACATGAAAGTGTGCTTAAACGGCGATCTTATTTTTAATGAGAGCTTAGAATTATGAGAATTTACACACATCGTCCTTTTAATGTTCATGCTTCGGTCAAATACCTTCTTTGATGTAATAAAGTCAAGCAAACAGAGTTTAGTTCATGTGTTTCAGTACTATAATTCTCGAAAGGTTATCTAACATGGTCTGTGGTAAATTTTAAAATAAGAAAAAGTGGCATTGTAAAAATTAATTTTGATTAAAGACAAGTGCATAATTTTTGTTACATAATTTAATCTCGCATTTTTCTTTATCGAATATTATGTATAAATGTGGAAAAATTAGTTTATTATCTTCTAGAAAACACAGAGATAAGAGTGCTTTAATATATATTTTATGAAATTTATTAATAGATTTCATTATTTAACCTGCAGATTCTAGAATAAATGAAGATTCCAAGCATCTTAGATTTTAAGCAATTTAGCTATACATGAGTAAAAATCAAGTTGTAATCACCTATATTAACTTTAAATATTGTTTTTTATAGTTGTATTAACTGAGAGAAGATATAACTATTTTTATCTACTTATCTATAGACTTTATCAATTTAAAAGTACTTCGAAAGGTTTTAAAAAAAGGTTATTCATTTACTTAAAATAATAATTCAAATAAGAGTAATGAATAGTTATTTGCTTAAAAGAGTAATCTTAGTCAAGAAACTTTTTTTAAGTAAGAAAAATATAAGAAATTTATTATATTTATGAGAGCTACATGATTATCAATATTATCAGATATCTTGCATATCTGATAATATTGATAGTAAATTATATACTTTGAATATTGTTTAGGTTGGATTCATTTTAATATTCATTACAAAAGACTTAAATAAGATGTTGTTATTAAATTAACTCATTTGTAAAAAATTGTGAAAAAGTTCTACTTAATTCTATTAAGAAGTCACTACAAATTGAAATAGAAACAGTTTACGACCTGTCTCTTAATTATGTAATAATCCTATAGATTTAAACTCTTTTGCACCACTTAAAATATGCTCAGATAACGTATTTTTCCAATCGAAAATTTTATTTATTATTTTATTCCTCATTCATTTCACAAATGAATGCGTATATTTTTTTATAATTACAGAAAAATATAAAAATTTATTAATATTCCACTATCAACACCACGCAAGTATTGTTTCTACTCAAAGATATGCAGAGAGAGAACACAATAATATTATTAATTGAAGCTATATATAATAAATCTGGAAGAGAAAAGCGGTATTCTCGTGTTCAGAAGGTAACGCATTCAATACCTGGTCCAGTCAAAAATACCCCGTGCTGAGAGGACGTACGAATATTAAAATTTCTGCAGCGTACATTATCCCTCCAATGATGTGATATGTTAGGGGGAAAGATTGCTCTAGTTCAGATGTTGAATGAACTATGACTAGTTATTTCGAATGAAAAACTGTCATTGCCGACTGTATTACCCCAAAACCTATCTACTGTTATTATCTACATGTTACTTACGCTATTTTATAGAATTGTCTGCCCGCTCTGCAACTTGGCAGAGCCCATGAATAGGATCCACCTCCACCGCTGTGCTGCACTGCATGGCAGCTCTGAATCATCGCTTTATTGGAAAGCCAGAGAATTTTTGGGGCAATAACTCCGGACATCTCGTTTACGTTTATGTACTGTATTCACCTGTCCTGTCTTCATCTCGTTTTGTGATTTTTCATGCGTTTTATTTGTGTTATTCCTTGTATTTGCCCTGTCATTGTTAATAAAAAAAATTTTAATGCATGAATTGTATTGTATAAAGAAATTCATTTTATTGAATTAGAAAATTCATTACGGAACCATAATTTTTTATTTAATGGACTACTAGAAATGATAGATATCAGTAATTGAGCATTCCTCTAATCTGAAAGTTTTATTTATTTATTATTATTTATTTGCGTTGTCAGAGATGAATTATATAGTTATATAGGAGAAGTCATCTTGATGCATTTAATGCAAAAATAATTCTTTAATGATAATGAAGTCTAACATGCAGTTATTAACACAGAAATTAAGACTTGTTTTGTTGATTTTAATCGAGTCCACTTGCTCATTATCACGAGGAAAATTCATGTGACTATAGCAGACATTTTCATCATCGTAAGGTTTATAAAACAAACAATAGGATAATGTATGTGTGTGTTGGTCAGGCATTCGATTAAATTACATAAAAGGGTGAAGGAAAAATAAAAAAAAGACTTCTTGCAAACATTTGTAGAGCAAACTATATGGATAATTGCTCTATAGAATCTTCTAAAAAACATGTCGAATCGCGTGTACTTTGAAAAACAATCCATCCATTACATGAAAAACTCGATCAACAATTAAACGAACAAGCTAGCAAGCTCTGTTTCGATCAATTACGAAACAGTTTACAAAATTGTTTATTTGATTATTGTAACTTCTAAATCTGCAAAACAGTACCGGTAACTTTTTTTTAATTAACTTATTTGTTAATTTTTTATCACTTGTTTTTAAAGAAAACAATCATTTACAGTGTTTGCAGTTTATAAAAATAATTGATAAAGATTATTATTCACTTATGAATTGAATCCGTTCTTGATGAGATCTTGTCTTTTATTCAGACTATCGGATGTCTTAACTGGGTAATTAAAACAATTAAATTCAATGCATTTATCACAAAAAGCATTTTTTTAATTAAAATTATACTATTTAGAGTAACATTTTGAAAAAATGAATTGGTAGAGCATATAAAAAAAGCATCATATCAATCAAAATTCAGTTTCTTGATTGCAATACAGGAAATACATTTGATGTCCATCACCAATAACCGTATGCTTGTAGTACCAAATCCGAATTAAAAAAAAGATTGATGAAGTATTTTTTTTCGAACAACTCTTCAAATAATACGTAATGAACTAAAAACAAATATCAGTTTAATACTGGCCATGCGTCGATAATAATTAATTCGAAAATCATATACACGAAGAAAATTGAAGCAAACAAGGCTTAAGAATTCTGCATGGTTAAATAAAAATGAAAGGAAATTTAAGTAAGTTGTTGTAAAGCTATCCTTATATTTTAAAAACTTTCAGATGGGTATCATGGCTCATTATTTAATGTGATATATGAGCCATAATACACATAATTCACATCCCATCCTTTAGGCATTAAATTTTTGACCTGAAATATATAGCTTTATGTCAGACTTGGCTTGCGCATTGCATTTAAGAAAAGATTAATTGATCCATTTAAGTCGATTGCAAAATCTTCCATAAGTTAGTACATTTTAGTGCGCTGAATAAGCATGATCGTGATCTCTCCGATTGCGGCAGAGATATAAGCTTTTTGAGTAATTGGGAAAGTCAATTAATTTCTGAATGTATACAATACAGATATTTCGTGGCTTTGTTTAATTTTATTTATTTCAGTTTTTTTATGTGGAGTATAAAAAAAATAGTGTTTCTTGTGATAACGAAATTGTGCTTTAAAGTGGCTTTTTTAAATGTATCTTATTGTTTATTATCACGTTTTCTTTTGTTTCTGGAATTGATAAAGTATTTTTTGTCACCACTAGAATTTATTCCTTTACTTATGTCTTTTGTAATTATTTGAGATTAAGGGTCAAGAAGAAATCATTTCTCCTAAACAATGCGCTGTGTATTTGCTGAAGAAAAAAAAGATAAGTTAATAGAATTAGACTTATCACTTCAGAATTTGGATGAAAAATAAAGAATAGTTTTCTTCTGATTTCTCATTACAGTTCTGTTCGTTTTTGTTACTATGACACATACAGTTTAAAAAGTTTATCAAACATTATTTTTAATTGAAAGTGATATCAGTTTATTTTATTTAGGAATTGATCAGTTTAATATGATTGAGGATCCTATTAACTTTACACTACATCATAAAAATGTGAGTCAAGTGCCTATCAGTAAAGATGTCATATATTTGTCGCATTAATTATTTGTCAAATCGAGTATTACTTTTCTAATATAATGTTTTCTAAAATAAATATTTCATTTCCAAATTTAAATACTCAAAATACATAAAGAAAAGTAAAAATTGAAATGATATCATTACTTTAATTTTCATCAATGACATTCTGTAAAACGACTTTTGAAAGTTAGCAGTATGGAAAGTCCCTGGTTCGATCCCCACCATTGTAGATGTGGGTATTGCATTCCTGCTTTCTGCATACACAGCGATTGGACTGTGTACTTGTTGGTTTGCCAGTTGTTTTTCAGATGTTCTCTATTGCGACATGTGAATACAACTCACTGCCCATCAAAAGCTCTTTCGAAAGGCAATAATATACAGTGGATACTAAAAAGTCCTAACATCACCATTGAGCCATCAGGCTGCCCACTTCGAGGTATTAAAGTCAGCAATAATCTTAAAATAAATAGATTGTAATGGCAATTTTTCTTATATCTCTAATAATAATAATAAAAGATTATGCTTTCCTTTAAAGGAAGGTAGATTAAATCAAATTTGAAATAACTTAAATTGCTTAAAATATGGAACAAAATAATGGATTTCAGTATCATAACATGAAAAACACATTGAAGGTTATTGAACAGGAGTGTTCATTAAAATTGAAATACAAAATGGTAAAAAGTAAACAAAATTCATTAAATTATCGCATTAAAAGATGATGGAAAATATAATAAATTTAAGCTGAATTAAATATAAAATAACCCATAAAATTCAAAACAATATTAAAATATATTTTATTATGAATTCCTTGAGATTTTTTAGTGCTTAAAGGACGCATAATTAGTTTAAGAGCAAAATATAGAAAGTTAAATAAAAGATATGACATTTCTATATATGTAAATATACTTAACTCCTACAGCCTAGGAGTAAATATGATGAATTCGGAATATTTATTTTAATTGTAAACTCTCTCTTTCTCTCTTATATTACGAAATTAAATATAACTTCTTATGGCAGATAGACTGATGATATAAAACTTATTCCATTTATTTGTGATAGTATAAAGGTTGTACTTTTCAGTAAGTATTAAGACTACTCTTGATTTAAACATTTACCGAAGCGCAAAAATAAATGAATGATCAATATCTTATTTTCTTTTTCAGTTTGATGAAGAAAATTACTTTTCAGGCAACATGGCAAATGGAATTAAAAAGCTGCCGTCAAAACCTGTGTTCGGACTTAGTTTAATGGCGTTGAATTTTCGATAGAATTGATTTGACATGTCATTCTGTTGAATGCTCGAATCCCGACCAAACGAAGATCCGTCGTGTTCACTAAAGAGGGCTGGGGCACGTTAAAATGTGGTCGCAATGTCCTCCAAGAGAAATGATATCTCTGGGGATGGCAGGCCAAGTCTTCTACTTGGTCCCTGTTTCAAAACTACGAAGACTCCACCCAGCTACTTCTATCTAACAGTTAGATTCCAACTCAGGGTTAGGTAAAGGGAAACATGTTGGTGCAACAACACACTCTGTTTCATTGATTGTTTCATTCTCTAAATCATTATTGGTTCAAGAGAAATTAAAGTCATTGTGATAGAGCTCTTTGTGCTTTATTTCAATCTCTAGTTTAGCGGTCAACAACCATGTATCTGTGGTGAACCACATCTGCCTTACAATTAGTTCAAGAAACTATATTTGATCAATCATATGAACTATAAAATTATTCTGCAAATTTATTAAATGGATCAGCGTCAAAATATCACCATTTCAGAAGGAATCTCTCCTCATCATAGTAAAATAATTTTCAATTAGAAAGTCCAATTTGTGTTTTTTCTCTTACGATAAGATATTCTTTCAGGAAATATAACAGAACTCTTGGTAAAAATATTCATTCGAAGTAAGCTTTTTAATTTAAATAGTAGTAACTGGATTTATGTAAACTGATTTTATTTTCGAGTACTTTTTTTAGAAAAAGTTATAAAGATTTTCTTATTCATTAAAAATATTATTTTTAAAAAGGACCAAATTTGGAAGATGGTGCACCAAACTTGAAACGTAGTGCAATTAGTTAATAATTTTTATAAGTTGTGTGCGTTGGGAAAGCATGCCCAAATCAGTTCGAATTGTGAAAACAGTTTTTCCAAACCAAAGAGTGTAACTAAACTCATCAAAATTAGAAAAATATAAAATGGTCAAGTGAATAGTCTAAGCGCTTAGACTTAGCTTTGCATCAATAAAAGAATAAAATCAAATCATCTGTCATCGAAAATGTATTGAAAATAAGTAATTCTAAGAAATATCTGGTAACCATGTTCAATATTCCAAATTGCAAAAAATGGTATGGGTGGGTTATATTTCCCCCGAATCCGTTATCTACATATCTCCTGAATCGATCCCACTTAATGCAAAACCAACTGGAAAACGTCCGAGAAGAAGGCCGAATATTAGATGGCTGGATTGCTTAAAGGGAGAGACTTTGCAACTATCAAATTCTCAAATTTGTGAAGTCAAGCAAAGAACGTATCCAACTGGATTATGCAAAAGACCAAGACTAACAATGGGTTGTTGAGCCCGTGATGATGTGCAATATCAAAAACGTTTTAGAACATCATTCACTCATTGTCCTAGAGCAAATAAATACGTTTCATTAAAAAAATAAAATTAAGTCCAGTATATTCATAGTATATGAGGTTAAGACTGCTAACTCACAAATATTAAAACTAAAAGATACTTGCATCGTGTCAGCAAAATTTTGTAATGAAATAATTTTTAATGTTAAAATGTTTAATTAATTTTTGTAAATTGAACTAATTATTTCTGAGATAGACTATTTAAATAGTTTTAGAAAATATATATTGATTTAAAGTATGTCCTAGCAATAACAGCATAATTCTAAGCATATCTTTTGTAAATATTTTTGAATAACCGTTGTAAAGAGGGAAAGAGAAAAAGAAAATAATTCTAGAGTATGAATGAATGAAAGGGAATATAATAATTTTTACTAAACGAGAACCTTTAATTCATAAATTTTTTGTACGTTAGTTACTCATTCTGTTCAATTATCTCTTGTAATGGGTTTAGAGAAAAGTAAATAAAAGGTGTTAATTACATCAAATTACTTTAATAACTACAAATCCCATACTAAATAACATTACAGACTGTTACAACAGGTCAAGGTCTTTCGCAAACGCACAATGAGATCTAAAGGAGTCAAGGTGTTTTGTCAATTTAGAGACAATATTTTGACAGACATATGGTAAGAAAATTAATATTAATCACGCTGACAGAGACAACTATTTTCGGTACGTAATCGATGGAAGAGAAATAATCAACCCTGGAGACAAAGTAATAAGGAAACAGCTATCGAGATTTTATTGTTTACTCATTTTTCAATGTCAACCTATAAATTGTAAATTATGACTCATTCTCTTCGACGAATGACAATGGACAAAACGTAATATTAAACTTGAAGAACTATAATAACATAGTATATGAAAATTGTAAAAATAGGGGTTATTATCGCATCTGAAAATATCAGATATTTTATTTATTTTGATATTAAATTTCTGTTATGAGTAAATGTCTATAAATTCCTTGTAAGATGAAGTTCCAAAAGGGGTTGCAATGTTTAAAAAGAAATTTTTATCATCAAATCTTCTACATTCTCATAGTTTCGCATCAATAGATTATGTAAAATGAAGTAGTTATAAAATAAAAATATATATAATTAAAATCAAATAGTTAATGACACCAAGTACAAGATAGTTTACAGTTGAAAGTTATTGTAGTGCTTTCCTGGAAGACATTTTACTGACAGTGGGCAATGTTTTTAAGTTGTACGAGAGGAAATCCGGAAATATTTCGAGCACTTTCCTGATTGACTTGCATATTAATAGTACAAACGCCTACTTCCCGTTATTTAATAGAATCTGAAATCAAATCCAAGACCGTCTGAGAAGCTAAGACAAGCCTTATCAATTCGTTAACACTATTTCAAACGTTCTCTCCTCAAATAATATTCGTTTTAATAAACTCTTATTGAGAGAAAATACAGGCATTTAATACAGCACTAAATTATGTTTCTCCCATCATTAACAAATTGATTTTTATTAATAATTGTAGGTATTGAAGCAATAAAAAAATTTTCGACCGCATGCTTTTTAATCAATAAAAATATCCTTTTTTCTACGTATCTATGAAAGAAATCACTTTATTTCAAATTTAACAATAGCTATTTAGAAATAGTTTAAAAATATCGAGCTTTTATATTTGCAAAATTACTTTCAGGTTATTACGAAAAATAATTCAACGCGAGAACGTACATCTTGATTCACGAATACAAATTTATAATGAGATGATGAGAGCAGAAACATGGACGATTTATTTAAAAAATAATGGCATATTTTGAAATGCCAAGGATGCCGATAGGAAACAATGTATACATGTATTTTTGTAAATTAAAAGAGACAACACTACAAACATCAGTTTTCAGATTCACTGTGACTTGGAGGAACAATCATGTTTTTCTGAGTGAAAAATATCGATTCAATTCTAATCACTAAAAGACATTGTGAGATAAGCGTTTATTCCTGTTTTATATGGGCTTATCTATTGTGATTATGCTTAGTTTTCAGATTTATTTCTTATGCCACACTGAGCCATGCACTTTCTATGAATTATTGTGACACCACGTAGCGGATAACATTTAACCATTGTAAGGCATCTGAAATAATGTAAGGCTGTCTTTTTGTCTTCCGGAAGAACTAAAGAGCGGCCATATTTATGTTTTGCAGGGAAGTAAACCTGAAGCCTTCTAAGCACACAACTGGAAAGATGAGCTTACAAAAACAAGAAAAGAAACAGCCATTTCCGTTGATCAACAGATTTAGCGCTCGAATTAGGAAGCTTTCATTCGGAAGAGTGTTGTCCAGCTATGACGTTAACTAATAAATCTCTCTCGAGTCAAGATAGCATGCTTGCTACAATATTTTTAATTCAAGCACTACACACAAAATACTATGTATATTTTAATATAGTAAAACATTTTTTTGTATTTAAAGTTATAATGCATAATTTTTGAAGTACATTAGTGCAGCGGACGAATATAAAATATACTTTAAAAAAAATTGTGTGTATATGTGTGTACATAACAGAGCCGGCTCAAACTTTTTCTCTATTAATCCTATATATTAGATTAATTCATTAAAAGATTAAATATATCTGATGGCGGAGAGGTTAGCGTCCATAACTTCGAAGCAGTGTGTCCCTGGTTTTAAACTTGGTTCGGGCACGAATTTTTCCCTCTTTGAGTTTATCTTCATCACTTCGTTTTCGAAACGAAGAGGGCATACCCATTTTGTGCTCCTCTATAGGAGATGCCATCACTTCATTCATTATAGAGCTGTATAGGTCAAAGGCCTAAGGGCAGCCGGGCATTAGGGGCAAAAAATTTAACTATAGCTTTTCTTATCATTTTTTTTTATAATTTATTTTTAAAAAATGCGACAAATTTTTATTAATTTAGATTTACATTATAAAATCTAAAGATATTTTTATTGCAATTTACTATATTTTTTTAGTATTTGTACAGAAACATTTTATTAAATTGCTTAGCAAAAATCATATAAAACAATATATAATTGTTGTTTTTTAAACAGTAATAATTAATTTGTTTTTTTTAATTTGTGTCGTTTAACAGTAAAAAGCAATTGTTTTTTTAAACACTAATAATTACAAAATCTATTAAAAATATAAAAATCCAATGTTCTACAATGAACTGAGACTATAAGCCAATTATCCGATTAATCCGAACAGAATTTCATTCTAGACACAGACCAATAAATTTTAAAATCCAATCACATTAATATGCTTTTCATTCTAAATCATTGAAAAATGTGATTCAGTTGTAATTCTGAGACATAATTGATTTTGAAAGTAAATTGATGATTGAAAACATCGACATTAAAAATTTTATGCATATATTTTATAGCTTATTCTATTGGGTTGATATGGCCTAGTGGTAGAGCTTACTCTTCAAAGTAGAAGGCCCAGCTTCAATCTTACGTAATGTTGAACAGTTGGAGAAAGGCCTTGCCATTCTGCAAACATATGTTGAGCAGGTGTTTAGAAGTTTTCCAGGTTTTCTCCTTTGCAATACGTACCCCCATTATCTGGAAAATGTGATCATGGAAGACAACTCTCGCTGAGGATATTTAAATACAATATTTTCTAAGGACTTCGGCTGTTTGTCAATTCATTCCATGTTGTCATAGCTTATTCTTTTTAAGCAGGAATTTTGGCGATCCGAATGGCGCATGATCCCATAAAGTGTGATTAAAGAGAGTTGTTAAAGAGAGCTTTTGAAAGTTTACATCAATTCGTAAAATATACTACATTCAATTGAGGAAATAATTTCATTTCTTCACAATGATCTCAAATATTCGTTTATGCATAGTATTTGGAATTTTTTTTTGTCTTTTAATTAACTTTTATATCTTATACATTTTTACGAATAAAAAATGAAAACACACAAATATAGCAGTTATTCATTCAATAAAAAGTCTGATTCCATAAAATTTAAATGTGTCGTTGGTATAAATTGTTAAACTATAACGAAGTAACTACTGGAGCTTCAATCTAAATATTTCACAAACAAGGAGTATAATAAAAATGGTATGTTAAACAACAAGACTACAAATTTTACTGAGATTAGAAATCTAGGATAATCATTTTGTAGCAATAAATGTCGAATTTCAATCATTCTGAAGAATAATTAAAAAGAGTTCGGGAGATATACAAATTAAATAAAGGCATCTAAGAGTCAATAAGTAAGTCCTTTTGTGTTTCATGCATATTAATGTCAACATTAGGAATGACATTAATATTAAGCAGAATCCGGAAGAGAAACTTATTCCAATTAAGATGTACCCATAATTTTTCTTTCCAGATAGATAAAATAGTTTATATGATTCTGAAAGAGAAAAAATCCGGTATTTAAAAATATTTTAAAGATCCCAAAACAATTGTTCATACATCAAAAAAAAAATGGAATAAGAAAATCAAACAGGATTAGTGTGAATAATTGGCACAGGTGCCGTATAATCCATGATGCCAAATTCTGAGATTGGCGATTTTTACGTCATCTTGGCAACATTTCTTCATCGCCAAAAAAATTCAGAATTTGGAATCAGGGATTATACGGTACCTGTGCCGAATAAATATGTATATATAAATATATATTGGAAGATAAAAGAATCATCCCTCTATCTGGTATACCATAACGATGAAAATACTTGCATCAAAATCATTTATTTTCCCAAAAAATAACAGTACTTATAGATTTAAGCAAAATCTACACAATTTTGACATTCAATCACGAAAGAACCAGTCTTAGGTGAAAAAGTACTAAAATTATTAGCCACTATACAGTACAAACATAACATATTTATCTGAATAATATTTAGAATGTAAAATTTTAATTTTAAATAAAGATACCATTTGTTACAATTTACAAAATTTCTATTATTACATTCTCGTAAGTGTTATGCTAGCATCAAGCTGTAATATTACTTAAAAAATGAGTGGCCACTAGATGGCAGTGTTTAATATGTCATGTTGAGAGGTATGTACTAACAATTGAGAAGGGAGATTGTACGAAGGAGCTACCTTAAGTAATCTGTAAATAGTTCTGTAAATAAATCTTTAAATATTAATAAATTTATAAGAGCTTCTTCCTTCCCCGCCTAAGCTACTGACTCGTCATCTGACAAATAGAATGAAACCGATAACAGTTACCAATGAAAATTTCCTGATTTTACTTTTATTTATATTTTTACTATCAAAAATCATGCTTTATATAAATGATTTTTTTCTTTCCTTTTCAAATGTAAGATGTTTTAATGATCACGATGCAATTCATTAACGTAGAACGATTTACTTAAGATACAAGACTTTGTGCATTTATTTAATAAAAAAAGTAATTTTTTTTTATTTGTGAAAATGAGTCGTGATACTTAATTTACTTGTGAAAACGGCAGGAGGGTAAAAAAAGTGACCTTTTGAGAAATCGGAATTAGTTTTGTTGCATTAATAAATATGTATATGTAAAAATTTCCTTCTGATAAAAAGAATAAAGAATTTTCAAATTTAGAAAGTACCAGTCAAAAAAATTTTGGTGCATTACATTTAACATTGTTTCATGGGGATATTAGAATAGGGCCGTGGTAGCCTAGTGGTTAGGGTATAGGCTTTCCATAAGGTTCGAAGGGTGCGGTTCGATTCCTAATGCCGCCAAAGACCCACCGAGTACATGCGATGTACATGCGATGTACATGCTCGTTAAATCAGTGGAATCGAAAGTCCTGTGGTCAGTCGTTGAGCAGTTACCATGGGTGCAAAGGTTTGGAGAAATTTACTCCCCCTTCAGATCAATGCCAAAATTGAGGGAGTTGAGCCTCAGGTGCTGCCACCTATCGGAGGATTTGAAGAGCAAAAGTCGTACTTCCACTTTCATGGTGCTCTGATTAAACGAAAGATGCTCCCAATTAACTTAAAATACGCATAACAAGCTTGGCTTGTCCAAGATTCATTAGTAACAACAACAGAATAATAACTTTGGGGAAATAATTTACTATTGCATTAAAATTTATAATACAAGGATATTCAGGTTTGGCTGTATAAAATACAAGCTTATCATTTGCTTTTTTTTCTTTCTTTTTTGTGAAACTACCATTAATATTCCTATCCGGGTAGTGATCAAAATATTGGAAATATTTATGGATAAAAGTGTCATTTTTGAATGCGTTTCGTAAGCATTAAGATATATATAAATAACTACCAATTTTTTAAATAAATGGAAATGTATATATTCTGGTAGTATACGGTTAATTTAGTGAAGTTCTGTTAGTCTTATCTTCCTCATATCAAACATAGATAAACAATAAAAGCACATGACATATTTGTCCCTCAACAGTCAATTTTTGCATAGGAGGGCTAATTAGACCAAGACCTACGGTTTAAAGAGGATTTCGAACCACTACAACTATCCAAACATAAGGTGGGACTCGAACCCACGAATTGTTGAACCGAAAGCGAGAGTCCAAACCATTCGGTTGCCAACTTGGCTACTAATATGTACGAGAAGATATGGACATATTCCTATTTTTACTCTTGCATAAAGTATCATATACTACTCCAAGTGAAAATAAACTTACAAATTTGAACTGTGTGATAGCAAAAACATCACTATAAATCCCAATGATAAAATTCTCAAACATTTTACTTTCCCAACCTTTTTGCACACCCGAGTTCCTGAACAATGTCATGATTGGATAGAGGGAATTGGACACCAATTTGAACATACTTCATGTATGTTCAACTTGAAATAGCAATTCGAAAGTACAATCTATTCAATGCAAAGAAAATCATGTTCACAAATTACTTATTTCTGTGAACACCCCTTCATAAGTGTTAGAATATGCTAACCTGAATTTAGGCTTAACTGTCATAGGGACAGTCATTAGTTTAATGACTACAACAATTCAGAGTTAAACACACAAATTTCAGTTAATTTGAACTGTTTTTTCCTTCTTTGTACTCCTATTCAAGCGGAGGGTTGAATTTCAAAGTTAAAAAATACATAGAAACGTATTCAGGTCAGTAAAAATGCATTTAAAAAAATTAAATTCAACATCTCAATATTAATATTTTCAAATATTTTTTCACTATACCCCACTTTTATTCATAGCAGGATAATATTTAGCCTGTATAATAATAACTATATGCATAAATTTTTTGATAAATATCAAATATATATCAAACATAGCTTAGTTTTCAGATTCATCCATGTACATATATTTATATATTTTTGTAGTTATATATGACTAAATTTTCTAAATGTTCATAAATAGTACATTTTATTACTGAGCTACTCATTCATTACGGAATTTTCAAATTATCTTTTGAATTTTTTTTCTTTTTTTAAATAACGGCGGGTATTTGGTTGACTAGCCCTTCGCCACTACAAGGCCGGAAACTGCTACTCATTTGTCGTTACCCAGCGGGCACCTGTGAACCAAGTCACGGAGGTGAGTAGCATTACCCGCGTCATACCACCACAGACCCGTTTATAGGGCGGTCCACATTCATACATCAACACACAAGAAAGGACAGAGAAACACAGAGAGATAGTAACATCCATGCCCGAACCGGGATTCGAACCCGGGACCCACAGCTCAAGAGTCAGGAACGCTAACCACTCAGCCATTGATCGGCTCTTTTGAATTGATGTTCCACATGTACAAAAGAAACGATGTTCATTGTTCTAAAGTGCCATGTTTAAAAATACAAGTAAACGAATCAAAATCGCTTTGGAGATAAAAATTGTATATTATCTTAATTAAAAATAATTTATGTGCATAAATATTCAAGTAAATAAGCAAAAATAATTCATTAATTAAAACTACAACAGAGATTTTTTTTCTTTAGAAAACTAAATCATATAATGATTGTTTTCCAAAAAACATAATTTCTGGTAACATTTTTTTGTATGGTTTTAATCAGTTAATTATATAATTTGAAATTGATACAGAATGTTTTTAAAGTTTAATGAGCACAGTAATAACACAAATAGAATAACAAATTCTTTCTTAAGAATAATGGTTCATGTTTATAAATCATTTTCAATCGTCTGCTGCTGTTATTTGGATATAACGGAAGAGAATAGTTTTTCGAAAAGGCATCTACGTACTCAAGATAATTAGTATAATTGTAAATCATTCTTCTAGGGCAATTATAATAATTATTTTTAATAATTATAATGATTTTTATAATAATAAGTGCAATTATAATAATGCAAATGTAATAATATTGTCTAAATTATTTTTCATTTCAAAACATAAATAATATTACACCTTATTTCTATCTTTTTTATGACCTTATTCTACAAGAATAATAAATTTTTTTTATCAAAAGCAAATGCAAAATACTATTTCCTTCATAATTTAATAATATTTTTTTCATGAAATAAACTTATTTTTAATTCAATACTACTCATTTAAAGTAATATAATTTATAAATATTTGTTTCTTAAAATTTATATAGATAGACGACATGAGGAGTGTGTCCAGTCCAAGTAGACATACAACAGTTCATTCATTCCAGAGGTATATACATATGCCTTATTATTGTGAAAAGAAATAAGTTAAGAATAATATATATATATATATAGTAGATTATTAAATTTTAAAAATGTAAAATTGAAATTTCTCAAGAGATTTGATGATATTTTAGCTTAGAATAGGCAACTATACAAATTTACAAAGCATGTGTTAAAACAATAGTCATACAAAAATAAAAATAAATATTCTTTCTTGTGTTCTTCTAGGTGAAAGGCTCCAAATACAATTCCAGTCATCAATGAATAATGAGTACTGATATTTTTAAAACTACACAGAATAGCTAGAAGTTGTAGGATTCCTTTAAGCTTGCATGATATAATTGTCTTCTGGGAAGATTCTTCATAGTTAACGAGTCAAATTTGCATGTCAAGGAAACCTGGAAAACTCCCAAGCAGCCACTTTAGTAAACATACATGAAGAAACAAAATTTCTCCAGCATTCAACAGTAACTGGGATCAAACCAGGATTGTACCACTTTGAACAGGGCTGTCTAATCATTAAATTATGTTGAGCAGGGAGATGGATATTGGAATTTTTGTTACACATCTGGCTGGTTACGTGCTTGGAAAATTTTCAGATTTCCTTCTTTCTAACACATGAATATAATTCACATAATATAAAAAATACTCATAGGAAGCAGTACAAAGTGGATTCTGCAGTGTCAGAAGATAATGTACTTTTGAAAATCACTATATTTTAAAAAAATGTATAAAGTAATATGTATTATAATAAAAATTTATGAATTACGATTAATATTGTTGATCTACTAAAAGTATTTATACATCAATGCAACTAAATTATGAGACTCCAAGGTATAAAATTTGCTTGAATGTAATTAGTAAACAATTTCTGTAAAACAATATTGTTTACTTTTCAATAGAAAATTAATGTTAATTTATTATAATTTAAAAATGTTATAAATAAATTAAGAATCCTTAAATCAGGAAAATTTGCTTCACAGGTCTAATGATCTTAGTCTGTCATATTTCCGCTTGATAAATTTTTATTTGTAAATGAATATTACATTAAAAACTTGAACAAATCCTTTATATTGCAAAATAGTATTTAATCTGAATAATTTTTCTGTAATTACATTGCTAGAATATTTACGTAACGTTTTTATAATACTAAATCAAAATTGTGTATTGTTTGTTTACATTATAGACAAGTATGCAAAATATAAACTCTCCCAAAATATCTTCAATATATAAAATTCGCAATTTACATTTCATCGTGAAATACACACAGCCTTATTAGTCAAATAATCAATGCTGACTTAAGCATTCTGAGCTTAATTATGTTTTTTAACTTGGTTATTCATGAGCTGTTTCAAAATTAATCATGTATAAAATAGATTTGAGTATGGAAAAAAAATTCATTTTCTTCTAAATTTGATTAAAGGTTTTTTTAAGCCCAATTATAATAAGAATTAAGAAAACTGATATAAAAAATAAATTATATTCTAAGAGAACTGTAATTTATTTTACAAATAGAAAATTAAGCATTTAAAAATTTTCCCAATTCTATTTCAAACATAAAATATGTGATTGAGTTTTATCCTTTGTTTTATGTTAAGTAGATTTGTTTTAAGTTTTAAGTAAGAAAAAATGCATTAGATAATCAAAATAAAAATGGACCAAAAAGATTAATTAAGAATTTTCTTTAAAATATAATTAAAAAATTATATATCTTTAGAAATTAAAAATAAGAAAAGCAAGAACCTCATTTCCACAATTACAATAGTTCATGAGGCATTTGCTGAGAAGACAAAATCAAATTTACATCAGGAAACAAAAATTCTAAAATAATCTTCACATGTAGGTAGTGATAAAGTTGAAATTTTGAATTGCATTCTTTGTAATTTTTCAAAAACTTATTTGCATTTGGAATAAAATCATTATACACACTTATTACATGCGTTCAAAACTATATATTAAAAACAGTGACTATATGCACTTTAGTAAACTGAACAGCACAATATTACTGCAGACTATTTCTAAGATTTTCTATGAAAGACTAATTGATGAAAAAAATGTAGCAGCATAGTAAAAAAATTTTATATCAGTTTTATTTTGACTTCATTGTGATACTATTTATCACAAAAAGTTATCTATATTTTTTAAGCAATATTGTTCTTTAGTCTAATTTCTTTGCAAAAGTTAAGCATCCATTGTTATGAATGCAAATAAAAAATGTTAATATAAATTAATAAAGATCTGCAAGATTGTAAAGTATGAACTTTAGAAAAATCATATAAGAAATATTTGGTAAAAATTCAAATAGAAAAATCATTCTTAAGCAAATAAAAATCAGGGATATTTTTTTTAAATAATTCACTGCTGAGTAACAGAAATAAAAAATATATATAGTATTTTATGCAAAAACTTCCTTAAAAATGATAAGCATACATTATCAAAAAGTGTGATGATATTAAAAGGACAAAACAAGCTATGGTCGCAGTATTCCCAATTTGAAAATGCAGTGAAGATGGGTCCAACCATTATAAGCTTAATGTAAAAGCATGAAGTCAGAATTCTTAAATTTCTAAAGTAATTTTATTTCAGGCATATATGTAGAAGTATTTAAAAAAAGAGTAACATTAAATATTTAAAAATAATTTAGAAACATTTTATAATTATGTAAAAATTCATTTTTGTCTGCTATTTGGCTGACACAAAAATGCCAAATTTAAGTAATAACTGACCGAAGTAAACAGCATCGAAAAGAATTTCAGATTTCAAGGCAGTCATCACCAGAAAAATTATTTGTGATCTAATTACAATAACTTTTTTCACCCCTCCTTCTGTAATTACTACTTTAATTTTATATTTATAACTAGAAATCATGTAAGATTGTATAAAATAATAGATTTAGATTGTAAAAATAAAAGCAATATTTCTGTTGTTTTTTATTGCACCATTTCATCACAATATTAAAACTTGCAATAATTGATGTTTCAATAAAAATATCTCAACATTTAATCTTGGAGACAACTAGAATCTAGCTAATGGGGAAAATACTGATGAACATAGCATAATAATAAATTTAGAATAAAAAATCTTTATAGAGCAAACTAACAAATTTATTTAAATTTGTACTAAAAAAAAAAAAGTTTTCACTAATTTAATCTCTATCTTTGGAAAATTTTTGACTACACAGAAACTTTGAATGTTTAAAATTTCAATTGAAAAATACACAAGAGTAACAAAAATTAAATTTTTATTAAAAAATCTTTTTCAAATAAACATTAGAATAAGTAAGTTACAACTGTATGATTATAAAAATTTAATAATTATAAAAATAACAAACAATTATAATTTATTAAAAATATTCCACAATTATTAATTAACCCTTAACATTCTTATATTACTTCAACATCTGTTTTGATTACATAAGGCTGCTGATAACTCATGGACACTATTTACAAACACAGCAACATTGTCAGGATTTATTTCTGGATAGATTCCATGCCCCAAGTTAGCAATATAGCGCTGAGTACCAAAATTTTGCAGCATATTTTCAACCATAGTCTCTATAACTGAAGGATCAGCTTTTAAGGCACATGGATCTAAATTACCCTGAAGAGTAACATTATCAGGAACTAAGCTTCTAGCAACCTCCGGAGAAATTGTCCAATCTAAGCTGAGTACTTCATACCCAGAATTACCCAAGAAAGGAAGCACATTACATGTACCTTTCGCAAATAAAATCATTGGTACTTTATCAAGACCTTGTTGACTGATTCCATCTGTCACTCGTTGCTTTATTTCTTTTATATAAGGTAGTGCAAAAGTATTAAATTGCTCTGGTCCAAGATATTCTGCACTAGACTCAAAAACTTGCAAAAGCTGAGCTCCTGCTTTTACTTGAGCAATCAGATAATCGACAATAACATCTGTCAACATATGGAGTATAGTATGACTTTCTTTAGGCCACTTGTAAAGCCATCCTTTTGCCTTGGACATAGTTTTTGAGCCACCACCTTCTACCATGTAACCAAAGAGAGTCCAAGGAGCACCAGAAAAGCCAATTAAAGGCACTTTACCTTTTAGTTCATTTCGAGTTAATGTGATGGCATCGAAAACATATCCAAGTTCTTTTTCAACATCACAGGGATAAGCTAAGGCGTGTAGCTCAAGTGGATCAGTCAAAGGATCTGGAAGAACGGGTCCAACACCAGGTTTCATTTCAACAACCATACCCAAAGCTTGAGGTATGACGAGAATATCTGAAAATATAATAGCTGCATCAAGTGGAAAGCGGTTTAGTGGTTGTAAAGTCACTTCGCATGCCAAGGAAGGTGTTTGACAAATATCGAAAAAAGAATACTGTTTACGAACTTCCTGAAATTCAGGTAAATATCTGCCAGCTTGACGCATAATCCAAACGGGTACTTTTTCAACTTTTTCGCCCCAAGCAGCTCGTAAAATAAGATCATTCTGCAAAGGTGGAAAATCTTTATCATTACCCATCTTTAAGGACGAATTAACTCGATACAAAGTATTTTTATGTATGGACAGTGATTGACAAAATTTTCTGTATAATAGGAAGTTGCTTAATGATTCAATCAGTGCGATACGAAATCTAGCAGAACGTAAACAAATAAATACACCGCCGCAGCTCTTCATTTCATTTTAATTCTTCAAAATATATCATTTTGCCATATACTAAAGTTAAAAACTGAAATTTATTATTATTATTATAATTTTTGTTACAGAATTTATGAGAGGGTATAGTTTTTATTATTTTTCTTCACCACTTTCAGTCAAATTATGAATAAATATTTTTAAAGGATTACAACCTTTCTGATAACGTTGTTTTTAAATTATCTAAGAAATTATATACAGAATCTTTATATGTCAGAATTTATCAACACCTCTTTGATCATGAAAATCTGGGTTTGTAATCCAAAATATATATAGACAGGATGTTAATAAAGAATGGACTTCCTTTTATTATCTTAAAATCCCTGCTGATATTTTTTAGGGTGTCCAGATTGTAACTAATACATGTACAGACTATAATCAATGACTAACCTTTAATCCAGCATTACAATTTGTAATGTTCATACCATTTTTATTAACTAAAATCTAGAAATTAGAACTGGTAATCTATGTTCCACGAAAATACTGTCCTAAATTCCTCACAAACAGCGAGCAATTTCTGAACATCATTAAATATTTTTGGGATGAATTTTATTGTCATTAACAATATTCAAATAAGCATATTTGTATAATGAATGAAAATACATTTTTATTATTTTTATGAAAAGTTGTAGTTAGACACTAATCATTTTGAAAATAATTTAAATATTTTAAGAGTTAAGGTTACATTTATGAGGAGTATAAGCATAATTGGTAGGATAAGTGCCACATGAACGCCAATAACAAGTGCGGAATTTGATTTGATTTGACAAACTTGAGTGAGAGCTAATACAAAATCAAGTTAAAAAGAAACATTTTATTTGCGATACAGTTTAAGTTCTTACTTAAAACATAATTTTACATAAATGCACTGCTGCTTAGTGTAGATAATACTATAATACATAAATGTTTTTCTAACTTATATATTCTCCTGTTCCGTTTGAAAAGCGTACGTGTGCTATCAGCATTAACTAATTCACATGCTGGAGGAAATAGTAGGACTAATTGGAACTTATTGCTCTTGCATGTAGCATGTATGTGTACAGGTACTTCACCCATTTGTTAACGATCTGCGTAGATTTTTTTGCTTTTTGGATATCATACCTATCAGTTTTCCAGTTTAAGAAAAGTAATTTCTTTTATCTCATTCTTTTTAATTTAAAAATTAAGTAGTTTTAATTTTCGAGTATATTTTTCTGATTTGTAAATTATTTATTTAGTGAAAATTCTTGATTTTTCAAAGATAATTTATTTAAATTTTTTGTATGGTAAAATGGTTATGAAAAATATCAGGAAACAAACGCATAATAACTAATGTAGAAACTTTCAAAAGGGGTTTAACATTAATGTTTTATTAATAATAATGGAATTGTAAATTTATATTACAATTAAAAACTATTCAAACTCTAAATTATAATATTATAAAGTTTGATTTATGCAATAAATTCAAATTAAGTGATTTATACTATAAATTCTAATTTTTAATATCATAATTAAATCTATAAAATAAGCCCTTTATGTCGATATTATGAAACAAATCATCTTTCAATTCAATATCTACACTGTACAAAATTAGAAACCTACAGATTTAAATTAGCGTAACGCACGCGTGATTTTTTTTATTTTTTATTTATACAATAAAAAAAAGTAGTTAGAAATATTATTCATTCCAATTATCTATATGGAGGAAATTCAGTACAAAATGATTTAAAAGGTTGAAATTTTAGATACAAATAACATAAAACTGCATAAGTTCCTCACAAAATTTTCTATATCATTCTTGAGTACTGAACGACATATTAATGCAATTGATAAGAATGTTATAGATGATTTGGTATATATATAATTCGCAAAATTATATAGCATTACCAACACCTGGTTTTGATATTAGAAATGTGTTTGAGAAAGTAATCAACGGATTTTTCTGACTTGTAAAAAGCTTGGTTTTAAAAAGAATTTCTAGTTAATCATTATGCTCCGATTGAACTATGCGTCTATATACATCCTTAATACTTATATCTAAAAATTCAAATTAATCTCTACGACATCTAATAATCTGTATGTACGAGGGATAAAATTATCCAGAAATACATAAAAATATTCAAATATATACGCTCAGGAAATTAAAGTTTATGCTTATATTTAATAAAAGGAACTATTATTTGATCATAATTGTGTTTCATATGTTATCGATTTTAATTTATCTATAATAATAGAAAGAGTGTAAAATTTTTTAAAAATTTATTTTGATTCATTAGTCGTTTTTTCCCTTTAATTGTGTGAGAGGTTTTCTCTACTTATAAACTAGAATTGTGAAGAACTTCTACTTATAAACTAGAAAGTGTTTTCAAACTTTTTGTCATTTAATGGGGAAAACTTGCACTTTAACTTTTATTTTATTTTTTATGGTAATCTTAAATTTTTTTGGGGTATTTAATTTGAAGTTTTAATGTAAAACTGCCTTCACTAAGGCACTCAGTTCTAAATGCCATTATAAAACTTTATCTTTACCCAAAATTCTGCAGTCAGGGTTTTTTAAAATGTTCACTGGAATGCTTCGTGCGCAGTATTAGATTCGAGTTGGAAAACATTTCAGTACAAAGTCGTAAATTTTACAAGAATAAACAGAATTTATTTCTAAGTGTTCATAAGTGATACCCAAAATTATTTCATTAAACATTAATATTGTCATGATAACATTTTTATTTTTGTTATTTTTTCAAATAATGTGTTTTTTTCAAATAATTGTGTTTAATACAAATTTTATTGTGATGGTTCACTAATATTTTGGCTCTAATGCATTTCAGACTGGTATTCTGTCACTTATTTATATTACTTGCTAAATTTTTTACACAAATAATCCTATTTCAACTGATGAAATATACCACATACTCTTAGAAACCAAATCATGGTAATAAGTGACAAACAATACACGGGAAAAAGTATAATATAAATTGTTCAATTTGTTTTACACCAGCAACAATTTGCAGAGTAATTTTACAAAAATATTCGTAACTAAAGTATTGATAAAAAAAATCTTTCTTAAAAATAAATTTTTATCAAAACAATTTTTTTAAAAAAAAGTTTTTTTCTAAAATTTTTATTTAAGTTATTCGATGTGTGATGCAAATTAAATAATGCAGCAAGTAGAAACTTCATTATTTTTAACCGTTAAACGTATTTGTCTACATTAATAAGAAAGTCATCCTAAACTACTCTGTATTAACAAAGTATATATGTTTAGTTAGTCTAAAATTAATTTTCTGTTAAATGTGGAGTGTATGATTGTCAAGTTAATAGCTATCTTGGTATTTCTCTAATTTGTCATTAGATAGTCAGATAGTGAGTACTGTTGTTGTTGTTACTAATCCCAATTGGTGTAGCAGAGCTACACCAACTCCATAAAGCCAAAAATCTCCAAAAAGTCTAAAAACAGTAAAGGGTCCTTCAAAATCTCACGAGCAGTAAAATTTAGGCACTCGAGAATATGGTTGGGGGAAGCCTGTGTGGCCTTACACCAGTGACACTCAGTAAAGAGTTTCTGACCCTGCTGGAAGGTGAAAGAACTAATGTGACGACTCAAAAAGCGAGATAGAGCCGTCTGCTGCTTCCTAAAAATATTTAGACTGTGAGTCCAACGTGGTCACACTCCAAAGTACCAAGTGTGAACTGGAGGGGTTCTCCAAAGGGCATTGGTTTCTATTTTCTTTATTGAGGAGATTTCAGAAAAAGTTGGACAAGTATTATTATGCAAGGCAGCCGCAGAGGCAGATTTGGCCAAGGTATCAGCAATTTCATTCCCCTCCAAACTAACATGTGAAGGAACCCATTGGAAGTAGATAGTGTGTCCTGAAGAAAGTCGACTGACAAGTTCCAGGATTTTCAGGCTTATCTTATCCCCAACAGACGTCCAACGAGAGAGGTGCTGTATAGAGGCACGGCTATCCGTTAAGATCCATAAGTCATTAAAATCGAGTTCAGTAGTCATGTCAATAAAATTTAATCCCTCATAAATAGCAATGAGTTCCGACCTGAACACAGAGCAGTTGTCGGCGTTCTTAATCTTTATGTCTATTATATTATTTGGTGTCATAATATGCATGCCACTACCAGAAATACCTCCGTCGCCCCTACTGCCATCAGTATACACTCTTAAATCTGAGACTGGAATGTCATGTATCATCTCCAGGGCTATCTGCCTAGTCAGTTCTGGGACGTCTGTACTTTTACACACCTTAGTTTGAAGCCCAGTCCGAAGGCGAACTCGATCAGTATGCAACATATAATAGGGGACGCGTTTCAAGGAATGAGGTTCCACATCGGCCTCGAAAAGCACAAAATCCCTAGGGCAGCTGTTACGAAGACCGGAGATTATTCTTGCAGCGCTAAGTTGTACACGTTCAAGTTTGTCAAGATTAGCTTCAGAGGCACAGAAATAAATAGGAAAACCATGTTCCAAAATTGGCCTAATCTATGAGATGTATGTTGTTCTCAGAGTATCAGCGGTCGGCCCCCCAGTCTCGTCCTAAAATAAATTTAAGAATATTAAGCCTTTTTCTGCATTTGGCCACCTGGGCCTCTATATGCTTGTTGCCCAGAATCTCCTGGTCAAGAGTAGTGAGTACTTATCATTGCAAATAAGTTCATAAACCTATATTTTGAAGAAAATTTGAATATTTCTGAGAATACAAGATATAAAAACTATAAATCAAGCAAATATATATAACAGAAAAGATTACCTTTTTTTATTAACAATGAAGACAAAATTAAATTCTAGTTAAAGGTATTTTTATAATTCATTGCTAATCCAAGATGATTGATAGTAGTTAAGGAATTCGTAATTAAAGTTTTAAGAATGCCCACACATAAAATTGAGCTGTCGAGATATTACAAAATAAATAAATATCGCATAGTAAATGCAAGTTGAATTAAGATAACCTTAATTACAATTCAGAGCTAGTTATTAAATGCAAAATTTTCGTAATTAATTAGCTTTTAAAACAGTTTTAGTTTGTCATTATGTTTCTTAAACAATCGTTTTTTTTATTTGTTTGTTTAGTTTTGTTAATTTAACTTAGGGCAAAGTTTATATTTCAAAACATACTGGGGAAACTTTTGTTTCTTTTCCCTGTTATTAAACTTATAAAAAAACTTATAAGCAATTTATAATGAAATCCTTCATATAGACAATACGCTGTTTCATAATGGTTTTTCAAGGGAAGTACCTAACTTATATTTATCAAAGTAGGAAAGTTTCAATATTACAATTTCGATATTTTCCATTAGCATTTGATGTCCCTTGGAATAAATATTGTTACAAAATGGAATGTTAGAAATAAGAATTTTTATCAAAGATTATTTTAATACAAAAATATACTGTTATGTCAAATTATATCTAATTTTACAAATGAAGCGAATAAAGGCATCCCTTTATAAAACTTTCTGAATCCAAAAGAATGAAATTTCTTTATATAAATGGTTTCTATGAAATAAAGAATAAAAAGTTTTTGAAGGTTTTTTTGTTTGAGTAAATTGTCCTTGTTTGATTTAAAACGTTTTTTTTTTTTTTTTTTTGTGAGGTCTGCGTCGATAAGTGGGTTGGTTACCTGTTGAAGGTCTTCAGACTAACAATAACAGTTGTGACTTAAATTCTTCTTTGAATAAAATAATTGATTTTAGATTTTTTAGAGAAAGACATTTTTTGATTCTAGCATTTATACTAAGTTTGTTATTATTAAGTAATTATCTCAAATGACTTGAAATATTGAATATAATGAATCATTAAACGCAAGGATTTTCGAAGCGTCATCAGCAAGTAACCAGTGGATTTTGTGATTCTGAAAGAAAATTCAACATACCCGAAGAAACCGTTTAAATAAAGTAAATGATTTTTTGCATAATATAATTTTCACAGTCCTTTTTTTTAAAATGTATAATTAATTATAATTAACTTTTCGTATCAATTATTATTCAACTTTTTGAAAATTTTTATTCATTTATTAATTATTGTCATATTTTTACATTTTAGTACAAGTGAATAGTCGCAATTATATAAAATTAATATTTTAAAAAAATAAGTTTAATTCAAAAATATTCATTCATTTAATAATGTAGATTCATTTGAGAGAGAACAATATATATTCTTGAATTTGGGAACAAAATTAAATAATTTTCTAGTAATTGTTAGCAAATGGTTGGAAGTTACTTTCACCTTTCGATTTTTAACAGTATCAAAAGTACTAGCACATTGACGAAGATCTCATATGACCTTCAGAAGTAATCATCAGGGGATCACAACACACTTGGCAAACCATCTCGTGTTAAACACCATTAATTATTAACCAAGCATATGGTACTGCGTTTTGGACTTCGCGTTGATTGCGGTAAAACAATCTCTTAAAAATCACAAGACTTTAATTCGAAGCAATTTCAACAAGTAACTCCAGCTGTAGAGTCACAAGTCACAATCAAACAGCTAAAGTTCAGCTAATACAACAGGAAACAGTTTCCAAACACAGAAGTCTCTAATACCTCAGATAGAAAAAACCTGGAAAGCTCTAGACTATATCGCTTAATATTGGTCCTAGATCTTCGATGATGAATTTTTCCAAAAGTATCAACTTCTCGTCAAGTCACCAAATCATTAGAAATGCCGTTTTTAACATAGAATACGCCTACATTGTGCAATTTTTGCCCAAAAATTGAGTATTTCAGATATGTGTGTTATATTTTCAGACAAATACAAATAATATTTATACATTTGTAACAATATATTTTAGATAAAAATGTAAGGTGTATCAATTGTAGAAATCTCATAGTAAATTTCTGTGAGACATTTGATCATATGAATGATGTGTAACTGATGTTCACAGAAGATAGGTTAGTACTGTATAAAGTAATTGCATACTTGTTGGATTTAAAAAATACAGAATTTTTTTACATAATTTAAAGTAAAAATTTGATTATCAAAAGATCTTGAAGAGGAAACCTAGATATTACTGCACAAAAAATGTTTGGATTTAAAATCGTGTTTTGTATGAAAATAAGATGAGGTAACGTGTCTTATAGGCTTACTTTTAGCACTATGGGGCTCATAATTTAAATTAGCTGAATTTCAGTGATGCTTTTAATAATTTTAAAGGCTTTTAAGAAAAGCAAGAAATTTACCATTTTCAGAACAAGCCCAGCAATATTTTTCTATTTAAATATTAAACACTAAGCAGTGGAAAGGAATGAAGACGGTGTACCTAAATGGTTCAACTAACACGAAAATAAAATAAAAATTTAATACTGAATTTACTAAGTTGGTCAATGTTATTAAATTTTTGATTTAAAATATAAGTTTGATAGGTATAAAGTGCTTACAATGTGTAATATATTAGTGAGAAAAAAAATCATTTTTTAAAAATCGAGAAAAAGTAGAAAGAAAAGAAAATTGAATGTTTTAAACATATCTTATTTATTCTCAATAGCAACACTTAGACGGCGATTTTAAAAAGAGGAATAGAACTACACGCTAATCTTTTGAAAAAAGAATTTAAAGTTTCAAAAGGTTAACTAAATTATTGTTTAAAAAAATAAAGATACTCATGTACTATAAAACATTCATGGTGCCTTTAACAGATTTTGTAGCTGTTTCTGTGAATCCTTCTCAAAACTGAAATGCGTTGGAGTTGAATAAAATGCATTTTATTTTTTTAAGCAAGTGATGCACAAGGGGAGATTTCAAAAATTAGAGTTTACATCAAAAAATGTCTTGTGTGGTATCAATTTTTTTTTGGCCAGTGGAGGTACATACAATGAAGGGGGATTTGTTGTTAATCGTATGAGCTTTGGTGCTCATATAATAGCAGAGTATTTCTCATTTTGTTTGTTTTAGTTTGTCCTTCGTATTAAAAAAATTGGGTAGTTATATATTACAATTATAAAAATAAAATGTAGGGAGTAGGGACCTGTAAAATTATCTAGCGTAGGGCCACTTAAACTGTGAATCCGTCGCTGCATAGTGTGACTTGGTTGTTATGGTGTGACCATTCTTTTGAGGACTAACGAAATAGTAGTTTATAAAAATGTTAAAAAGCAAGCTGTTTTATACAAACGATTGTCAAAGCACAGCGTAGCAAGTGCTGAGAAGTAGTGAGTATAAAAAAGCGTAATTTTGGCACGAGTTTTGTACAATATTTTATCTTGATCAAAAATTTAAAAAAAATTAAAAACATGCCGCAAGCGTAAATTTTAACAAAAATATATTCTACACAAAACTACCAAATACACACACAACTGACAAAACACCAATTATTATTTTTTTATATCAGTATTATTTTTTATTTTAATTTGTTCCAGAAACCAAAATGTCTGATGCTAAGAGAAAACCCTCTGGGAGTGAATTTAAAAAGCGGAGATTGAACAAGCAAACACAGCTTCAAAAACAGTCAGATGCGCTGCAGAACTACTTGAAAGAAGGTAGTTTCAATGGTCCCACAACCGACCAACATTTGAACAACGCCCAGCACCTGGATACTGACTTTCCGGATATGGATCTCCCTTTGGACGCAACCGTCAGCATTACGGAGCTGGGTAAGTCATCTCAAACGAGTTTGGCGAGTAGTGATGCAGTTCCGTGCAGTTCCAAAAATCAAAATTCCCAAGTTGTGCAGACCTCAGAGAAACATTTAGAAAAGGCCACCGTCCAAAGTATCTCTTCTGACCCAGGATTATGGGCCGAAATCATGCGTGCAGCAGATAGAATTTTTTTGGTTAAACGTGGTCCAGCTGCACCTTTGTATAGTTTTGATTTTCCTTTTGATGATCAGCATAGAAGAATCCCACTAAAACCTTACAAGAAAAGGCTTAGAAATGGAGAAGAGGTTTTAAGAGAATGTGGATGGTATATTCCGTATTTCAAAACGCTTTGTATTGTTTTCCATGTCGACTTTTGCTGCAGCATCTAGCTTGAGCGCTCTTGGCAATCGGGGATTTAAAGACTCGAAGCATTTAGGGGACTCTTTAGCACATCATGAAAATGCTAAAACTCATATAGATTGTTTGAAATCATGGCTTGAACTGAAGCAAAGATTGAAAATAGTTGAAACAATCGATGCAGTTTCTCAGAGACTCATTGATTCTGAGATAAATCAGTGGTCTGAAGTTCTTTTACGCATTATATCAGTCATTAAAATGCTAGGCGAGTGCTCTCTAGCTTTTCGAGGAACAAGCGATAAACTGTATGAACACAATAATGGAAACTTTTAAAGTTAATTCAGTTATTGGCTGAGTTTGATCAAAAAATGGAGGAACATGTTCGCAGAGTCCTCAATAACTAAGAAATCAAAGCTACATATCTAGGGAAAACTACAAAATAAAATAATTGAATTATTGCATGACAACATAAAGCACCACATCAATGAGCAAGTTCAAAAGGCTAAGTATTATTCCGTGATTCTTGACTGTACTCCCGATGCAAGTAAAGTAGAACAGATGACATTTGTCAACTGTTCTTCTAGTAAGATTTGTCTCCATACAAGAATCAGAGTCTGAAATTCAAGTTAATATCAATGAACATTTCTTGAGTTTTCTACTCATTGAGAGATAAACACCTAAGGAATTGTCGGAGGTTTTAATAGAAGAGCTAAAGAAAAATGGCTTATAGCAGAAAACATACGCTGTCAAGGGTACGATAACGGTTCCAATATGAGAGGAGAAAATTCGGGATTACAAACAAGAAACAGAAATATAAACCCCAGAGCCTTTTATGTTCTATGCAGCAGCCATTCACTAAATTTGGTTGTAAACGATAGGCAAAATTCTCGTTTGAGGCAGCCAACTTCTTCAATATTGTTCAAAAGTTATGTACATTTTTTCTTCCTCTTCTTTTCGTTGTGCAATATATTACTGAAATATATTAATACTTACAACTTAAAACCATTTTGAGTAATACGGATGGAAAAGTCGAGTCAACTCATTAAAAACTTGCGGTTTCAAATTGGTCCAATTCACGATGCTTTGTACAGCATATATGAAGATTCAGAAATCGATAATATGATCAGAGACGAGGCTAGCGGATTATTAAATAATTTAAAGCAGTTCAAATTTATATGCTCTGTTGTGATCTGGTACAAAATTTTGAGTCATATTAACTCCATCAGCAAACTTTTGCAAACTGTAAATTTTGATATGTCACAAGCTATTGATATGCTTAGCAACTGCAAACTCTTCTTTGAAAACTTCAGATCAGATGAAACTTTTGAAAGCATCATTTTAGAAGCAACCGAGCTTGCTTCAGAGATTGACGTGGAAGCTAATTTCGAAACCACCACACCACGTCATCGTGTCAGAAACAAAACAAGAACGTTTTTGTATGAGGGCCCAGATGAACCCGTTCAAGACCTCAAACAAAAATATAAAATAGATTTTTGTTCACACTATAGATCAAGCAAATAAATGCCTTGGAAACCAGATATAAGTTGCTAAATAGTCACAGTAATTATTTCAGCTTTTTGTATAATATTTTTGGTCTAAAAGACACGCCCAGAAATGAGCTACTGGCTCATTGCAAAGATTTGGAAGTAGTTTTAACTGATGGAAGATCAAGCGATCTTAACGCCTTGGTACTAGCCGATGAAATAAGCATTGTTTCGTCATTACTAACAAAAATACTCTGTTGAAGTTATCAAGTTTATCGCTACACTTAAATTCGCAGTAAACCTCAGCATAGCATTCAGAATCCTACTTACATTGCCAGTCACTGTGGCTTCAGAGGAAAGAAGCTTTTCAAAACAAAAAATAATAAAAAATTATCTCGGAACGATACAGACTCAAAATCGTCTCAATGGATTGGCAATGATAGCTATAGAACACCAAATTGGTGACAAATTAGACTTGAAATGACTGGTTCGTGAGTTTGTCGAAAGAAAAGTTAGAAAAAGAGCATTTTAATTACTTTGGTTAGTTAGAATTTATTTATAATATGGGATATTAGTTTAGTTAGCATTATTACATTTTAATTTATGCTGTTTTGCTTTAAGTGCTAAATTGCTTATCTTGTTACCTAATGCTTGAGTTTTAATAAAATGTTTTTTAATTTTTTTTCAATGTTTTCTTGACTTTCTGATATGGTCGCATGAGATTTATTTGGAGGAAAAAAAAAAAAAAAAAACGGGTGGTGGCGCTAAAATGTCTAGGACTGGCCCTGCCCAGGACCCTCGGTCATGAAAACAGTTATGAGCACTGTAGGCCTTGGCGCACATAGGCTGTCGTGCCACAGAGTTAAGTTTAGTTTAGTAAAAAATGAATCTTGTTAATGAAAAAATGTCATCATTCTAAGAGGACTTGTATTGAAAATGAGTCTTAGAAAAATATTTTATTTTATAAGGAAAGAAATCAGGAAGCGTTTCCTTAAGGATTTTATTTCACCAAATGTCTCAAAAAATATCAGCTCATTTTTGGTATTTTTTTTTTAATAAGATAAATTTTATGAGACCTACTGAATCAATATATTTCAAATGTTTATATTTAATTGGCATGTTCAACCAGAGGCAAAAGGAATAAGAAAATTTCTCTTAGACTACATTCAAAAGATTTGATGGAATCGACTACTACAATCTGGATGATTTTAGTATCATAAATGTGAAATTAAATCATGTTGGGAAAAAGTTTTATATTTTATGCGATATACCTCTTTATTTTGATTATGGCAGAAAAATCCACCCTACTTGTAAAAGTGCTGTAATCACCCAACTTCATCGAATCACATTCTAGGTTGCATTGGACTTTCTAATAGGGACTTTATATCCAATCTCCTATTATTATAGATTTTTTGGAGACCAACAACCTACTGGAGCTGATATGACATGTCAGCTATTTCGAGGATTAGCAATAACAATACATTAATAACGGTACCACCATGAGGAAATAAACAAAACATTCTCGAGAAATTCCAAATGTTCCGATGTTAAAAAGAAACGTATAATGTTCAAAATGATTTGATCTTCTCTTTGTTAAGCATAACACGTAGAAAGCTCATTCATCAATTATCTTAAAAAAACAAATTTAGTTTAATACCTTAAGTATTTATTTCCCAAAATAGATGGAAAACAATCTCCAATTTTGGAGGCTAAACATAACAACAAAAAGTAAAAATTTCCGCAACCTTAGAATAAAATCAAAGAAAGTAAAAGACAAACATCTTTTGTGAAGAGAAATAAAGGATCAAATAAGAAAAAAATGGCAAGCAGAGGCCAGACTCTACCCGCTACATGAAATATAAGAAATTAGTAATGAAGTAAATTTTAGTTATTTTTTTAAATAATTTATATGATGTAACTTCACAGCAGCTAAACATGGTTTTGCTGAAAAAATGTTGGAAAAAGTTTTTTAATGAAAACAATCACAAATGTCCACACGAGTTCTAATCCCATTTAGGCTATCTGTTCAAACAGAGAATCAAAAGTCATAAATTGCCGTTTAAGACAAATATCCTTATAAGTAAAGGGGGAAGAATCATTACATATTAAAAAAAAACCATTTAATGTTAATTAAACCACCATTTAATGTGAATATTTTTTCACATTTGATTGGCAGTTTTAACACTTGCTTATATTGATGTTTAATAGTATCCATATAAATATTTATTATTCACAAATTATTTTAAATGTGATGTTCTTTTATAAAGATTATTATATTACGAAATCAATTTTATTTGAAAATATATAGTATAGCTTATGTTAAAATAAATATTCTATAAGTTAATAAAAAAATTATTAAAAAAAGATGCTTTCATTATTTTCAAACTTCTGTTATTATATTTTCTTAAATTTTATTAAAAAAATAAGGGTTATCTTTTTATATACATTGGAGGACATGTCTTTAATTAATTTACATTAAACAAATACAATACTAGAATCACTTTTGGTATATGGTTGATTTAACATGTTTCAACAAGAAAACGTAAAACAAAATTTGCATTTCAACAAGAAATGTAATACATAATATGTGATTTATGGTTTCAATTTTTATTGATTTTCTTTTTGTTCAATAAAAATTAACATACAATGATGTGAATAACCGAGTTATTTTGTCATAAAATTAAAAAAATATTTTTAAGCAAACATTTTTTTTAGAATTATTATAAATATCACTGATGTTATATAAAATCCTTACATAATATTTGCGATGAATATTTATAAGATTTTATCACTTTAAGAATCTGAAAAGATTTTTGCATAAATTTGCTGTGCAGAAAAACGGCGTTAAAATTTGTTATTTCATTGTTCAAAAATAAAATGACATATAGCATGAATTACTTCTGATAATGTTTTCATATTCTATTTTCAAAGAATGAATTTCGAACAACGTGCATAATTTGAATAATCGTGGGTTGATTTTTGTCTTCATCGTTTAAGTGAAATTGTTTGGTTGAAAGTGTTTATATATATATATATATATATATATATATATATATATATATATATATATATATATATATATATATATATATATATATAATATTAGAATCCTTAATGTTCGCCATTTGCTGTTAATTAGAAACATATAACGGATTATGGCTTTTATTTAACCCTAATGAGTAAACAAATATGTATCAAATATGATCTAGTAGATCCAAGTTGATAACAGTATTTGGGGGAAGGCAGGATGATATAGGATAGGATCCCAAAACTAAGTAAATCTTTGATTTAATTCGAGACTTACTCGTATTTCTTTATCGAACCAGGACTATCTCCAGACCTAGAACCCAGCATTTCTGTTGAATGACTATAAATACAAACGGAACCAGATCTTATAAATCATGTAGGAACTGCCCTGAGAAGGAGCTCACCCCGGAACATATCTTGAACTGCCCAGCCATCATAAGAAGTTTACAGGCTATTGACGAATTTCGCTTTCAGGGAAATCTTTATGATAATAAAATTGTACACGCGTTGCCAAGGCCATGATTTCGGCACTTGGAGTAATTTCACTTGACTTCAAATGGACACGACACCAACCAACCAACGAAAGAATAAATTTACATTTCCTTAATAATTGTAAATTTTCTAATTTTTTATTCCAGAAATCATAAACTTATATTTAAAATGAATCGATTCCTTTCATTTATTAAGATTTATAATTTTAAAATATTCACACGTATATTATAATTCATATAAAACATTAAGATAAATATTAACGATGTTTAAGAGGACTTCTTTCATATGACCGAGAGTTTGATTACTATTTGAAGTTGATAGTCAATTTTTATTATCTTTATCAAACCTGGAAGATTAATTCACCGAAATATTTTTGTTTATTCTTTGTTGAGCTATTAAAATTTTCTGAAAATAATACCATATCCAATTTTATGATAGTTAAAATAGAATTATTGTACTCTAGGACTATAAATAGAATTCGTTTATTGTGCGAAATTAAATATTTATTATGATTACGATCGCCATATAAGAAGTATAAAAATATCTGAAGCACTCACATGCTCTATGAAGAAACAGCTTAGAAACAGTAGTACAAGCAACGATCAGTTTTTTAGAATTTTGAAAAAAAATATTATAATAATAGTTGTGTGTGATACTATAGAAAAAATAATAAATTTTTATTAAAATAAT